>JARQOC010000005.1:451355501-451830179 GCA_033576535.1 Allobates femoralis | reverse complement strand
AAATTTGCAGGAGGCACTCAGGGCACTCAAACAGGCAGAACCTACCTGGGTACAAGGAGAAGATAAATTGCTGTTAGACCAGTTTGTTGATGGACTATTATTCCCTCCTCATAGAGGACGACTGCGGATGATGGCGATAAAAAATCCAGATTTGAACTTTGTGGAGTTTAAAGAAAGGGCAATCCGCATATTGCAGTAAGAAGATCCTCATGATACAGACTCTGCCCATTGTTCAGCTACAGCGCAAAATCCATCAGCCGTACCTGGGGCTGCTGCAAAGTCCCAGGAGCCCATCACTAATGAGGCTCTAAACCAGAAGATCGATGCCCTAACTGAAACTGTAGCTGCCATGGCCAAAGTAATGCAACAGCTGTGTGGATCCAAGCCCATGGAGAATATTGAGCTGGCTACAAGCAAGGAGGATGCCCCGTGGATGAGACCCAGGAGATACCCAGCGACTGGAGGACGATCCAACAATGGCTACCAATCGGATGGATGGCTCATTTGTCGCCGCTGCGGAGAAGCAGGCCATTTTGCCCTGGAGTGTGCTTTAAACGGGGATTTCCTGGCGAAGCGGGACGCTCCTCAGGAATGAACTCCCAAGGCCCCCTCAAGCTGGCGGACCAGGTATGTGGGAGGCCGTCCAACAATCCCTGTCGTGCTGGATGGGATGCCCATGAATGCTTTGTTGGACATCGTGTCACAGATATCCTCCATACCTTATATCCTTTTTAAACAATACTGGGCTGATTCAGATAATTACCCATGGTCCAGATGATGACTTTTAATATATGGGCTAGCAATGGTAAACTGGTACCACAGATTGGTTTTAAGGACATGACCATTAAAATTGGGATGGTTGAATTAAAAGATCAGGGTATAATAACACTGGTCAACAGCATTTTTGGTGCCAAAGATATTTCATTGAATTTAGGGTAACTTTGGGGTGCTGATTCTGAATATGTCATCAGTTTTGCCAGATTGGCTCAAGTTTTTGAGATTTTTCGTAAAATGTGTAACAAAAAAGACGTTTTTTGCTACTTTTTTAACGAAGTCCGTTATGTTTCTTCTATGTTTTGTCAGTGTATATTCACCACAAATGTAACAGAATGAGTCTGGATCGTTAAGACAACTTCTTCTTGATGAGTTCATGCTTTTCACTGGACAACAGACAACAACATAAAGTTAGTGCCAAAAACCAAGCTTTGAACAAACTTTTAGAACACTAATTAACACAAAACTATATTGAGAACTGCTCAGTTCAAGTACTAATCCAAAGAAATTAATGAGATGATGCGTCGCATTTACCAACAAGTGCTATAAATAAGATACCAAAAATCTCAAAAACTTGAGCCAATCTGGCAAATCTGATAGCATATTCAGAATCAGCACCCCAAAAATACCCCAAATTCATTAAAATATTTTGGGCACCAGAAAAAAAATTTTTTTTTGTTGACCTGTGTAATTATTGATGTTGACCGGCATGAGCATGATCCAACTATTTTGATAGGCATGAATGTGATGGAACATTGTCTTGCAGAAATTATTGGTGTTTTACAGTGCACTGGTACTGCCAGTTCCGGGCAACATTGAGTCCTGCAGAAGAATATAAAAGCTCTGATGATGAAGCAGCAGGTAGAGTTGTCAGGTGGAGAGATTGACAGTGCAAGGGTAAGTGATCCAATACTAATTGTAATACCTCCCAAAACTGAAATGATGGTCTGGTGTAGAGCCGCAATAATCATCAGAGGCCGAGACTATCAATCCCTGGTAGAACCCCTGAACTCAGACAGTAGGCCCACTGTACTGACGGCCCAAGGAGTAGTTGAGGTGCACAGGGGAAGAGTGCCAATACGCCTTCTAAATTGCGGAGAGGATGAGGTGATCCTACCAAAGTAGCTACCATGGCTAAATTATACACTGTGGATAACATCGCCATCACCACAGTTGAACCATTGAACCCGTCAAGTCAGGCGGATTGTAATGGCTCAGAGGGGAAATTGGAGGATTGGTGCCAGAAATTACATGTAGGTACCAGTTTTACGCCCTCTCACCAGAAGCATGGAGTATACCGGGTAAAGAGGGAGTATGAGCAGATCTTCAGCAAACAGCCTCTAGACTTTGGGCAGATCAAAGGGGTTGAACACATCATACCCACAGGTTATCATCCACCCATAAAAGAGAGGTATAGACCCGTACCACCCGCTCACTACCAATGTGCTAAAGACATGCTCAAGGAGATAAAGGAAGCAGGGATAATAAGAGACAGTTGTAGCCCCTGAGCAGCTCCTTTATTGCTAGTTAAAAAGAAGGATGGGACCATGAGAATGTGCGTAGATTACCGGCAGATCAACCGCATTACACACAAGGATGCATACCCATTACCCAGAATAGAAGAATCATTAGCTGTATTAAAATCTGATAACTACTTTTCCACCTTAGATCTGACTAGTGGGTATTGGCAAGTTCCTGTGGCAGAGGCTGACCATGAGAAAACTGCGTTCACCACGCCAATGGGCCTCTGTGAGTTCAATTGTATGCCGTTTGGACTCTGCAACGCATCCGGTACATTCCAGAGACTGATGGAGTGCTGCTTTGGACACAAGAACTTCGAAACTGTCCTCCTGAACCTGGATGACATCATAGTCTACTCCAAGACGTATGAAGAGCATCTACAACATCTAGCTGAAGTGTATTAAGCCTTGTACGGGTACGGCATGAAGATCAAGCCATCTAAGTATCACCTGCTCAAGCCAAAGGTGCAGTACCTGGGACATGTAGTGAGCTCTGAGGGTGTAGCACCAGATCCCGAGGTTTCAGTGATAATGGATTGGCCGAGACCCACCAGCGTGAAAGAGGTGAGGCAGTTCCTGGGACTGGTAGGTTACTATAGAAGATTTATCAAAGGCTTCACCAAGCCAGCAGCTCCTCTACAAGACAGCAGCTCCTCTACAGCAGCTCCTCTACAAGACGTCCTGGTAGGACAGTCTAAGAAGTCTCAGGCCCGAAGTCCTCCTTTCCAGGGGAATGATGAAAGAGAAGAATCCTTCAGGAAGGTGAAGTTAGCCTTGACAGGGCAAGAGGGCCTGGCATACCCAGATTACCATCAACCTTTCAGTCTGTATACGGATGCCAGCTACGTGGGACTGGGAGCAGTGCTGTCGCAGATGCAAGAAGGCAAAGAGAGAGTCATAGCATATGCAAGCAGGAAGCTCTGGCCTACTGAAAGAAACCCTGAAAATTACAGTTCCTTCAAGTTAGAACTACTGGCAGTAGTTTGGGCTGTAACAGAGCGTTTTAAACATTACCTGGCAGCTGCAAAGTTTACCATCTACACTGACAACAATCCGTTAACCCACCTGGAGTCAGCAAAATTAGGTGCACTGGAGCAGAGATGGATGGCCCGGCTGTCTAATTATGACTTTAACATCAAATACAGAGCAGGTCTCTAGAATGGGAATGCAGATGCCTTATCCCGGATGCCACACTTAGGAGATGTAGAAGAGGAACCGGAGGAGCACGAAGAAATAGAGCTACCGGCCTTTCACCGCCCTAAAGCAACAAGTGTGCACCAGAAGCATCAACATGCGACACTTAACCCCTTATCACACCATGGATGGGCTGATGTACAAGACAGTGATCTAGCTGTGGGACTAGTCAAAAGACTGTTGACACATGAAGGTGCATACCCTGATAAAGATGATCCAGCAGAAGCTTATCAACTCTGGAAGGAAAGAGGCAGATTGTTCCTGTATAAAGAAATATTGTGCAGAAGTCATGTGAATCCCAAGACTCATAAGTTGGTCTGGCAGATCATAGGTCCCAAGAAAGACACCAAGATGGTCTTAGAAGCTTACCATGACGGTGCAGGACATTTTGGATGGAAGAAGATGGAAGTGCTCTTAAGAGAAAGATTCTACTGGGTTGGCATGAGAAAATCAATTGAAGAATATTGTATAAAAGTGGGGTCCGTGCAACCTAAGGAGGAAGGATCAAGAAAGTCAGAGAGCTCCACTCAAGTCCATAATCAACAAGCAGCCATTGGAATTAGTAGCCTTAGACCACGTCAAATTAACACCAAGCAGATCTGGCTATGTCTATGCCTTGACAATAGTGGACCACTATTCTCGTTTCCTTGTGGTGGTACCAGTGAAAGATCTTACAGCGAAGACTGCAGCGAAAGCATTGCAGATGTACTTTTGCAGACCTCATGGCTACCCAGAACAGGTTTTAGTGGATCAAGGTCCAGGATATGAATCTCAGTTATTCCAAGAATTCTGTAATATGTATGGATGTAAGAAGATTCGGACAACAGCTTATCATCCACAGACAAATGGTTTATGTGAGAAGATGAACCACATCGTGATTGACCTCTTAGGGTACCTTTACACGCCACCACTGCGGGTAGCAACAGGTATCCATCGCACGTGCACGAGTGCATTTTTAATGGTGGATACCGATCGCTGATGCCACATATACACACCGCCACAATGTGCTCCAGGTATCTGCATTCCCCAGAAGTGCTGACAGTTCCTGTGGTTTACTCCCTGTTGAATACCTTCCCTGGTTTACGCGCCGCTACCACAAAGGGATATGGACGTACATATTTTGCGACACAAGTACATAGGCGTGACAGAATTGTGTATTACGTGACGCTCGTACGGTGATTGGACAACGCAATAGCATCATGATTGGCCAGCCTGCGCATGAAGGCTGGCTAATACATGACACCATTGCAATTGTGGACTGTGAATGGATAGCTCTTTAAATATGGCGCCCTGTGAAGGGACAACCAATCGTAACGCAGGAGCCTCCACCAATGATCGCTGATGGGGCGTGGTATCCATGACGCCCCGTTTACACGCCACCACCAAAGGAATTGTGCATGGCTCAGAAACAGGTATCCGAAGGAACTGCAGGACACAGGAAGAAATTTCCTGATTTACACGCCGACATTTCGTAGTGATTTCATGGCAACAGGCACAATTGTTCCCGATGCCTGGCAGTTTCTTCCTTCCTGTGGCGGCGTGTAAAGGTACCTTTAAAGACGTTACCAGTATCAGAAAGGAATCAATTACCAGAGAAGTTACCTGACCTGGTACATCTGTACAACCATATTCCACTGAGTTCAACCAATTGCACACCAGCTTATCTTATGAGAGCAAGACCCGGTAAGCTACCAATTGATTTGCATATGGGAATTGTCAAACCAGATACGGAAAATTCTGATTCAACCAATTGGATACCCTACGTAAACAAAAGTATCTACACGTCCAAAGTGTAGAAAGAAGTCTCCAGCAAGCAAGAGAGAAGCAAGAAAAAACCTTCAACCAACATGCTTCAGCACCACCTTTGCAACCTGGTGAACAAGTTTTAAATAGGAACAGAAGGACTCACAAATTGGATGATCAATGGCAATCAACACCATGCATCAACTTTGACAATACTAAAGTATGTTTAATCAGCAAACATGGAGGCAAAACATCCTCAGCAGTATCCAGAGACCACTTGAAGTTGTGTCCTGAAACCCTGAAGACACCAGAAGATCCTGAAATTATACCAGATGAACCTAAGAAAGAAGAAGAAGTGTTCCATACAGTCTTAGGAGATTTTCCAAAAACCTGGACAAACTATCATGGAGTAGTATTAGTCCCAATGCTCGCATTTCATCAAGTAGTGGTACCTGAACCAGTGCCTTGCACTACCATCTGAACCCATGCAGCAACAAGAAGAAGTCCCAAGATTAGAAGAACTGGGAGTTGAACCCGTAGAGGAAGAACAGATTCCTGAGCCGAGTGAACTTGCCAGTCCTATTAGTGGATCCCCATCCCCATCAGAACTAGAAACACAAGAAAGATATAGTTCTGCACATAGCCTAGCACTAGGTACGCCCGGTACACTCGTAGTAAGGAGATCACTAAGTAGTTCACAGGGTCAATTACCAGCTCGCTACAAAGATTAGAACTTAAAAAGTGAAAACCAGTAATGTACATATGTTTTAGTGTAAATACAGTAAGAACAGAACCCAGTAAACCTAGTGTACAGAAGGGGTGAGGAGAGAGTGGCGTAAGATGCTAGTTACGGAGAGCGAGACCTTGGCCACATTATGCGGTGACCCGAGGGCCAAGAGACCTGCAGCACTTATGGCCAGGAGTGAGACACCCGTAGGGACCTTGTTTGTTTATTTATTTATATGTGTAACGTTAAAACGGTAAGCCCAGTACCTACAGAGACTTTCCTGTATGAACTCTTTACATAATCTTGAACTTTATTTAAAAATGGACAATAATATACCACTGGACTGGTTGTGGTAGAGACATTCTTGTACATAATATTCACCAGCCCCAGTGGGAAATTGACTCATCACCGCAGTGACTACTTTTGAACTCTTTTAGACTATTTTAATATTTTATTGTTTTTTGTAATTTTTACTTTTAAGACTCTGTACATTTAGTTATAATATTTTTTATAAAAATTGCCAGTCCCGGAGTACTGTTTTCACTAAGGGGGAATGTGGCACCCCAGAGTCACAATGCCACAGAGTCACCATTGTTAGGTGTCACCAGAGAGCAGTAAGGGGTATTCCACTCAGGCAACACACAAACAACACCAACACCTCCCAGACAGAAGGGGGTACCAAGTCCAGCTTTAAGGTGAGCTCCCCTATATATTCTGGTCTGAGGAACAGACTGAGAAACGGCTATCAGGAGTCTGTGTGTGTTAATTACGTCTATTGCCCTGTAACGGAGCTCTATACTTGCAGCGTCGCAGAGAAGTCCCACCTGAGGAGCCACAGCCTGTCAACCCTGCACACTGACTGGAGAAGCTGCAGCAAAGTAAGTGACTGCGTGAGTCATCATCACAAAGCCTCATCCAAACCATCCCTTCTGCCCTGGGGACCCTCCAGCCCTACCCGAGGAGGGCTTACCATCCACGCTGCCCCAAGTCACCGTCCCCAGCAGGAATAAGGCAGTGGTGGTTCTATTAACCACATACCCTGGGTGGCGTCACAACAAATCCCTTGTAAATACCCCTTTTTGGACTGATCCCAGGCCACGGGACCGGTCACGATTACTGTGATCCCTGAGAGACCGCCACCGGCCCGGTTTCCAGAGTACCCCATTGCCTGGGGCTGCATCACCTTGACAGGCCTGATATTAACGTACTTAGTGCCACTGAAGTTGGTTCTGCAGCAGATACCTTAGGCTGCTTTCACATCAGCGGTTTTTGCCGATCGCGGCAGATGCGGTGAAAAAACTGCATCTGCCGCGATTATTGCATAACCGCTGCACTTGCAGCACAGTTGCGGCAAGCCCCATGCAATGTCTATGGGACTTGCGGTAAGTGTGCGGCAAGTGCGGGCGTGAAAAAAACCGCAGTCAGCCGCGGTTTTTTTGCAGCCACACCTGCCGCAAGTACCGATACCGCACTTGCCGCATGCCCGTATAGACATTGTATGGGGCTTGCCGCAACTGCAGCGGTTATTCGATAATAGCGGCAGATGCGGTTTTTTCACCGCATCTGCTGCGATCGGCAAAAACCGCTGATGTGAAAGCAGCCTTAAGTGTTCTGCAAATATTTTCATCAAAGCGCGTGATATGCCCCGCTATAATTATTACAGAAGATACAATTTCCAGGGTTCGTGTCTCCAGAGGCACAATGTACTGCAAATCTCCAGAAAAAAGATGGCCTCAGGGTGAGGGGCCAAAACAGTCACTGCAGCCGTGGGGGATTCATTGAGAGGCGCAACAATCTACAATGGGGTCATTTTGGGGATTTTCTCTGGATCTGGCACCCCAGGGACCCAGAAATGTCACCTGCAAACTAATCCAGCACAATCTGGGCTCCAATAGCCTAATAGCGCTCCATCCTGCTGAACCCTGACGTGAGGACACAGGGGTTGATGGAGACATATTGGCATCGCCACCTTTGGCACAGACCATGCACTACACTTATTATCTTTGTGTAACGTTACAGTTTACCACAGACATGTTCTGTTCACGTAATAACTGGTGACGGCTCATAGTGGATGCTGTGCCTTCACCCTGCTCCTTTCCTCTCCCACCAGCAGACATTACAGGTATAACATGAGGTGGGTAGAGACCGTCTGAGTGCACGGAGCGCGGCCCTGGGTGAGAGCACTACAGGTACCACCGCGCCGGCTGCTGCGCATGCCCGGCCCCGCCCCTCCAGCGCATGGCTCCGCCCCTCCAGACGCTTGTCAGTGTTTACACCGTTACCAGGGAGACCGGGAGCCGGGACCCGAGCAGCGCGGTGCAGCATGTGAGTACCGGGCTATGCTGGGCGTTGTAGTGTCCTCCCTGCCAGGTGTCCGCCGCCAGGTACAGGGGGCATCGCACCTTCTGCTGGGGCATCTGGTCACAGGACACAATGCTCCCCAATAATGGAGGATGTGACAGTTATTTACTGATAAGAACAATTCGTTAGACTTGTTCTCGTGCAAACATTTGTATGTAAGTTGCTGCCCCTATATGAGGGGGTCCCTGACTCCAGGACTAGGGATCATGGGGGCTACATGTGGAGCGGAGCCCTCAGGACATCACTACCTCCAGGGATGGCTGAGTGCAGACCCCACCAATCCCCAACACATTGGTGACAGCTTCTAGCCTCATTAAAGGGAACCTGTCAGCTGCTTTATGCTCCGCTATCACTACCTGACCCTGCAGCTTCCAACGACATCCCTAATCACCCCATCTGACCTAATACTGTACTGTAATACCTGAGAAAATATATACTTACACGTCCGTATGGTAATAACAGGGGTGAACCTAGCCTCTCTGCTGCCTGAGGCAAACTGCAAAACGGCGCCCCCCCCCCTCCGTCCACTAGTAAAATAGTGGACAATTTAGTTTACAGAAACAGAAAAAAAAGATGTCCACACAAGGATGTCAGCGCCATCACATGCACATACAAGAACCACACTGGAGGATCCAGAATAAGGATCATTAATGGCAATGACAGCTTGGCACAAGCTACAGACACTTAATGTAGACTGGCAGAGCGGTGCTCCTGTAGGCAGACACAGTCCTGCATCCTTATAGCACAGGAGGCAGCACTGATTGCCATCCTCTGGCACACGCCTACAAAACCGCTGCCTGGCACTAAGTAGTCAGATATGTCACCATGCAGCACTGTCCACACACCACATGCAATGACCTGCAGTCTGAGCATCAACAAGCTGCCACTGCACTAAGCAGGTAAAATGGCGCTTCTCCTCCAACAGACCACGCTTCTTCCCACATTACTTAGCCAATCACAAGCGCCGCACACAGGGCTGTCTGGAATTAATAAGAATCCTTCCCATTCAGTTGAGCAAAGGATATGGGAGCGGGAAGAGGGAAGAGCACCACCGACCAACCGCTGCTCAGGAGAAACATGGCTGGATGCCTGTATGTACCGAGGGGAAGACGGCACTGGACCTGGTATGTAAGTTATGGCCAATCAGTCCTGCAGCAGAGGGACAATGCATCCTGCATCATAGAAATCATGGGGCCCATAGCAGAAGTTCTAATTGGGCACCCCCCAAAAAAAAGAATATTTGGCTGGGTCACATAGGTACATCTCTCACAACATTTTAACATTTACAAAGTAATTTTCCTCCTACTGAAGCCCCTAGACTCCCTTTTCATTGCCCCTATAAAGTGTGATGCCAACAAAAGTGCCCCACAAACACTGTATGATCCCCCACAGTGCATTCCTCCACACGCACAGTATTATGACCCTACTATATCTCCTTCAACTACCTCAGCCCTTCATGTAGTATAATGGACCTATGCACAGTATGGCCCCAACACAGCCCTCAAATAGCCCTTCATAAAGTATAAAGGCTCCCCTGTAGCCCTACAAGTATAATCATGCCTTCCACAGAGCCCTCCAAATATTATAATGGCTTCCATATAGTATAATTGGCTCCATATAATATAATGCACCCCCCATAGTATTCCACATAGTTTATTGCACCCCCAAATTCCTCCATATATTATGCAACCCCATAGTCCTCCATATAATATAATGCACCCCCACAGTCCTCCATATAGAATAATGCACCCCCACAGTCCTCCATATAGTATAATGCAAACCACCGTCCTCCATATAGAATAATGCACCCCCACAGTCCTCCATATAGTATATTGCAACCCATAGTCCTCCAAATAGCATAGTGCACCCCCACAGACCTCCATATAGAATAATGCACTCCCACAGTCCTCCATATAGTATAATGCACCCTCATAGTCCTCCATATAGTATAATGCATCTCCTATAGCCTTCCTTATAGTATAATGCACCCCTATAGTCCTCCATATAGTATAATGGACCTCATTGTCCTCCTATATTGTCCTCCTATTTTATATTGCACATTACATATTTCCCATCAGTGTAGTCACTGACAAAAAAAAAAAAGTAAATACTCACCTCTCTTCTCACTGCTCCAGTCTCCTCAGCATCTACTCTGCATGTCTCAGTACAGTGGCGCTCAGTGATGACATAATCGTGCCCCGACATGCTGAGCTACGGAAGGCGGACAGCGGTGGTTGGGACTTGGGAGAAGAATGCTGCCGGCAGAGGCGGCTGGGATTATAGGAGTGATAAACGGCATCTGTGGGGGGCCCCACTGGTACACACACCTTGTATGCACACGGTTCCGCATGCCCTGTACATACATGGCTCCGCTCCGTACACCTAGTACACACTCAGCTCTGCTCCATACACCCTGTACACACGCAGCTCTGCTCCATACACCCCGTTACACATGCGGCTCCGCTCCGTACACCTCGTACATACGCGTCTCTGCTCCTTAAGTCCATCTAGTTGAACCCATAGCCTAACATGTTTATCCAGATGAAAGCCAAAAAAAAAACCCATGTGGCAACACTAAGCTCCACATTGGGGAAAAAAATTCCTTCCTGACTCCACATACGGCAATCAGACTAGTTCCCTGGATCAACGCCCTATCAAAGAATCTAGTATATATAACCTGTAATATTATATTTTTCAAGGAAGGCATCCAGGCCACTCTTAAATGTTAGTAGTGACTCACTCATTACAACATGATGTGGCAGAGAGTTCCATAGTCTCACTGCTCTTACAGTAAAGAATCCGCGTCTGTGATTATGATTAAACCTTCTTTCCTCCAGACGTAGAGGATATGCTCCCTTGTCCCCGTCTCAGGCCTAAGAGTAAAAAGATCATTAAATAGGTCTCTGTACTGTCCCCTCATTAATTTATACATTATTATAAGATCACCCCTAAGTTTAATAACCTGTCTTGGTATTGCAGACCCCTCCATCCTCTAATAACCTTGGTTGCTCTTTTCTGCACCCGCTCTAGTTCAGCTATGTCTTTCTTATACACCGGAGACCAGAATTGTACACAGTATTCTAGGTGTGATCGCACTAGTGACTTGTACAGAGGTAAAATTATGTTCTCCTCATGAACATCTATCTATGCCTCATTTAATGCATCCCATTATTTTATTTGCCTTTGCAGCAGCTGCCTGACACTGGGCACTAAATGTGATTTTTTCATCTACCCATACACCCAGGTCTTTTTCAGTGATAGTTTTGCCCAGTGTTTTACAATTAAGCACATAATTATACATTTTATTTCCTCTGCCCAAGTTCATGACCTTACATTTATCCCCATTAAAGCTCATTTGCCATTTAGCAGCCCAAGTGTCACATCGCCATTGGACTCGGTGGCCGGTGTTCCTGCCTCGGCCGCTGGGAGGAGCCGGATTCCTTCGGCTGGTGGCGCCGGTGACAGGAGGGCCTTGTCCTCATATGGAACTGCTCCCGCGATGTCTGCCTCTGTCGTTGAGCGCCGCTGTGTTTCCCCTCTGGGTGGTGTTGGTCGCAGAGGAGCGGGCCCTGCAGAGGTGTCCATTAGGCGCAGCCTGCGTTCTTCTGTCAGAGGTGGCGTGGGTGGAGCCAGTCGTGCATCTCCATCTGGCCTGGATCTAGGGGCGGATGAGGTCATCGGGCTGTGAGCTCCAGCCTATGGGAGGTAACCGCGCCCTTCAAATACATTGGAGCCTGTCTTGCAGGCCGCCAGATATAGTTTTGGTTCCCCAGTGATAGTGTGTGTTTAGTTTCGTGTCTGACCTTGCCTGGATTTCTGACTCTGACTCTGCCTATTGATTTTGTACCTCAGCTGCCCTCTTGGTTTTGCCCTTGACCTTTGCCTGGATTTTTGACTATGCTACTGCCTGACGATTTTGTACCTTCGCTGCCCTCTCGGTTTTGACTTGGACATCTGACTTCGTTTTTCGGGTCTTGATTTTCCCTGGCGACCTCCCCGGCTCTGTTGCTCATATAGGCAGCTACCCCCTGGGCTCCGCTGTAATTCCAGATCCCTGTATAGGGGTTAAGGGTCTCGGGGTTTCTCGGGGTGCTGCCTACCAGCAGCTCGGCCTCACAGCGGATGGTCGTCACACCAAGCTTCTAGTTTACATAAATCCTCCTATAATATAAAATTGTCCTCCTCTGTATTGATTACCCTGCAGAGTTTAGTGTCATCTGTAAATATTGAGATTCTACTCTGTATGCCCCCTACAAGGTCATTAATAAATATGTTAAAAAAAAGTGGGCCCAATACTGACCCCTGTGGTACCCCATTGTTAACTGTGACCCATTCTGAGTGTGTTCCATTAATAACCACCCTTTGTTTCCTATCACTGAGCCAGTTCTTAACCCACTTAAAAATATTTTCCCCTATCCCTATTGCTCTCATTTTATCTATCAACCTTTTGTGTGGCACCATATCAAAAGCTTTTGAAAAGTCCATATACACTTAGAAAACCCTTTAGGATTTTACCCACAGTAGAGGTTAATCTTACTGGCCTATAATTTCCAAGTTCAGTTTTTGTTCCCTTTTTGAATATTGGCACCACATTTGCTATACGCCAGTCCTGTGGTACAGACCCTGTTATTATCGAATCTTTAAAGATTAAAAATAATGGTTTATCTATGACGGTACTTAATTCCAGCTGTACTCTGGGGTGTATCCCATCCGGGCCTGGGGATTTGTCAACTTTAGTGATTATTAGACGGTGCTGTACTTCCTGTTGGGTTAAGCAGGTTACATTTCATAGAGTTTTTGTTATCACTGATCATGTTGTCTGTCATGGGATATTCTTGTGTAAATACTGTTGCAAAAAACTAATTTAGCATATTGGCTTTTTCCTCATCCTCATCCACCATTTCACCCAGACTATTTTTAAGGGGGCAAACATAATAATTTTTAGTTTCTTACTATTTATGTAGTTAAAGAATATTTTGGGCTTTTTTTACTTTCTCTGGCAATGAGTCTCTCTGTCTCAATCTTTGCTGTCTTGATTTGCTTTTTACAGATGTTATTTAATTTTCTGTATTTATTTAATGCCTCATCACTACCTACTTGCAGGGGCGTATGTAGAGGGTGCAGCCGGACATTTTGCACCGGGCGCCACTCAGTGGGGGGCGCCGGTGCCAGCATCAGGTGCCCAGGCGTCCGGCGGTGGCACTGCAGCGCTGCCGCCGGAACTAATCTCCTCCGACTTCGCCGCATATTGTGCAGGGCGGCCGCGGAGCTGTGCGTGCACAACCCCCCCTGCTGCTTGTCCGCCCCCTGGCAGTCCCACCCACCCCCAGGCACGACGCGCCGCACAGTCTGGGATGGAGAGGAGAAGAAGAACAGAGCCGAGGAGCTGCTGTGTGGCCGGCTGCCTCCTCCTGACTCCTGACTCAGACTGAGTCGTCCGGGTCCGGTCCGTCCTGGCTACGCCTACAAGGCTGCAAATCTACTCCTAAGAAAGTAAGGAAGTAATAAAGTAACCTCAGGAGGGGGGGAGGGTGCCTGTCCTGGGCTGGCCTGGCTGAGATGTATATATGTATACATCAGGCGCAGGCACACACTATGAGGTAGTGTGTGCCTGCCTGGTGATGTATACATGTATACACCTCATAGTGTGCCTGCCTGATGTATACATATATGTATACATCAGGCAGTGAAACATATAATACACAGAGCACAGCTGTATATAGAGGACAAACTGCACACACCGAGCACAGCTGTATATAGATGACTGTCATCTATATACAGCTGTGCTGTGTGTGCAGCCTGTGCGTGCTTTATATACAGCAGTGCCTGTATACCTGAGGTATATATATGTATACATCAGGCAGGCACACACTATGAGGTGTATACTGTGTATATGTTAGGGTACTTTCACATCAGCGGTTTTTGCCGATCGCGGCAAATGCGGTGAAAAAAACGCATCTGCCGCGATTACCGCATAACCGCTGCACTTGCGGCACAGTTGCGGCAAGCCCCATGCAATGTCTATGGGGCTTGTGGTAAGTGTGCGGCAGGTGCAGCAAGTGCGGTTTCGGCACTTGCGGCAGGTGCGGCCGCGAAAAAAACCACGGTTACTTAGTATGTGAGCGTTTCAATAGAGCTACGCATCAAATAAAAATTGGCGGCGGGGGGCGGCAAAATAAATCTTTGCCCCGGGTGCCAGAAAACCTAGTTACACCTCTGCCTACTTGCTTTAATTCCCTAAATGCTTTCTTTTTGTCACTTATTGCACCCTTTACAGCCTTATTTAGCCATAGTGGTTTCCTATTTGTAGCATTTTTATTCCCATTTGGTATATATTGTGCACAGGTCCTATTCAGGATGCTAATAAACGTCTCCCATTTGCTTTGTGTACTTTTATGTCTCAGGACATCGTCCCAGTTTATTGCACTAAGATCATCTCTCAACAGTTGGAAATTTGCCTTCCTGAAGTTTAGTGTCCTTGTAGTCCCTCTACTACACATTTTATTAAAGGATTACCCAAGTGACCTCCAACTTGTATATTTGATATGCGGTCCGGCCTGTTGGTTAATATTAGGTCCTAACTGTGCCCCCCTTCTTGATAGGTCCTGAACCAGTTGTAAAAGGTAACTGTCTCTCATAATTGTCAAAAACCTATTACCTTTGCTGGAACTGCAGGTTTCTGTATTTCAGGGTAGGTGAAGTCCCCCATAATAATGACTTCTCCATGAGTCGCTGCTTCATCTATTTGCTTTATGAAGATATTCTCCTCCATCTCCATTATTGTTGGAGACTTATAACAAACCCCTATCAGTAATTTATTATTTTTTCTCCCTCCCCTTATCTCCAACCACAGGGACTCTACATTTTCATTAGATTCACCTATATTATCACGAAGGATGGGTTTTAAAGGGAACAAACCACCTAAAAATCCCTATCTAACCTATAAATATCTGTCCCTGGTGCCTAAAATTACTATTCTAACCATCCCTGACTGACTAAATCTACCTAACTACAAGCACAATAAATCACTTTTTATACTTACCAAATCCTTGACTGATGGGCGTTCCTCCAATGTCTTTGTCAGATAGGCGGGTCTCCTCGCTGCGCTCGCACCCACCTCGCTGCTGTCCATCTTCTTTCCAGGATTCAAATTACCCACCCATCGCGTCCTCGCAATGAGCGGGTCACGTGCTGCAGGCCCCGCGTCACTTCCACACGCCACGTCGCTGGGTCTATGATGCTCCCAGGCCAGCTTCAGCATGCCATCTGCGCATGCTCTGAAGCCGGCATGGGTGTACCAGTGACGCGGCGGGCGGAAGTGATGCGGGGCCTGCAGTACGTGACCCGCTCATTGTGAGGACGCGATGGGCGGGTAATTTGAATCCTGGAAAGAAGATGGACAGCAGCGAGGTGGGTGCGAGCGCAGCGAGGAGACCCGCCTATCTGACAAAGACACTGGAGGAACGCCCATCAGTCAAGGATTTGGTAAGTATAAAAAGTGATTTATTGTGCATCTAGTTAGGTAGATTTAGTCAATCAGGGATGGTTAGAATAGTAATTTTAGGCTCCAGTGACAGATATTTATAGGTTAGATAGGGATTTTTAGGTGGTTGGTTCCCTTTAAGGATGATTTTACATATAAACACACACCTCCCTCTCGCTTATTTGTACGGTCATTTCTGAACAGACTATAGCCCTGTAAATTAACAGCCCAGTTATGGCTCTCGTTCAGCCATGTCTCCGATATCTCGACCATTTCATGATTATTTTCCAACAAAATTAATTCTAATTCCTCCATTTCGTTGGTGAGGCTTCTGGCGTTAGTGTACATGCACTTTATGTATCTCTCTTTACCTCTATTTCTTCCTACTATATTGACTGTTCTAACCCCACCCCCCATGCCACCCCCAATTTCATTATTTGTGCCCAGGTTACTATTTACACTATCTTCTCCTCCTGTACAATGAATACCCTCCCCCCAATCCCTAGTTTAAACACTCCTCCAACATTCTAGCCATTTTCTCCCCCAGCACAGCTGCACCCTCCCCATTGAGGTATAGCCCATCCCTAGCATAGAACCTGTAGCCAACAGAGAAGTGGGTCCAGTTGTCCAGGAACCCAAACCCCTCCTTCCTACACCAATTCCGGAGCCACTTATTTATCTCCCTAGTTGGGTCAATTCACCTTATTTCCATGTAGAATAAATGTTTTTTTATTAGCATAATTCTTCAATAAAGACCATTCTGGTCAGACTTGTCTGAACAGTAGATGAATATGGATGGGTCCTACTTGTTGCTACCAGTTTTGAACTGATGGCACTGCTGGACATCTTCCAGTGTTGAGGGGAAGTAAACATAATGTGTCTGTCATCTGCTACACTAAGCTTCCTTGACTGACCATCTACAGTCCTCAGGGTTGCCATTACTTAGTGTCCACATTGTCGAGAACTGCAGGATGATACCTATCCATCGTGCAATACTATCAGGAAGGTGCTCCAAATATATTCACAGCAGGACAACAACCCTTAAAGAGGACCTGTCAGCTCCCATAGATGATGATCTAATTGCAGCACTGAATGCAGCATGTTTTCTAAATCAATAATCTCAGAGTACAGGGGGGATCAAGTGATGGGGGACCCCTTGCCTGAATGCAGCAGACATGCTGCATTCAGTGCTGCAATTAGATCATCATCAATGGGAGGTGACAGGTCCTCTTTAAACATTCAATCTCATTAAGAGTTAAATTTAGCGTTAGGCAGCACAAGGCGTCCTGGAAGTGATTATAAATCCCCACAGAGCTTTGGTCTCATCATTATTGAGTTGGTCTGGGATTTCATGAAGAGGGAGGAATTGTGCAAGCCTATATATACAGAAGATTTTGGAATGACCTCCCTAACTTCCTTCAAAAGCTGTGTGCATGTGTGCCTAACGAATTAGGCTGTGTTCACACAGGGCATTTTTGCTACATTTTTTGCAGGAAAAAATTCAGTAAAAACTCCCTGCGTGATCATGACCTTGATACTTTGATGCTGATTTGAAGGCATAGATTGGCCACGTTAAGGGGACACTGTCAGGTCATTTTTCAGTATGATACTAATATTACCTTTTTTCAATAATCCCGGTTAGTTTCCCCCCATTTTCTAAAAAAAATTTAGTGGGACGAGGTGTGGCCAATTGTCCCCAACTTGACTTTGTTAGAGATACAGAAGTGCCATAACAGCAGAATTCCCCGATAAGTGACCCCATAAAATAAACTACATCTCTCAATGAATTTATTTGGGGTGCCGTGATCATATTGGTACTGCAGGTTTGGTACAGAATTTTATACCATTGGATGGTGAAGAAATAGTAATTACATACTGTATTTTCCCCCCAAATTTGGTTTAGCCTCAGATTTTACATTTTCACACAAGAAAATGGGTACAAATTGCACCAAAATTTGATATATAATTTGTGCTGAACTTCCACCCTAAAAGTCATTTTTTTGACTTACACCCCTCTAAGAATTCATATTGTAGTGACAGTTTTGACCCCATCGGTGTATTTCAGGAATAAGCACGCCATGGAAGTTACTTAGTGAAAATTGCAAATTTGCCATTGTAGCTCCCAGTACATTATATAACCCCAACATTGTGCCTAGCTTGAGCTTCTGGAGACACGGACCCTGTAAATTATGCGGGCTCTTAATGCTATAGAACTGACAAACATAAAGACGTCTGCTGCAGTTTAGGAACACTTTGGGGTTCAGAATGTAGGGGGACATTTGGATTTGGGACTGCAGATTCAGCTGGATTTCTTTTGGGGTGCAAGTAGACATTCTGCTTTTCAACAGCCTTTGTGCTACCTGTAATTAGGAAACCCCTATATTTCCATTGTTAGCTGATGGACCTGAGTGGGGAATTGTATAATTTATGCATTGAATTGAAGTTTTTATTGGCAACTTTTTATGGAGCATTTTTTACCACATTTTTCCTGTCCTCTACACTGAGCACTTACATTGGGGTTTGAATGTAAATCTCTGAATGATGAGAATCAGATAAATCTATAAAAGGATCCGTTCACTATAATGAGGCAGCAGAGATACACTGGACTCCATCTGGCCTCTGTTCAGTTGTGTCTGTCTTTTCAGATCTGCACAAACTGTGGTGGACAGCACTTCTATGCACATTTAGGCTGACGAATCCATCAAAAACGTACCGTAGTCTCTGACAGGCTGAGCGCATAGCGTTGGACAAGATGATGTTTTCAGCGATATAATTTTAATTTACATGTGACTTTTTGATTGCGTTTTATTCCACTTTTTTGGCCATATGATCAAAAGCATTGTTGTTTGCCACATTTTTTATCTTTATGTCTTACAGGGTTTACTGAAGGGGTTAACAGTTGTTAATATATATTTTATTGGTATCATGGCCTTCTTTTTGTTTTTTTTAGTTAGTATGGGATTTTTTTTTTTAAATATTTTTACAATTTTTTTCACTTTTTTTAGCCCAGCCCCTCTAGGAGACTTTAACTTTTATTACTCTGATCTCAGGAATAATTTAATACCATGCATACACATTGCAATACATTTTGCCTGTCAATGTTACACTCACAGAACACCTCTTAGGCCATGTTTCTGGCATGGTTTAACAATCCACTGTAGCCAGCAAACCTGGAGACCATTATTTTTATTACTTGAGTTTCCATGGCTAGCGGGGGTGCCGATCGAGTGAGAGGAGGAGTGCACTCCCTCTCTCAGCCTCCTAAATGCTGCAATTTCTATTGGTTGCTGTATTTAAGGGGTTAAGCAACCATGAACTGTGCGGAGACCGTCCCTGGCTGTGACAGCCGTAACTCAGCTATAAGTTACACCAAGCTCCCGTGCAGTGAGAGTGTGGGCACAGCCTAGGTACGATTACCATGACATAAATTTACGTCAACTGGCACAAATCCTTTCCAGATCATGACGTAAACTTATGTCAAAGGTCATGAAGGGGTTAATGAATTAGACACATCTGAAAAGTGGTGTTGCCTCCATGTTCCCTCCATAAACCTTACTTTAGTCAGGGACTGGAGTAAGATTTCTGGTGTATGGTAGATTGTCATGAACTAGGCGAGCTGTGGCATCACACATTGATTCAGACCCTGTCCTGCCCCGGCTCCTCCCATTTTGGCAAAAATGTTGGGAAAATGTCAAAAGTTGCAAAATTATTGTGCAACCTTAAATTTTTTAATGTAAAAATAGAGGCCAGTTCTCCTTGTTATGCCACCTATTGCCAGGTAAGCTTTACATCAATACTTTACTTTTTTTTTTTTAAATGACTCATGCATTAAGAAAAATTGCCTCCTTTCATGACTCTCTAACTTGCTCCCTTTTTAAGATGCTTAAAAAAACTTTCATGGAAGGCAGTAACAGTGTCAAAACACTCAAATTTGTCACATACCAGATTCTGGAGCTTTTTGATTATAAGTCTTAGTAAGTGATGAGATGTGCACTGGTGCTGAGAGAATGATATGTGAGTCTGCGTTGTCTTGTACTGCGCCACTGATTAGTGGGAAATAACATGTATAAAATCAGGGATGGAAGTTTCTACCACTAAACACTGGATTACATACTACCAGTAATAATGATCTAACACTAATAATACACTAAGATAATTACAAGCTGGATTCACACTGATAATTCTCTCAAGCCTCTATGTATATAGTTAAGTCCAGAAGTATTTGGACAGTGACACAAGTTTTGGCAATTTAGCTGTTTACCTAAACATATTCAGGATACAGTTATATTATCAATATGGGTTTAAATTTCAGACTCTCAGCTTTAATTTGACGGTATTCACTTCCTAATTGGAGTAATGGCTTGGGAATTACAGCTATTTAATATGGATCTGCCTCTTTTTCAAGGGACCAAAGGTAAATAAATAATTATCTCAAAATAGGCTTCATTGGCTATCCTCTCAGTAATTCATCATCAGTTAAGATGAATGATGCAAACCATTATCAACCTTAAAAATGGAAAGGAAAAATTAAACTTTGCCAAAAAAGCATCTAAATAAGCCAGCTCGATTCTGGAAAAGCATTCTTTGGACAGATTAAACTAAGATTAACCTGTGTCATAAAGATGGGAAGAAGAAAGTATGGCGAAGGCTTGTAACGGCTAATGGTCCAAAGTGCACCACATCCTCTGTAAGACATGGTGGAGGCACTATAATGGCCTACTGGGCATGCATGCCTTTCAATGGCACTGGGTCTTAGGGTTTATTGATGATGTGTCTGAAGACAGAAGCAGTCAGATGAATTCTGAAGTGTACAGGACAATACTTTCTGCTCTGATTCAACCAAATGCACAAGGTGGATTGGATGGCGCTTCACGGTACAGATGGACAATGATTGTAAACATACTGAAAAAGACGTGGAATATTCTGCAATTGCCGAATCAATCGCCATATCTCAACCCTATATAGCTGCATTTCATTTTCTTAAGATAAAATTTAAGACAGAAAAACCCACTAACAAGCAACAATTTAGATCACCTGCATTAAAGGCCGACAAAGTACCGTATATACTCGTGTATAAGCCGAGTTTTTCAGCACAAAAATTGTGCTGAAAAGTGCCCCCCTCGGCTTATACACGAGTCACTATACAGCTGAGTGGGGGGGGGCCGGTGTCCGGGGGCTGGAGGAGGCAGGGGGAGGCTGCACTATGAGCGGCCGGTCACGTGGGGCCGCTCATTAGTGCAATGCAATATGCACGGCATCCCCCTGTCCATCAGCGGCAGGGGGAGCCGTGCATATTACATTGCTCTCCCCCAGTAGTTTATACAGGCCCCCCGATCCCCCCCCCCCCGTAGTTTATACAGGCCCCCCGATCCCCCCCCGCCCCGTAGTATATACAGGCCCCCGTAGTTTATGCAGGCCACCCGATCCCCCCCCCCGTAGTATATACAGGCCCCCCGATTCCCACCCTCTATGTAGTATATACAGGCCCCCCGCGCTCTATATACAGGCCCCCGGTTGCAGCCACAGACCTGTAAGAGAATCGCTTTCATACTTACCCTCCTCGCTGTTACCCGCGCTCCTCCGGTCTCCTTCCCGCTTGTACCCGGCGCGTCCACAATGACGTCATTGTGGATGCGCCGGGAAGAAGCTGGAAGGAGACGAGGACGCGCGATGACAGTGAGGAGGGTAAGTATGAAAGCGATTCTCTTACAGGTCTGTGGCTGCAACCGGGGGCCTGTATATAGAGCGCGGGGGGCCTGTATATACTACATAGAGGGTGGGAATCGGGGGGCCTGTATATACTACGGGGGGGGGGATCGGGTGGCCTGCATAAACTACGGGGGTGGGTAATCGGGGGGCCTGTATATACCACACTGCTGGGGGCTGCTGCCTGTATATACCTCACTGCTGGGGGCTGCTGCCTGTATATACCACACTGCTGGGGGCTGCTGCCTGTATATACCACACTGCTGGGGGCTGCTGCCTGTATATACCACACTGCTGGGGGCTGCTGCCTGTATATACCACACTGCTTGGGGGCTGCTGCCTGTATATACCACACTGCTGGGGGCTGCTGCCTGTATATACCACACTGCTGGGGGCTGCTGCCTGTATATACCTCACTGCTGGGGGCTGCTGCCTGTATATACCACACTGCTGGGGGCTGCTGCCTGTATATACCACACTGCTGGGGGCTGCTGCCTGTATATACCACACTGCTGGGGGCTGCTGCCTGTATATACCACACTGCTGGGGGCTGCTGCCTGTATATACCACACTGCTGGGGGCTGCTGCCTGTATATACCTCACTGCTGGGGGCTGCTGCCTGTATATACCACACTGCTGGGGGCTGCTGCCTGTATATACCACACTGCTGGGGGCTGCTGCCTGTATATACCACACTGCTGGGGGCTGCTGCCTGTATATACCACACTGCTGGGGGCTGCTGCCTGTATATACCACACTGCTGGGGGCTGCTGCCTGTATATACCACACTGCTGGGGGCTGCTGCCTGTATATACCTCACTGCTGGGGGCTGCTGCCTGTATATACCACACTGCTGGGGGCTGCTGCCTGTATATACCACACTGCTGGGGGCTGTATACCTGTGCTGGAGTCCACCCTCGGCTTATACACGAGTCAATAGGTTTTCCCAGGTTTTGGGGGCAAAAGTAGGGGGGTCGGCTTATACACGAGTATATACGGTATCTCAAAGGAGGAAACCCAGTGTATGGTGACGTCAATGGTAAATGATTCTCTACAAAGCATTAAAAATGATCATTTTAGTCATGGTAAAATGAGTCTGTTGAATGACTTTTAACAATGAAATCCCTGAAATGAGTAAGATTAGCAGAAAAAATGATTAGATAGAATATCTCTTTAATATATATAATATTGCCACTACCGTGAAAAAATCCCAGTATCCCATACACTATAAGGTAAGCCATGCCAAATAAATATAGTGACAATGTGCTGTATTGATCAAAGCAAATATTTATTGAAAATACCAAGATAAAATATTTACAATTAAAAAGGTGCTATTATCAGATCTGCTTATTTTCAAATCCAGCGGAATTCCGCCTTTTTTGAAGAAAAAATGAACGGATGCGGCAACATTGCGTTTTGTCTAATGCATGTGTATACGGATTTGGGACACTTGCGTTTTCATCTGTATCTGGCAAATTCGGCACTTCAGGCTTGTCTTAGGCTACATTCACACAGTGCATATTTGTTTTTGTTTTTTTGAGGATCCACTTTTTGAGTTATAAAGCAGATTTGTTTTTTCAAAAAACGCATCATCCATTCATATAGTGCATTTTTGGTCTGTTTTTTATGGATCCGTTTTTTTGAGCACATTCAATAATGAGGGCAATGGAGAAAGCGCACCAGGAAAGACGCCAAAGAATTGACATGCTCATTCTTTTTGAGGATTCATTTTTCAGTAAAAAACGTATCCTCCAAAAACCATGCGTCTGAATGCTAAATTTGGAAATGCGTTGACTTGGCTGGGATGCCAAACATCACTGTATTTTACTGAAAGAACTGATTCTTAAAAAAAATGCACCAAAAACGCTGTGTGTGAATGTAACCTCATATATACAATAAATAAAGGTAAGTTACTATCTATAACATGTGATTGCTGAATGGCAGGTCCCACGTCCCTCATCCCTACACGTGTTTTGTCGTCCTTCTTCATTAAGCATGTCAAATAGGGCCGCCTAGCTGCAAATAATTATTACAATGGTGGGAGAACTTCCATGCATTGGGTTCTTGTGAGGCATGTCTCATCTGACTCACCCCACTATGGGACTTCTGGCCTCCAGACGATGAACCGCAAGCAGTCAGTGCCATCATGGAATCTGAAGGTCTCACATTTCAGCAGCTTGGAGTGCCAGGAGCTACAGAAGCCAAGACGGAGCATACAGTGGGCACCCTGGGTCAAAATTACTGTTATTGTGAACATTTAAGCAAATTGAAGATGAAATGATTCCTATAAAGGTACCGTCACACGCGGCAATTTTGCAAGCAATTTCACTGGCAATTTGCTGGTTGCAGTGAAATCATGGATACATGGTTCTGTTTTGTTGCTGTGTACAAATGAAACCATGTATCCATGATTTCACTGCAACCAGCAAATTGCCAGTGAAATTGCTTGCAAAATTGCCGCGTTTTTAGGCATAAAGTTAAAGATGACACATCCTCTTTGTATTTTAGCAATTAGCAATGTATTTTCATCTTTAACATTTTAAAAATAAAAATGGGGCAATGCAAAAGTTTGGGCACCCTAAACAACTGTACCTAGTAGCTCCCCCCTCCCCTTTGCAAATATCACATCTTGTAAATGCTTTATGTAGCCAGCCAAGGGTCTTTCAATTTTTGTTTGATGGATTTTCATCCATTCTTCCTTGGAAAAGTCTTACAGTTCTGTGAGATTTCTGGGTCGTCTTGCATCTTGGTCTCTTTTGAGGTCCAGTCACATATTTTCAATGATGTTGAGATAGGTGAACCATAAGGGTCATTGTAAAACCTTCTGCTTGTCCTATTTGAGATAGTCTATTGTGGATTTTGACATGCGTTTAGGTTCATTATCCATTTGGAGAAGTCATCTGCTTTTCAACTTTGGCTTTTTACAATTGGTGTTGTGTTTACATCGAGAATTTCTTGAAATTTCGTTGAATCCATTCTTCCCTCTACCCGTGAAATGTTCCCCTTACCATTGGCTGCAACACAACCCTAATCCATGAGGGATCTATCCTCATGCTTATTGGTGGGCGAGATGTTCTTTTCCTAAAATTCTGTGCCCTTTTTTTCCACACATACCTTTGATCATTGAGGCCAAAGAGCTCTATTTTAACCTCATCGGTCCACAGAACTTGTTTCCAAAATCCATCAGGCATATTTAGATGTTCTTTTGCATACTTCTGATTCTGAAGTTTATGGTGAGGATGCAGGAGAGGTTTTCTTCTGATGACTTTTCTATGTAGGCCATACTTTTGCAGGTGTCTCTGAACAGTAGAACAATGTACCACAACTCCAGAGTTTACTGAATCCTACAGGAGGCCTTTTGCAGTTGAGTGGGCATAGATTTGCCTCTCTAGCAATCCTATGAGCAGCTCTCACTGAAATTGTGCTTGGTCTTCCAGACGTTAACTTGACCTTCACTGTTCCTGTCAACACCTTCACCCCGATTTTCCATTTTTCGATTTTTCCTCCCATCCTTTTAAGAGCCATAACTTTATTATTTTTTCAGGAATATAGCAATTTGAAGGCTTGGTTCTGGAGGGATGTGTTCTACTATTGATTGAAATAATTGATTTTGCCATACAATGTACTGGAAAATGGGAAATAAATTCCAAGTGCAGTGAGATTGCAAAGCAAGTGAAATTCCACAATTTTTGTGTTTTTTTTATTCACCTTGTTCATTATATGGTAAAACTGGCCTGTCTGTATGATGCCTCAGGTCAGTACGAGTGTGTAGATACCAAACATGTATACTTTTACTTTTATTTAAGTGGTGCAAATGAATTCAGAGGTTTGTAAAAAAAAAATAGTTCTTTTGACACCAAATTACAAGACCCATTGCGTCTTGTAAGGGAGCATGGAGCCGGCAGACGTGCCCCCGCCCCTCTGCTCATACACTAGATAGAAGAAAGTATATCAGAGGGCTGACATGTATCAGGAGCATGGAGACAGCGGCCATGCCCCGACACACCCCTGTTCATACACCATATAGAAGAAAGTATATCGGGGCTGGCATATAGGAGGAGCATGGAGCTGACGGCCACATACCCTGTTCGTATACTAGATAGAACAAAGTATATCAAGGGGCTGGTATGTATGGTGAGCATGAAGTCGTCACCCACACCCCCACCATACCTCCTGTTTGTACATTAGATAGAAGAAAGTATATCAGAGGGCTGACCTACAGGAGCATGGAGCATCACCACACCCCTGTTCTCTACTGCAGCACAGAACTTTACTCTGCTCTATAACATGATGTCCCAACTGGGAGGTGTGAGTGCTGAGGAGCAGCTACTATTATATTGAATTTTAAGTGATATAAACAGACTAGAATTGCAGTGGCTAGCTTATCTTCATAGTGTATGAGGGCTGGGACAGTACAAACATTTTTTTTTATCTCCCCAGAGTTTCCTTTTATTTATTTAGATACAGTTGAACTGCAAAGCTATATGTTGCGTTATATGCATTTTGGTGGACTCTAGCTGGCACTTAGTTTAATTAAATCAGCAGTGCTATATATAATGTCACAGTATAGCCTAAACCTCACTGTCCCTCCTTCCTGATGCTTAGATCTCACACTGCTCAGTACAAATTGCAGCTGTCAGACTGTGAGGTCAGATGAAACCAGACGTTTACATACACTATATGAAAAGGCACATATTCATGTTTTCATAACTATCTGACATAAAAACGGAATACATTTTTCTCATTTTAGGTCATTTGGGAGTGCTGTAATTATTTATATTTGCCAAATGCTAAAATAATGAGAGAGAGAGAGAAAGAAAGAGAGAATATTTTAAAGCATTTTATTACTGTCTGCAAAGTCACAAGTTTACATACACTAAGATTACTGTGCCTTTAAACAGTTTGGATATGCAAATAGAGTCTGTGGAGCCTTGTTTAGGAGTCTCAAACACTGAACTAGCCAGATATCTCTCCAGGGAAGGACCAAGCCAAGGGGTGGCTCCTTGCGGAGAACACCATAACCATCATATTAAGTGGCTCTTTCAGTCAATATCCAATTCTTAAGAAGTTTAAAGATATGAGATGGGAATTACCAAAGCCAGGCATCCATCCACAGACAGCTGTTTCGGGGTTTTGCCCCTCATCAGTGTGGAGTAGGATTCTGGCTAGGTAGGAGCAATGCCTGGTAGACCAATATCACAAAGCACTCACTGATCTCAGGGAGACCAGTCGAGGAAAAACACTGCGAGCAGCCGTCAAAAGCGCTCAAACACAGTGAAATCTTAGGTGTATTGCCCCCTAGGAATTACAAATATGCAAATAGATTCCGTGGAGCCTCGTTTAGGAGTCTCAAACACGGAACCTAGTATTTGACTGTGAGCGCTTTTGCTGGCTGTCCGCAGTGTTTTTCCTTGACTGGTCTCCCTGAGATCAGTGAGTGCTTTTTGATATTGGTTAAACAGTTTGGGAGAACCCATATGATGATGTCTTATGTTTGGAAGCTTCTGATAGGTTTATTGGCAACATCTGAGTTAATTGGAGGCTCACTTGTGGATGTATTTTAATGCACGCCTGAAATATACTGCTTCTTTGTGTAGCATCCAAGGAAAGTCTAAAGGAATCAGCCAATATATTAGGAAGAGAATTGTGGACTTGCACATGTCTGGTTTATCCTTGGGTGCAATTTCCAGATACGTGAAGGTTCCTCTTTCATCTGTACAAACAATTATACGCAAGTACAAACAAGATGGGAATGTCCATCCATCTTACCGTTCAGGAAGGAGATGTGATCTGTGTCCCAGAGGTGAATGTGCTTTGGTCCGACATGTGAATATCAACCTAAGAATAAAAGCAAAAACCTTGTGAAGATGATGGCGGAAGCTGGGAAGATTGTGTCATTATCCACAGTGAAACGAGTACTGAATCAACATGGGCTGAAAAGCCACTCTGCCAGGAAGAAGCCATTACTCCAAAAGAAACATAAAAAAGCCAGATTAACTTTTGCAAATGCACACATTTTTGGAGACATTTCCTGTGGTCTGATGAAACTAAAATTTAACTGCTTGGCCATAATGACCATTGTTACATTTGGAGGAAATAGGGAGAAGCTTTGAAGCCTAAGAACACCATCCCAACTGTGAAACATGGGGGTGTCAGCATCATGTTGTAGGGTTGTTTCAATGCAGAAGGGATAGGTGCACTTCACAAAATAGATGGCATCATGAGGAAAGAAGATTATGTGGCAATACTGAAGCAACATCTCAAGATATCAGCCAGGAAATTAAAGCTTGGGTGGAAATAGGTCTTCCAAATGGACAATGACCCGAAGCATACTGCCAAACTGGTTACAAAGTGGCTTTATTATAACAAAGTCAAAGTTTTGGAGTGGCCATCACAAAGCCCTGATCTCAATCCTATTGAAAATGTATGGGCAAAAACGAAAAGGCAGGTGCAAGCAAGGTGACCTACAAACGTGGCTTAGTTACAGTTAATAAAAATGCTTTAAAACATTCTCTCTCGTTATTCTTGTGTTTGGCAAAAAATAATTATAGTAATCCTAATTTATCTAAAACGGGAAAGGTTTATTCTGATTTCATGTCAGATAGTGAGAAAAACATGCAAATGTGTTTTTATATATTGTGTATGTAAATGTCTGGTTTCAACTGTAGACTCAAGCTATTTCATTCTTTAGCTCAATTCATAAAATGTCCATTTAAGATACGGATTATACAATCATTCTGATATGTATCTTCAAAGTAAATACATCAGTCTCATTCTGTAGTAGACATCTATTTAATAATGTACACAATTTGTACTGGGAAACCTGGTGATAGATCCATTTACTGTTTATCTGATTGTTTTGGACAGAGCGTTCAGTATAAAACTGAATCACACGTAGTGACGCACCAGCGATCCCGACAACGATACGATCTGTAGGGATCGCTGTTGCTTCACTTTGGGATCGCTGGTGAGATGTCAAACAGTCAGATCTCACCAGCGACTCAGCAACGATCCGGAATGATATGGAGGTCGTTGGGAATCTGTCACTCTCGGGCGTAGTAGTGAGATCGCTGGTTGTTATCCCTGTCAAACACAGCGATGCAACGTTCCCAGCGGGAGCCCAACGACCAAAAAATGATCCAGAACACTTTGTAATGATTAGCAACCTCACAGCAGGGTGTCAAACGTAGTGAGATCGCTGGCAAGGTCGCTGTTGCGTCACCAAATCTGTGATGTAACAGTGATCTCGCTAGCGATCTCGTTTAGTGTGACGGGGGCTTTACAGTGGTAGAGAACAGTTTTCAACTCTGATCTCAGGTTGCTCCAAGAGGTTTATTCTTCGGGGTTCAGGGGAATTTTTCCTTTTTACAACCTCTTAAAATCATTGACGCAGAGAAGCGTAAAGTCACATCTACTGCTGTGTGAATGGCAGTGTGCAATTTTCCATTGTTACATGTGACATCTTGCTGATGCTGTGATATATATGTCAAAGGACAGCGGAAATACCATTGGTGCAAATTGTGCAGCTGTACAGCGACCCAAGAGTTAAGGAATTGTACATTACGATGAGCTATTGGACTGTAAAGAGCCCAAATACTTTTCTTGCACAGGGGCCATCTTCTATCTGTGTCCACCAGTAGCACCAGATGAATAATACATGATGCCAGGTTACACACATCTCATGAGCACTAAGGGTTAAACCTATTGTAGTCTATTCCATCACCAATCTAATGCAATTACTTACACAATACAACCCCAGAGCTTTAAATACATGAAAATGTGATTGCAGCTAATAAGGGATTAACACACGGTGGGAGATTGCGCTCTCCAGGATTATGGACTATTTCTTCTCTGCATGTGCTCCTATTACACTGGTGGATGGCTGTGTTATAGTGACGGAGGCGTGAGGCGCGTCCACCTCTGTGCTGTGCCTCTGTCAATGGGATAGCCAAGGTTTGCTACAGCAGGAACACGAACCTGTGCTGGAATCTGATCTGACACCTGCCTGTAATGTGACTTCAATTGTAATTTTCTGGGGAGTGTGATATATATACAGTACAGACTGATGTCATGTCTCAAATGAGGTGTGTAAAAATAGAGCGCAGAGGCAACGTGTAAAGTAGGATGTGTGGTGTGAAATCTTGATGAGATGTGATGGCAGCTTACAAGAGGCAATGTGACACCATCCGAAATTAGATTGTCAAAAATAAAACCACTGCATACAAATCAATGTGTGTATACTGCAAATCTGTCCTTTACATCCTTTACACTTGTCCATGGCTGATCACATTTGGGTGTGTAGACACCCAACATTGCTATATATATTCATGAAAATCTATCGCATGGGAAAGTAACAATGAAATAACATTACTTCCAGCATTACACACTTGGGGTGAAAGGAGTGCACACCTGACCCTCCCTGGCTTCAATACAAAAATATCTATAAATATCTAAAAATATTACAATCTGAGAGTCCTCAGGGGTTGATATCTTTTAATGGAAATACCTTGAACATGTTTTCCTAATATTTTTTTTGTATTGAAGTTTTTCACAAAACACAAAGGTGCATGTAAAAAATATTTCTTTTTATTATCCAACACTCAATAAAAACAGATCAATATCCATATCTGCATTTCATTGTAGTCACACTACCGTTCAAAGTTTTGGGGTCATTTAGACATTTTCTTATTTTTTAAAGAAAAGCACATTTTTTTCAATGAAGCTAACATTCAATGAATCAGAAATACACTCTATAGATTGTTAATGTGGGAAATGACTATTCTAGCTGCAAACGTCTGTTTTTTTCCTTCAATAAATTTTTATTGGAGATTAGTAAAACAGAAACATAATATGCCAACAAACGGCACAAATTATTTTCTATTTGCTAACCAATAAACTAGGACGGGGGGGTGGGGGGAGGGAGGGAGAGAGAGAGATAGGAATGGAGGGGGGGGGAACGGACCTACACACCAAGTTACAGGCTAACAAATAAACAATGACCCCTCCAGGAAACATCCTGAGAGAGGGACAAAGCAACATGTAGAAGCTATTGGACTATCACCATTAACCACTAGGGATCAGGGCTGCCATAGGGTGAGACGCCCATATGTGCCAGGAGTCTTTCGTTTGGCATTTAAACCCAGCGTCTAAAGCCAGGTAAAATTCGTGATGGAAGATCAAGTTAATTCGCTCAATGACGTTTGACAGAATCGGGGGCATCTGAGACTTCCAATTCGCAGCCAAGGATAGTCTGGCTGCAATCAGAATATATGAGACAGTTTTCCTAAAATGCGAAGGGTATATTGCCAGACCAATGTTAAGAATAGCTAGCTGGGGCAGTAAGGGGACATTATTCCCCGTAACCATCTTCAATAGGCTCTCCGCCAAAAGCCAAAAAGGGGCAATCCTCGGGCATGTCCACCACATATGCGCCATAGAGCCTTCCCCTCCGCATTGCCTCCAGCATAACGAGGAGATACCTCCAGTGAATTTACATAAAGGAGAGGGGGGGTGGTACTAACGGAGGTGGATTTTCTTGAGGTTCTCCAAATGATTTATACATCTGGTAGATTTGTGGACTGCCTTTATCCCTTCCTCCCATTCAGCAAGGGAAGAGGAAAAACCCAGGTCCCTCTCCCACCTCAACATATAATCCAATTTAGAAGTGAAATCGTTGGTGACTAAACCTCTATATATGATAGAGAGGCCTTTAGTTGAGTTTGGGTCAGATAAAATAATCGACCGGAGCAGTGAAGGGATGGGGGGGATTCCCAAAAATCAGAAAACACAACTAGAGGAGAGAAAGTGTTTTAACTGGAGATATTGGAAAAAACCCAACTTTAAGTAATGGGAATTGGCGAACCAGAGAATCAAAGGACAAAAGCCCACCTGTTGGCATCAAGTCCTGCAAATAACTTATCTCCGCCTCTTCCCAGATCTTCCATCTTAAAAATGGAATGTGGACTTGGAGAGCTTTAAGAGGAATGCGAATTAAGGGGAGACGAGTCCAGTCGGAGGGGACCCTCCTCCAAAAGAACAACGGAGCCTGCATTGATTCTAGAGGAGGATGCCAGATTTAGGGGCCCAAGGATTCCGTGGCCAGCACGAGACCGAGAGACTTCCCTCCGAAAAAATGTTTCTCAATTTGAATCCACCCCACCAGGCTTTAGCCTCCTCCAGGATACAAGCCCTGTGATACTCTTGAAGGTTAGGGACCCCCATTCCTCCCTGCGAGAGGGGAAGGTACATTACTTTACGTGCGACTCTGGGGCGATTGTTAGCCCAAATATATTTGTTGGTGAGAAATTGTAATTTCGACAATATCTTACGTGGAATCAATAAAGGGACACAACTAAAACAGTAGAGTAATTTCGGAAAAATTAACATTTTAAAGGCCTGTACCTGAGCAATCCAAGAGAGGGTCTGCAATGGGTGGGTGGCCATGGCTTGTTTAATGGAATGCCAGAGATGATCATAATTTTTTGAAGTTAGGAATTTTGAGGGACAGAGCGTGATACCTAGATACGGAATCCCCTGTGGAAGCCACTTAAATGGGTAAGCCGTTTCCCAGCCGGCCATGAGAGAATGGGGCACATTAATGGGCAGAATTACCAACTTATTAGCATTAAGCTTATAGTAAGAAACGTCCGAAAAGGTATTGAGTATCCTCATAATGGTAGGTAAAGAGCTATCAAAATTGGTGCAGGATATTATAATGTCGTCAGCATAAAGGCCTATAACATGAGATTTATGGTCTACGATGATACCCGAGATAGATGGATTAGTGGCTGCCAGCGGCTCCACTGCCAGGGCAAATATCACCGGAGAGAGTGGACAGCCTTGGCGAGTGCCATTGGAAATACTGAAGCTATTGGATAGGAAGCCCGAGGAGAGAACCCTGGCGTTGGGGTTGGAGTATAAAGCTAGGATCGCCGTCAGGAAGGGACCACGTAACCCAAACTTCCTGAGGACCAACTCCAAGTATTCCCAGTGTACCCTGTCAAAACCTTTCTCTGCATCAAGAGACAGGAATACACTGGGGAGACCCCCCAGTTCCTCCACTTTAATAAGGTTTATCATCCTACGGGCGCCATCCTTTGCCTGCCTGCCAGCTACGAATTCGACCTGGTCCGGTTCTACCAGAGAAGGGACTACACCTGCAAGTCTGTTTGCCAACAGTTTCAAATATGTTTTGATATCACAGTTTAACAGTGAAATCGTCCGATAACTACCTGGGTCATCCCGAGGTTTACCGGACTTTGGAATGGTCAACAATAGTGGCCTCCAAAAGGGGGGGGGGATTGTCCCCTTCTGTTGCCATTGATTAAGTAGTCTGAGTATGTACGGGGCCAGGGCAATTGGGAAAGATTTATAGTAGTCATTCGGAAGCCCATCCGGACCAGGAGCTGAGAAACTTTTTGTAGATTTGATGACTTTCTCTACCTCTCCCAACGAGAAGGGGATGTTCAGTTTCGCCAACCGGGCTTCCGATATGGATTGGAGATCCAAACCAACCATAACATCCGCTATTAATTCAGGAGTGGGTTGTGGCGTCGCCGCAGCCTCTCTAAGATTGTACAGCTGTGCATAAAAATGAGCGAAGATTCCTGCAATATCTTGGGGATTCCTAATTAAATTACCCTTTTCATCTGTCAAAAGTCAATTACATTACAAGCCACTTTCTTTTTTATTCCTCTAGCTAGAATGGCCCCGGCTCTATCTCCTGCCCCATAAAAGGAAGTTTTACAGGCACGGAGACATTTTTCATGTTGCTCCAAAAGAGATGCTCTCAGTTGAGACCTTAGCGCAAAAATCTGGGAAGAGAGGTGAGAGAAGGTGCTCTTTTTATTCTGTACCTCTAGCTGGTGTAAGAGAGATAATAGGTCTGCCCTCAATTTATTGTTAGACTTTAATTTGAGACGCTTTTTGGAGGAGTAGGCCCCAAACCACTACCTTATGGGTGGCCCACAAGACCTCGTCTGACACTTCACCATTATCATTTATGGAAAAGAAGTCTGAGAGGTGTCGTTCAATCTCGCCTACTGTTGACTGATTGGAAAGTAGACCAACATTCAGTCTCCATCTACGTGAGGGGGATGGTCCAGCACCCAGCGAGAACTCCAAGGAGACCGGAGCAAGATCCCACCAAGTCATTTCCTTCACTTCCGCACAGGCACAGGCCGAAAGGACAACATCGTCCACCAGAAAGTAATCAATCCTGGAGTACGACCTGTGCCATGTGCGAGAAAAAGGAATAGTCCCTTTCAGATGCATGCAAATACCTCCACACATCATGCAAATGGAGCTCACGACACAGTGGGCCTAGTTCACGGCTCTTAACAGCTGATGTAGAAGAACAATCCAAACGCCGGTCGGAAACCATATTAAAATCCCCGCAGATGATACTCATGCCCTGTGCCACCTCCCGCACCCTCACAAAGAAAGATCTCAGGTATTGTATTTGCATCTCATTAGGAGTGTAGACATTTGCAATAGTTAGCTTGACTCCAGACACGCAACAAATTAAAATAACATATCTGCCTGCCGGGTCCATATGTGATTCCAGTAGTCGGAACTGAACCAAGTTGTTAATCAGTATACCACACACCAGCCCTCTTTACGGAGCAGTTGGCAAAGAAGACATAGTTATATAACTTATGGTGCAGCCTGTGATTATCCTCCTTGAGGAGGTGGGTTTCCTGAAGGCACAGAATATCATTCTTTGCTTTCCGGGCCTCTCTCCACAAAAAAGATCACTTTGCCGGAGAGTTTAAGCCCTTCACGTTTGGAGATGAAATTTTCAGATTCATTATCAGAGACACAAAGAAATGTTGTTTACAAAGATATCAGATCCAAACTAGTATACTATGGGAGGGGGTGAAGGGACAGGAGAAGGGAAAGAACGGAGGGGGGGAGAGGAACAAAAAGACAAATACAAACAAGTATGTAAACCAGAAGTAGCAGGTTCCTGCCTGCAGAGGGGGTTAACAACTACACTCTTGCAGTCCTTAGCAAGAGGGCAAACCAGAAAAGGTGAAAAAATCCGGGGAAATGAGATATCCACTCCCAGAGGTCTCAGGAACAGTCACAAACAGACCAATAGGGAAGCAAGGGAACAAACCGGGAAGGAACAGCAGATATAAACATGACATCAGCCATCACCATCCCGTGAAACATCCTTCACCGCATCTCTTGGAGGAGTGTTGGAGCAGGGTGAAGAGGCATTGCTGCTAGACATCAGGTTCCAGGCTCTGAGTGCACGGCCAAGCTGTTTAGGGGACTGAAAGGACTGTCTAGCCCCTTTGTAACGGAAGTTCACTTTAACTGGGGAACCCCAGTTGTATGTTATTCATTTGTCCCGCAGAATTTTGCAGAAAGGGGCGAACTCATGCCGTCTAGCAAGGGTTCCTGGGGACAGGTCTGGAAAGACCATAAAGTCTCCATAGGGGACCAGGGTGGGGGGGACTTCCTCATGGCCTGTAATACCAAATCTTTCGTGGTACCTCGGATCGTACACACCAAAGTGTCCTGAGGAAGATCCTTTCTGATAAGAGCTGGTTTCGGGATCCTATAGAGCTTTTCAATACTCAGATTAGAGGATGGAGTTTGAGGCAAGAGATGATGAAGAAAATTAGCAACAGTCTGTTGTCCCCATCCCCCGCCGATTCTGCAATCTCCCTGATTCTGAAATTATTTTTGCGTAATTGGTCCTCCATGTCCCACATTTTAGCCTGCACATCAGACATATCCTTCTCTAGTGAGGAGTGATGAGTGGCAAGGTGATTGTGGTCGGAGGCGTACTCCACCATTGTAGGTTCAATACGGCAGGTACGCTCTCCCAATGTCTCGAAATCCTCTCTGAGCTCTCCAGTTAGCCCTCTGAAGTCCTCCTGAAGAGATCTGCGCAGGGAGCCCAGGAGGTCGCGCAGGGATTTCTGCATGATGGGCGCCTCCTCATCTTCACCTCCCTCCCACTCCCCTGGTCTGCGGGAGCCGCGGGGAGAGGCAGCTGCATAGCGGTCTGCCGGCGCCATCTTAGAGGGGGGAGCTGGCTGCCTATACACGGAGAAGAAGTCAGTAACCTTCTGCACTCCTCCCCGACGACGAGATGAGGCTCGCAGCATCTCAAGCGTTTGTGCCAGCTTAGCTGTGCAGGCAGGATGGAGCAGAGACCGCAGAGTGACTGTAATTGCCGTTAATGCGGGTACATTCTCAGGAGCACCCTCGCTATGCGTCCAGCACCATCAGCGTCCAGGACACGACCCAAAAGTCTGGTTTTAATGCAATATCTACAGTACATACAGTAGGTGTATAGAGACCCTTTTCGAACACCCACCATTCCAGTGTTTTAATGGTACATTGTGTTAGCTAACTGTGTAAGAAGGCTAATGGATGTTTAGAAAACCCTAGAAAATCCTTGCACAAGTATGTTAGCATAGCTGAAAACACTTTGGCTGATTAGAGAAGCTGTAAAATTGACCTTCTTTTGAGCTACTGTAGTTGAAAATCTGGAGCATTACATTTGTTTTTTTCTAAAAAACTCTCAAAATGACCAGAAAAAGAGAAATTTCATGTGAAACTCGACAGTCTATTCTTGTTCTTAGAAATGAAGGCTATTCCATTCGAGAAATTGCCATTAAACTGAAGATTTCCTACAACGGTGTGTACTACTCCCTTCAGAGGAGAGCACAAATAGACTGTGTCTAACCAGAGTAGAAAGAGAAGTGGGAGGCCCCGTTGCACAACTGAGCAACAAGACAAGTACATTAGAATCTCTAGTTTGAGAAATCGATGCCTCACAGCTCCTCATCTGGCAGCTTCATTTAATAGCTAAAGGTCTGCAATGCTGTAATTACTGCAAAGGGAGCATTCTTTGACAAAAGCAAAGTTTGAAGGAGAAAATTATTATTTCAAATAAAAATCATTATTTCTAACATTGTCAATGTCTGGACTATATTTTCTATTTATTATGCAACTAATTTGATGAATGAAAGTATAAGTTTTCATGGAAAAACAAAATTGTCTGGGTGACCACAAACTTTTGAATGGTAGTGTATATCCCCATTTGCCCCGCCCTGCCAACCATTTCTTATTGTTTCATGTGCTCTCCTCAATCTATCATATATCCCTGCTTACTAGCTGAGATTATTCATAATCTTGGAAAATAACACCTCTGATGTATTGTTCACTTTAAGAGGTTATGTGAGAAATGTAAAAAAATAAATAAAATACACATTTAAATATTAAATTGTTTTATACTTTATCTACTGATCTATGTAAGGATTTTAAAGATAGCAACTTCCCTCAATCACAACCTGTCCTATATTTCAGAGGACACACCGTAGGACGGGCTGCATGGAAGAACATCTGCTCGAGACATACATCATGTCAGAGCAGGGTCTTGTCAGGCATTGCAAACTTGCATTCCTCTTCTGTCAGCCTGATATGACACTGAGCAGAGTGCACTAAGGGAGAAGATAAACACCTTTCTTTAGCTGACTGAGAAAGAACATTCATCACAGTCAGCCTGACAGTTTTAGTGCATCTGCCTCATTCTTCATATCTGTCCTACAGCCTGACTTCTGAAATCTAGGACGGAGTTCATAATGATATAGATGGAAGTTACCATTTTGAAAATCTGACAGTGTGCATTAGATAATAGCTCTATGGTGTCGGTAAGCCAAACCACTGATTCCGACTAATCCATTTTCCTGACTCCGACTCCCTTATACATGGCTCATGTTTTTTTGGCAGAATATGGTATTACCGGTATTAACAACTGGGGTATGTGAACTTTTGCGCACAACTGCACTTGTGCTAAGTACTCTGCTCTTTTAAGGTTAACTCTCTGAGACACGTATATACTTTTATTGATGTTCTAGCTTTGATCCTTCTTGTCTGGGGAGCGGAATCTGACAAACTGAGCTGGGCACATCTGCTGGGGGTAAGGCTGCCTTTCTACGAGTGACAGCAGTCTGGGCTCATCACTGCTCAGTTTGCTTTACAGTGTGGTTCTTTAATTTGATAAGTGCTGTGATGTGCCGATCATTAGATCATTAGTTAGTATATCACAGGGTTTGTCATACCTATCCAATGATGAGCACATCACAACGCTTGTCAGATGAATGCACCCCACTGGAAAGCAGGCAGAGCAAAGTGAAGTCTTATCTGAGCATGCATACTCAGACAGCTGTCACTCACAAACAGGCAGCCCCGCCTCCACCAATGACATGTCCTGTCCTGCTCAGTGTGTCCAATTCCCAAGACCAGAAAAATCACAGCTAGAACACCAACAAAGGTATCTACGCACTGCATAGAGATACGCACACAGGAGCAGGGTAGGTAGTATAAGTGTATTAGGAAAAATTAGGAACAGTTAGGACAAATGAATGGGTGGCACAGTAGTAATGGAAAACCACTTTAATATTTAAATGGCTATTATTTATTTTATTACATTTCTCGTAGAACCCCTTTCAAATCTGTTAAAGAACCCTTTTTTGTGAAAGACAGGCATTTTTTTCTGTCATTTTTGCATTTATATACATCTAGTTCCATTTTTATTAAAGTGAATCTGTCAGCATGTCTTTGCGATGTAATCCCAGAGCAGCATGATATAGGGGTTGAGACCCTGATTCTAGGGTCTAGGTCTTTGATTCTACGGTTACTCGTCTGTGTGTTTCCATTTCCATATATTCAGTGTTTTGTCAGCAGAAGATTATTACTAAAGGACTGACTTTATTCTTGCCCCCCTAGTCAACTGCTGAGTAATCTTGTCCCCATCACTAATTAATAGCCTTCTATCTACACAAAACTGTCTACACAAAAAGCTGTCAATCAGGGCAAGCGTCAGCACCCGGCATACCCGGGCAAGTGACGGGGCTCTTGAGAGCTAGGAGAGCATACTCGCCACCAGGATCAGGCAGCCCTGACAGTGAGGGGTCCATCTGGGACAGGCAGTCCTCACAGCAGGGGCCCATCAAAGGATACTCAGCTCTGCTGTGCTCCCCGTCCACATAGCTAATTTGCATCACATGCAAATTAGCCATGTGCTGGCTCTCTCTGCTGTGGAGCTTCCTCCTCCTCCACTGCAGCAGAGTGATGAATCATCCTGCAACCTCATCACACTGGTGCAGGCCTGCAGGAAGGAAGAAGCTCTACAGCCCCGGGAGCCTGCTGTAAGGATAGGGACAGCATCTGAGGAGGACACAGCCCTGGGGGAGAGGAAGAAAGGTGACTATAATTGTTTATTATTTTTTTATACTTTGTGCAGGAGGCTGCTGCTGGGGTATATAGAGGCTGTGCTGCTGCGGTATATGGATATAGAGGCTGCTGCTGGGATTTATGGAGGCTGCTGCTGGGATATATGGAGGCTGCTGCTGGGGTATATGGACGCTGCTGTTGAGGTATATAGAGGCTGCTGGGGTATTTGGAGGCTGCTGCTGGGATATATGTAGGCTACTGAGGTACCTGCAGGCTGCTGCTGGGGTATATGGAGACTACTTCCGAGGTATATGGAGGCTGCAGCCGAGGTGTATGGAGGCTGCTGCAGAGGTATATGGAGGCTGCTGAGGTATATGGAGGCTGCTGCTGAGGTATATGGAGGCTGCTGCTGGGGTATATGGAGGCTGTGCTGACATATATGGAGGCTGTGCCGAGGTATATTGAGACTGCTGCTGAGGTATATGGAGGCTGCTGGGGTATATGGAGGCTGCGTTGGGTATATGGAGGCTGTGCTAGGCTATATACTGTTTATATGGATGCTCTGCTGGGCTGTATATATTATTTGGAGACTGTGCTGTGCTGTATATATAATATGGAGGCTGTGTTGGAGTATATATAATATTTGGATGCTGCTGCTGGACTGCAACATCCTCCAAATTATATAAACAGCCTGGCACATCCTCCAAATAATACATACAGCCCAGCACAACCTCCAAATAATATATTCAGCCCAGCACAGCCTCCAAATAATATATACAGTCAAGCACAGCCTCCAAATAGTATATATAGCCTGGAGCCTCTATATTATATAGCCTGCAGCTTCTATATTGTATTCATGAATCATGGTCTGTGTTAAAGGTGCCCACTGAGACTGTTTCGCCCAGGGCCCACAAAAACCTGGAGCCAGCCCTGAGTGGAGTTATACAGTGCTTAGCATTGAGAGCTCAACCTCAGAGAAAACAGTGATTGTATCAAAACTGCACTAAGCACACCTGCAAGTGACACATTGGTGGAATCGAGGTCTCGGTCCCTATATGCTGCTCTCAGATTACATAGCAAAAACTTGGTGACAGATTCTTTTTAAAAGGGTTGATTACCTATGTTAGAGACTGTATGTATAGAAAACATCAATACTGAAATGATAGCGATGGAGGTTACTTATCTTGTGGTGATGTTTTTATTCATCACCAACCATGATAATATACAAACAATATCCGACATTTCAGCCGTATTGAGCTTTGTCAAGGTAATCTTTGAAGTCACCTAAGGAATCTTTCTCTGTGGCTGGGATTTTCTAATACAGCTGTGCACAGGTACCGTTCTTTTCAGGTAACTTTTAAGAATGGGATTTTCTGTGTGTGCTTATTTATAACACTTCTTCCATTATAGGACTTGTTTACTGCAATTTTCAACAGTTATTTTCAAATATGTTTATTGGATTTTTCAAGATAATGGGGGGAAATGGGTAAGGGAGGGGATACACAAAGAAGAAAAGGGGGGGGGGGGACATTGTGCATATTACATAGATAATATCAATACCAATAGTCAAGCAATAGACATAAATATGAAATAACAAAAACAAACAAAAACAAATGATAATGACAAGTTACCAGAATTGTTTCTTCAGCAATAAAGACAAATAAATTTGTAGTAGTAAAGGAGGGTACTTGGGTAGAAAATAGTGAATGTAGCAATTCTATAGCAATTCTAACTGAGCTATTGTAGTGAAGCGTAGTGTTGTCTTTTTTGTTCAGGGAGGTAATCTAAACGGGCTGTATCTCAGCAGTAGGTAATGGTAAGAGTGATGGGGAATATGTTTCCAACCATGGCTCCCATTGGGCTAAAACTTTGAAAAATTATTGGCGCGTATTGCAAAGTTGTATTCATACGTGCAGTGATTAGTCACCCTCTCGACCAGGTTGGCCAACGTGGGGGGTTCGGGTTTCTTCCATCGAGAGGCCAACAGGGTCTTGGCAGTCAACAGAATGTGTGACGTTAGGAGTCTCACATGAAGTGGCAGGCCTTCAATGCCTATCATGAGTAGTATAAACTCTGGGGTGTAGGGTATCTGTATCCCCGTGATGTTCTTGATCAGGGTTGTTATTTCCGACCAGTAGTGTCTCAAAGAGGGACAGTACCAAAGAATGTGTGATAACGTGCCCCGAGCCCCACATTCTCTCCAACATAATGGGGAGTGGGTGGGGTCAATATGATGTAATACTACTGGGGTACAATACCATCTTGAGAGTGTCTTATAATAGCTTTCATGAAGGGTGGCACATTTCGAACTGGAGTACGTGATTTTGATTGCTTTAGCCATTTTTTCAAGGTTAATATGAATACCTAGTTCTTTCTCCCAAGCTTTGAAAAACGAGAGGGGCAATAGTTCCAACTCGTCGTTGATAATTTTATATAAGGAATTCGTTTTCCAAATTGAGTCCTTATGTGGCGATTTTATTAGTTCTGCTATTATTTGAGGTACATCAAATTCAAGGCGATGGGTTTTGAGATATTTAGCTAAAGTCCTCCAAGATGTTCTGTCATCTCTGTTTAAGGAAAATGTACTTTGTAGGTCGTGAAAGGGTAAAGGAGAGCCATCCCCCACCAAGTCATTTACATAGTGGTCTTTGTTGGTTTTCCAGTTGGAGAGGTCCAAATTAGGAATCAGTATTTCAAGGGATTCAAGTGATATTTTCCTAAGAGTGGTCGAGATATAATGTTTAGTTGCTTTTTTACTAAGGTGTCTCCAGGCCTGAATGGTGGCCTTGATTATTATTGGTTGGGCCGGGAGTTTTTTGGAGGTTTCTATTAAGTGGGCTATAAGCAGAGCCTTTAGATTGTTGTTTGCAAAGGATCCTTCTATGGAGATCCAAGGCATGTCAGCAGAATCATAGAGCCATCTTTGCGATAATTTAACGATGGAGACTAGGTAATAGTTATGGAGATTAGGGACTCCCAGATCTGCCGACCTCTTGTGTCTCTCTAGAGACATCCTGGCTACTCTCGGCCTCTTACCCAGCCATATAAATGAACGTAGTTGGGCCTGAAGCTTGGTAAACCATTTCGTCGGGATAAACGTAGGGATTGATCTTATGATGTCCAAAAATTTTGGGAGCAAGAGCATTTTGAAAGCCTCGATTCTGCTAAACCACGTTAATTCGATTCTGGAAAGTCGCAGATAGTCTTGTCATAAAGGGATGATAGATTTGTGTGTACAACAGTCGATGATGGTTTAGTTAGTGTTATTCCTAAGTAAGAAATTTCCTTCTCTTTCCAAGAAAAATCAAACTCCTCTTTAAGATATATAAGAAGAGTCTCGTCGACATTAAACTCCAAGACCTGGGACTTAGATTTGTTGATTTTATAGAATGAGAGTCGGGAGTATGTCGCAAGTTCCATCTCAAGATGTCTAAGAGACTTGAGTGGATTGGTGATAGATAAGAGGATATCATCCACGAAAAGTGATATCTTATGATGATGTTGGTTTAATAAGATCCCTTTGATGTTATCATTCCGTCTAATACTTGAGGCCAGTGGTTTGATGAAAAGGGCAAAGAGGAATGGAGAGAGTGGGCACCCCTGCCTAGTGCCATTTGACAAGGGGAATGCGGGGGATAAAAAGTTGTTTGAATATACCCTAGCTGTGGGGGTCCCATACATTGATTCAATAATACGAAGAATGTTTCCTCTAAGTCCGAATTTTTCAAGGGTTTTGAATAGAAATTTCCACTGGACCCTATCAAATGCCTTCTCGGCGTCTAATGCCAAGAAGGTTGAGGGTTGTCCCAAGGTTTCTATATGAGAGATTAAATCTAACGCTCGCCTAGTTGCGTCGACTGTTGTGTGTCCCGGTATAAAGCCCGCTTGATCTGGATGTATGAGCTTGATGACATATTTTTTTAGTCTGTTAGCTGCCAGTTTGGCCAGGAGTTTAGTATTTGTGTTGAGAAGGGATATCGGTCTGTAGTTCTTTACATCTGCAGAGTCTCCCTTTCCTTTTGGGATCACCGTTATCACTGCCTCTAGCATATCAGATGGCAAGTGCCCTTGGGAGGCAGTGTAGTTGGCTAGTCTTGTGATGTACGGTGCCAGATGTTGTTTAAAAGATTTATAGAGCTCATTTTGGAACCCATCTGGGCCAGGAGCCTTGCTGTCTTTCGAATGCCCAATAACCTCCAACACTTCGGACGTCGTGTATGGAGAGTTGAGTTCCGATAAATCGCTGTCAGAGAGTGAGGGCAAATTTAGGTCATTCAGGTAGATGTCAATGTCCTGGTCTGTGGGCTCTTGGATCGAGGGGTCATTCCTCAAATTATATAAAGAAGAATAGAACTCAGCAAAAGACTCTGCAATATCTCTTGGATGGTGAAGAGTATGGCCGTTGCGGTTTTTAATTTCTTTTATCCTCGATTTTAATTTATGATGTTTTATTTTTGAGGCCAAGAGTTTGGAGGGCCTATCATCCGAATGATAGTGTTGTGTTTTCAGTGTTTGCACTACTTTATCATACTCGGAAGAGAGGAGTGATTTGATTTCTAAGCGAAGCTTAAAAATTTCCTCAGTGATCACAGGATTGGGGGTTGTGTGATGTGTCATTTCTAAATTATGAATTTGTGTCACTAAGCTTTGTAATTTTTCTCTTTGCTTCCTTTTGAGTTGGGCGTTTAGTTGGATTAACTTGCCTCGTAAAACCGCTTTAAATGCAGACCACAGCGTGGTAGTTGAGATTTCATCCAAATCGTTGTCTATAAAATAGCTGAGTATGGTATCCTCTATTTCTTTTTTATAGGTTGGGTGCGAGTATAATAGGCTATTATTTCTCCTTAACTTGGGGGATGTCGAGGCAGGATCAATTTTTATCTCAAAGCTGATTGGTGCGTGATCAGACCACGTTCTAGTACCAATCGAGACATTAACAAATTTGGAAAGAGTAAAGATACCGGCAAGGACCAGGTCAATCCTGGAATACGACTGATGTCGTTTGGAAAAATATGAAAATTCAAGTGAGGTCGAGTTTAGGCATCGAAAGGTGTCATATAGGTCATTCTTGAGAAGCCAAGGGTCTAATGATTCTAGGTTCTGTCTTGATTTAGTGGAAGAATCCACTGCCCCGTTGGGGACAATGTTGAAATCCCCAAAAATCACTAGCTCCCCTTTCAGATTAGCATTGACTTTTTTCATGACCCTATTGAGGAACGTTACTTGTCCCTTGTTTGGTGCGTACACATTAACCAGTGTGAAAATATGGTTGTTTAATTTGCATATAAGTAACAAGAATCTTCCCATTGGGTCATCAATCTTCTCAATCTGCTCAAATGAAACACCATTCCTAATCATCAGGGCAACTCCCCATTTTTTCCTTATGTTGTTGGCGCACAGGATAGTCTGGAAATCCTTGTTTTGGAGTCTTTGTGGATTTAAAGAAGAAAGCTTGGTTTCCTGTAGCCCAATAACATCAGCTTTAAATTCTTTGATAAGTTTCCACAGGAAAAACCTCCGTTGGGGAGAGTTGAGTCCATTGACATTTTGTGACAAGAACCGTAATGACATGGTTTATGGATGGCGAAGTTGAGAAGCTCAGGCACTAGTTTAATAAAGTATGGATTCCCTTCCCCACTTCCGAAGTAAGTGGGTATCTACCAATATAAGTGCTGTATTAAAGAGATCTCACAAAGAAAAGGAAGGAGAGAATAAAAAAAATATAAAAAAATAAAAGTTTAACAACTTACAATCTATGGCAACTTGCCTCAGGTGGAGGGGATCTTCAGAAGATCACGCTGTAATACCTCCTTGTACGGCTAATATTCCAGCTATCTGCATCAGCCATATTAGCATGTGTATGATCAGTTCATGAGATGATGAAGCCTAGGTCCCTGAGGATCCCCAGGCCTCTCTCAACCTCCGTTATAGCTAAGGATTTTCCCTGGTGATAGAAGAGAACCTTAGTGGGGTTGAATCCCCATTTATATTGGATTGAATTTGTTGGAGTATAGACGTAATTTGTGCCAGCTCTCTTCTCTGCTGCATTGTGTCCCTGGAGAGGTCTGCAAATATTCGGATATGGTCGTATGGTTTAGGAAGAGATTTCTTTACACGTAGATATTCCATAAGCCGTTCTTTGACGTGGAGAAAATGAAACTTTACGATAACATCTCTTGGAATTTCAGGGGCCAAAGACTTCGGTTTGCGTATTCGATGAATGCTTGTTTTCACCAGTTATCACCCTACTATCTCCTAACTAAAATTTTAAGTTGTCTCTGACCTACTGGGCAGAGACTAGCTGCTATAATGTCTCCTATACCCAATGCATACAAAGTTTTGTTTTCCTGCTCTTAAGTCTCTGTAGCTCACAGGTCGAAGCATTGTAGATATTCTACAGAAGTACAGATCTATGTATCTGTGAATCCGGCAATACAGTATTAACTTGACTACCGTGTGAACCAAGATACAAATTTTTTAAGATACGAGCCATCGCTCTGTATCTTTTTAGCTTTATGTTGTGAGCACAAATGTGAGTTATGATTGATTAGCTGAGCAGCTGCTGCCTGATCACATGTGTCGGTTCATTAAGCAACTCAATATTCCCTGCTCCCCCCACCCATCATCTCGAGCGTGGAGAGCAGCAAATACAGTATCCCACACTCCCACACACTGATTAGATGTCTGCATCATGCCACACACTTAAAAAAACCTTATACTTACCATTCGGTCCCCCAGAGCAATGTCATCATATTATGCAGGCAGCTTACGGTGTGTGAGAGCACGTCAGCTGATCAATGAGCGCAGGTCATCTGACTAATGTATGAGAGTGAATCAGCTGATCAGGGTGTGAGCACTGCACGCTCACAAGCTGACAACTGCCTGCATGAGATGATATCCAGAATGATGATGGGAATGAAGGTGTGTCACGGTCCGCGCTGCTCCAAGCTCAAGAAAAACTCACCAATGAGTCAGAGTTTCATCAAACAGATTTCCATACTTTTATTCTAGGAGGAAGGAGAATAAAAGTATGGAAATCTGTTTGATGAAACTCTGACTCATTGGTGAGTTTTTCTTGAGCTTGGAGCAGCGCGGACCGTGAACCACCGTTCATTCCCATCATCATTCTGGATATCACCGCTGGTTAGTGGTTGGTGGAGGTCCTGCAGCAGCTTTGGAGTATTATACGCCTTCAAACCTGTTGTGGGGATCACAACTGTATCAGGTGAGTGGTTTCATAGCACCACCTTGACATCCTGTAGTATCACTAGTGATAGGGCACTATTGCGCCTTTTGTCCCCCACCCTTTTATATTTAAGGGTGAGATGATGACACTGCATTGCAGGGACCGGGCGGAGGGTGAGTATAATACTTTTTGTTAAGTGTGTGGCATGATGGGGGCCATGCACCAGTATGGGAGGCTATGTACCAGGATGGGGGGCCATTTATCAGGATGGCAGTCATGTACCACAAAGCGGGGACATGTACCAGGATGGTGGGGCATCACCAGGATATAGGGGCCAAGTACCAGGATCGTGGTCCCTGTACCAGGAAGGGGGACTATGTACGAAGATGGGACAATATACCAGGATGGGGGAACATGTACCAGGATGAGAGGGTTATGTACCATAATGGGGGATCGTATGTACCAGGATGGAGGTCATGTACCAGATTGTGCGATCACATATTTACATATAAAGTACAAGGATGGGGGTCATATTCCAGGATGGGGGATTATGTATAGCAAGATGGGGGATATGTACCAGGATGGGGCATCATATGTACCAGAATGGGGCCGTAAGCAGGGGTTGGTACGGATTAATAGCATTTTATTTATTTTTAATGGGGAAATTTAATTTGACATAAGAGCAAATTAAATTTAATTTGACATAAGAGCAAATTGAGTTAAGAGCTCGTACTCGTAAGTCAATGTATTACTGTACAATGTTGTATTTTAAATGCTAGAAAACCTGCAGCTTAATCCCTTTCTCTGCATGTGTCAGTTTCTCTTCTTGCTTCTCACTCCTGATCCACTTGCCCTCTCCATTTAGTATTCTTGGCTCTGTAGCCTGATACCTCACTGTGCTGGTAGTCTATTTTATTATAACCAAGGCAGATTAACCTGTGTTTTTTGGAGTGAATTATAAGTTCAGATGGCTTATAAGTAGAGACAGAAAGAGATTTCTCTGATAAGATATATCAATGAATTTCTTTTGTGCATTTGTTCAGTTGGTTTTAAAGTTTGTCGAAATAATAGTGACCATGAGAGAGGATTTATCCCCAAATTGAAAAATGTCCTTATCACCAACAAATGAATAGAGAAACAGATGGTGTTTGGATCACAATTCTGTCTCAGTCTGCGGAGGATTGGCTTTATTGGGACATTTCGAGGTTGATTAGTTATTGTCGTAACTGCGGTGTTTTGGACTAACTGAGGTGGATACATTGCATGGTGTGTAAGGCTTACATATAGGCCATTACAGTAGTCCAGCTGAGGTCTTCTTTCTGGAATAAGACATCTTATTTTGGCAATGTTGTTATCATTATTATTATTATTATTATTATTGCACCATTTATCCCATTATGCTTTACATGTGAAAAGGGGCATATGTAGACAAGTAAAATAAACATGAGCAATACAAGGCACAAAAGTACATCAGGAGAGAGGACCCTGACCGTGAGGGCTCACAGTCTACAAGGGATGGGTGAGGATACACTGGGAGAGGGTAGAGCTGGTCATGCAGTGGTTCAGTAGACTGAGGATCACTACAGGTTGTAGGCTTGTCAGAAGAGGTGGGTTTTTCAAGTTCCTTTTGAACGTTCCCATTGTGGGAGAGAGCCTAATGTGTTGGGGCAGAGAGTTCCAGAGTATGGGGGAAGCATGAGAGAAATCTTTTATGTGGTTGTGGGAAGAAGAGATAAGAGGGAAGTACACAAGGAGATCTTGAGAGGATCGAAGGTTGCATGTAGGTAAGTACCGGGAGACCATGGTAGAGCCGTATGAAGGAGACAGGTTGTGGATGGCTTTATATGTCATAGTTAGGGTTTTGGCAGAGAGGAGAGGCTGGGGAATTACTGAGAGACAGGTGGATTAGTTGGGCAGCAGAGTTTAGGATAGATTGGAGTGGTGCAAGAGTGCTAGAGGGGAGGGCAGAGAGTGAGAGGTTGCAATAGTCGAGGAGGGAGATGAATAGGGCATGCACGAGTGGGTAAAAGTGATCAACCATTTACTTTGATGGATAGGTCTGGTAGAGAGGTAGAGTGAGATGGGGGAAAGATGAATTCAGTTTGTTTTGTGGCAGCGAGTATGGATTTGAAGTTGGCGAGGGACTGCATGTATGCGACAAAACAGCTGAACGGGATCGCTTTCATCACTGCTCAGCTACCCTGGAAGCCTGTCTCAGTTCTTTGGTCAGGCTGGTCTGCCAGGGTTGCCTGTTGATTGTACAAGCTTTGCTGTGTGTGAATGGGGAGGTCGAATCGAGCGTTGCTGATATTGTGGTGTTATATAAAGTGGCAGCAGCATCTGTGTCATGTAAGAAAGCTATGTCTGTAAGAGGGAAAAGGGACACAGAGAATCAGTGTAAATTACGGTGTTTGAGATTTCTGCGAGGATGATTGAGTTTGTGGAGTGGCTGTTGTGTGCAAGGAATGGAGCTGGGAGAGAAAGTCAGCAGGTTATGGTCAGACAAGGGGAAATATGAGTTAGAGAGGTTAGTAAGGGAACAGAGGTGGGTAAATATAAGGTCCAGCATGTGGCCACCTTTGTGAGTGGCTGCGGAGGACCGTTGAGTGAGGCCAAAGTAGGTAGTCAGTGATAAAAGTTTAGAGGCAACTGTGGTGGAAGTGTCAATGGGGATATTGAGGTCACCCATGATGACAGTGGGGATGTCAGCAGAAAGAAAATGCGGACAGAAGGCACCTCAAACAAGGGAAGAGTAGGGGAGGGTAGTAGTGGAATTGGGGTAAAAGAGCAGTTATTGGACAGGAGCAAGCCAACTCCTCCACCATGTTTGTTGTTGGGGCGAGGAGTGTGAGAGAAATAGAATCTGCCATAAAAAAGTGCAGCAGGAGAGGCTGTGTCATAGGGGGTGAGTCAGGTTTCAGTGATGCCGAGGAAGGAGAGTTTGTTAGTGATAAAGTGGTCATGGATGAACAACAGTTTGTTGCTGACAGAGCGTGCATTCCATAGTGTTCTAGGTAGGAGGACTGTGGGAGCGGGGGTTGCGAAAACTTGTAGAGGATCGTGGGAGGGTGTTAGAAATGAGTGTGGGGATATTTTGAGGAGGGCCAGGATTTGGGGACACGTCGCCAGCAATGAGGAGCAGCAGACAGAGTGATAGAAGGTAGGAGCAGGCCAGGGCATGATATGGCCTTGTGTGTCTGGAGAAAAAGGATTGTATGGAGGAACAGTTCTGAGGAGGATGAGGAGGAGGTGAGATGACTGAGGAGGATGGAGGGTGACTAGGTGGAGGAATTAGCGGTGTTAGTAAGAAATGAAGTAGTATTAGGGGTGAAAGTGAAAAGAAACAGAAACATTGTAGTGGCTTTCTATCCCATTAACTTCCAGTCCAATTCGAGTCTAATTCAGAGTATTGTCCTTAGAAAGCTGTACTTTGACAGATGTACTTGGAAAGATGCATGGATGAGACTAGAGTCTGGATCAGACTCATGGTTCTGAATATATCTTCGGCTAAGGGCAATCAGGTATGACTGAGGGGGTAGGTAAGGAGGCGCCAAATGCAAAGCAAGAGTGAAACACAGGTTATAAATGAGAGGGAGGGCTGGAGTGACCAGTCAAAAATGAAGAATGAAGAAGTGGAACATATCATGGAAGTAATGGGTAGGGCAATAATCATAACAGAAAGAGATTATATGCACTTAATACTGTCATAAAACGGAAAGCTGTGTAGATTCAAAGTGTACCAGAGAGATTATATGCAATTCACACAGACAGTCATAAAACAGGGAAAGCTGTGTAGATTCAAAGTGTACCAGAGAGAGATTATAGGCACTTAACACAGACAGTCAGAAGCCAGGGAAAGCTGGGTAGATTCAAAACGTACCTTTGGGAAGAGGAAACAACTCAATTAGTTCATACAGATGGTGATGATGATGATGGTGATGATAACAATACAGCAGAGATGATGGTGAGGAATGGCCACATGCAATATAGAATTGGAGTCTAATTTAAAGTATTGTACTTAGAAAGCTGTACTTGGAAAGATGTAATTGGAAAGATGTATGGATCAGACTCAGTGGACTAAGGCTGGGTTCACATTTGCGGACCCCTCCGCAGCGTTCTGCGGAGGGGATCCGCAATGTGACCGCAGCGGCCGCCAGCTCCTATCTTTATAATGGGAGCGCACGGTGCTGCGCTTGACAGCGCATGACCGTGCGCACCCATTCACTCCCATATGTGATCTGTGCGCAGGCGGTTGCCTGCGCACAGATCACACACTCTCGTCCGCACCAGGAATGCAACATGTGCGCTCCCATTATAAAGATAGGAGCTGGCGGCCGCTGCGCACACATGGCGCTAATGTGAAGCCACCCTAACTGAGGTTGATACATTGCTTGGTCTGTAAGACTTACATATAGGCTATTATAGTAATCCAGACGATGTCTTTTTTCTGAAATAAGACATTTTATTTTGCCAATGTTTCTTAGATAAAAATGAAACCTTTTTTACAGCCAATATTTGGTTCCTGAGTGACTGCAATGGCCAAGTGAATTCCTTGCTTGTTCATATATACCGTATGTAATTAAGTAAATACTAGCTGTAGTACCCGGCTACGCCCGGGTTAATAAATAACTGCTGTTAGCTATAACAAAATAGAATTTGAATATGTCATATTAATGACCTGTAGGAAAATAGAAGCTGAGCTGTGATTGATTGCTATAGGCAGCCTAATAAATCTCCAGCCAACAGTAAACCCTCCCCCTGGCCGGGTAGTATATGTTACCTCACACATACACATAATAGACAGCTCATGTGACTGACATCTGCCTTAATTCCCTATATGGCACATGTGTTGCACATTGGCTGTTTTTAATCAGATGTTTATGTTTATGGAAAATAAAGATAGCACACGTATGAGGAGAGTTGTGTGAGGTGATTTGTGCACATCTGTGTCTGTCTGTGTGGTGTGTGTGTCCCTGGGGTGTGTATGTGTGTGTCCCTGTGGGATGGGGTCTGTGTGGTGTGTGTCTCTGTTGTGTGTGTCTCTTTGTGGTGTGTGTGTCCCTGTGGGGTAAGTGCATGTACCCCTATAGGGTGTGTATGTGTGTGTGCCCCTGTGTGGGGGTGTGGGGGTGTGTATCTGTGTTGTGTGTGTCTCTTTGTGGTGTGTGTGTGTGTCCCTGTGGGGTGAGTGCATGTGTCCCTATAGGGTGTGTATGTGTGTGTGTGTCCCTGTGGGAGGGTGTCTGTGTGGGGTGTGTGTGTCTCTGTGTTGTGTGTCCCTTTGTGGTGTGTGTGTGTCCCTGAGGGGTGAGTGCATGTCTCCCTATAGGGTGTGTATGTGTGTGTGTCCCTGTGGGGGGGTCTGTGTGGTGTGTGTGTGTCTCTTTGTGGTGTGTGTGTCCCTGTGGGGTAAGTGCATGTGCCCCTATAGGGTGTGTATGTGTGTGTGCCCCTGTGTGGGGGTCTGTGGTGTGTGTGTGTGTATCTGTGTTGTGTGTGTCTCTTTGTGGTGTGTGTGTGTGTCCCTGTGGGGTGAGTGCATGTGTCCCTATAGGGTGTGTGTGTGTGTCCCTGTGGGGGGGTGTCTGTGTGGGGTGTGTGTGTCTCTGTGTTGTGTGTGTCCCTTTGTGGTGTGTGTGTGTCCCTGAGGGGTGAGTGCATGTGTCCCTATAGGGTGTGTATGTGTGTGTGTCCCTGTGGGGGGGTCTGTGTGGTGTGTGTGTGTCTCTTTGTGGTGTGTGTGTCCCTGTGGGGTGAGTGCATGTGTCCCTATAGGGTGGCTATGCGTGTGTGTCCCTGTGGGGGGGGGTCTGTGTGGTGTGTGTGTGTGTCTCTTTGTGGTGTGTGTGTGTCCCTGTGTGGTGAGTGCATGTGTCGCTATAGAGTGTGTGTGTATCCCCTTGGGGGTGTGTGTGTGTCTTTGTGGTGTGTGTTTGTTCAGGTGCGTGGTGAGTATCCAATGTTGGGGCTGCACCTTAGCGACTATACACTTGCTGTTACTCTTTGTGTGCGTGTGGTGTGTATACATGTCCCTGTGTGTGGTGAATATCTCATGTTGGGGTCCCACCTTAGTGACTATATGCTGGTATGTGCTGTTAGTCTTTGGCGCTATCATTAAGTCCCTCTCATTCACAACTGTCAACTGGTAACTGTCACTTTTTCCCCATTATGTAGATAGGGGCAAAATTGTTTGGTGAACTGGAACGCGCAGGGTTAAAATTTCGCCTCACAACATAGCCTATGACGCTCCCGGGGTCCAGACGTGTGACTCTGCAAAATTTTGCTGCTGTAGCTGCGACGGTGTAGATGCCAATCCCGGATATACACACATACACACATACACACATTCAGCTTTATATATTAGATTTGAATTGAGATTTAAAAGGTTCCTGACACATAGAGATAATGCTAATAGCCTGAAGATAATCTGCAGTTTAATAGCGTTCTGATGCTGCACAGTTGCCCCATTGAGAGCCCCGCTGCCAGGAGGAAATTAACTTTAGGCTGGTTTCACACTACCATTTTTCAGTATCCGTGTGAATTCTGCTTAAACTGGATGCACTCACATATGTTTTTGGCCCCATTGACTTTTAATGGGGCTATAGTAGCTTGTGGATGCATCCAGTACTTTACTTTTCCCCCTGAGCCGGGTGTCCACGGTTTTTGCACTGAGACCAAAAACGCATTTTGTAGCGATTTTGGTCTCGTGACAAGCCCGGATCAGTGGCACCATGGGTTAAATTAGAATGGTGCTCTATAGAACCCAGATCTGGGGGAATCTGGATCCCGCTGGATCTGGACACCAGATTTGGGTGTTTGGTCTGAGCATGCTCAGAACCAAGTTTGAAATGACATGGCTCCTAGGGAGGGTGTCATTTTCTATTGGATCCTGCAAAAATCGGTACACATTGGGATGCAACTGACTGCTCCTGCACCGGTATTATCTCTGTTCCGTGAGATGGATCAGTGATAATACCGGTGCTGGTGCATCCAGTTTGTCAATTGCGGGGGAATCCAGGGGGAATGCAGATTTTACCTGCATCCCACGGGTTCCAAAAAATGGTAGTGTGAAACCAGCCTTATTCCTCCCATCAGCCTTGGACTTTCAGTCATAGGGTTGGTGATGGCCGGAGTGGTTTCAGTCACTGATCAGTGAATAATGAGTGACGTCTGTAACCGCACCCCAACACTGACTGTCAGTTGGCTCTGTACTCATGCATGCTTACACATGTATGTATTTACCAAGGGGCTCCCTGCTCCTTGAGGAAGAAAACGAAACGGACATCAGGCGGGTGGGTCCATGACAGGTGGCAGTACATAGGCTCTCACTTGTATGGGTAAGTGAAGCTGAATCCTCCCTGATACACATTATTAATTACTGTTGATAAACTTGATAATGGGTATATTGGGACCCTGGAGTGTCAGTTCAAATACAGAGCAAAAATGCTTACATGGAAAGTTTGTGACAGACATTGGTAGTTTTTCTCCAGACTGCCACAATAACCATATATTACATAGTGGACAGAATTGACTATCTCTGATAAATTAACCCCCTGTATTGCATACATCAAATTGTGGTGAAATTAGTATGTGATTGTAAAATGGATGGGTTTTTTTTCCAGCTGCCCTATAATCTCAGTACAAGGGTTTATATAGGATTGAGGTCCTTACAAATTGTATGGACAACCCCTTTTAACCACATGATTTTTTGAGCCATGTAAACCCCACCATTCTGAGACCACTCTACCGTGGTTCTCATCCTTGTACCTCTTAGGCTGGCTTCACACTACGGCTGGGATCCGATCTGTGGCTGTCCGCTTGAGGCAGACAGCCCCGGACCGGATCAGCACAAAGAACTGGAGGGCTAATTTGCCTTCGGGTCCGGTGTGAAGCCGGCGCAGCTGCCACCGCTGATAACTCAGGACTGCGGCTCGCAAGGAGCGAGCAGCGTTCCTGATCTGTCAGAGGGGACAGATCCATGGTGCTGAAGCTCAGCGCCAGCCCCTTCTAACAGTTCAGGACCCATTGACTATAGACGGATGACACCGTGATCTCTAACTGATGACACCGGTACCATTTTTTCACTTATGTGTTTAAACATGGATATGTGAATGAGACCTACGACTAATGGCCACTTTACACGTCCCAACGTCGGTCCGATATTGGATCCGACGGCGCGGGAGCGCGCTTTTTCTGCCTAGATTTCCAAGATCGCATCGGAGATTTACACAGCGCAATATCGGCATACAATGTCTCTACGATGTCTACGCCCGCCTTGTACGGCCGACCCAGGAATGACCATTTAACATGGGAAAGAATAGGGGACGTTGTACTGCACATCGTAGTTGGGCGTTTACACAGCCCGATCCGGCTCCAACCTCCATCCAATATCGGGCCGTTGGAGAGCACGCTCATTCAATCCCCGATATCGTTTTGGCGTCGTTCGTGCATCGTATTGGGCATTTATACTATACAACGCACGAAACGATATCGGGGCCAACGCACGAACCACGTGACTTTTGGTCGGAGTTGGACGCCGATATCGGGACGTGTAAAGTGGCCATAGGAGATAGAAAAGGCAAAATAGATTTGGCGCTTCTCCATATTCATATAATAAAGCATTAGTTAGTGCCATATCTTTCAGATACTTACCATATATACACAGCATTATAAATATGTGGTGTCTTTCATTTTTATGGCAGGAGTGGTGTCATTATAAGCAGTATCCACACTGACCAACCCTGTTCAGATCCTTTTATTAGATCACCTTAAATAAACATGTTTCCTATAAAATAAATAATTCCACCCTGCATAAATAGTTCTCAGAGCTTTGCGTGCATATACTGTGTGTACACAATGCCGATCCCTGTTCAATGGACGGTCTGATCATCATACCTGATGCTAGGAAAAGCAGAAGAACAACTCAGACTCTGGACATGTGACAAGCTTGTGATGTATTACATGTCTCCTAAATATAACATATCAAAGTCTGCCTTAAGGTACCGTTACTCGGCACGATATCGCCCGTGATATCGCTGAAACGTCATGGGTTGAGCGACGTTGAAATGACATCGCCAGTGTGTCGTTGCGTGTAAATGCATAATTCAACTACGATAAATCGCTGGATCGGAGTTGACAGGTTTACCAACATGTTGTAAAACCTGGCGATGTCGTTCAAGCGATCTGCTAGCATCGTACTGTGTGACATGGCGATAACTATGTTGTGAGCGACTTCAGTGATCATGAAACCAACCCCGTAGGCGTGCCTGGGCGTTGTGTTTACCGCGCCCTGTCTGCGCTGATTGGTGGTCACTAGTGCCTTCCCATTGGCTGGCCTTGGCAAAGGCGCCATATTTGATGTTCCTTGCACTTATCAGTAGACTTCTTGAGATGTTAATGTGTCAAGCTGCCATTAAAGGCATGTAAACAAGGAGCCTCATTGAAGTAGGGATTGTTTGCTATAGGCGTTTAGGTAGTCGCGTGTGTAGGCAAACTACATCTTGTGTTAACGATAGATTTGAGGAGTAAATATATATACACATGTGTGTTGATGTGAAATCCTTAATCTTTATGTCCTACATTTGTGAGGCAACATGTTTAGGGACACGGCCAGTCAACTATGGTGTACGCATGAGCGTTCCCATTGATCATTTTGGTTACGCAGCCGCGTCTCCGAAAAGGCTCTCTATTGTATGTGTGGGTGCCTCCTTTGCGGACACTCAAGTGTCCTCGGCGTAATCAACGTACGGCATGATGTCATGACATGGTCTTGCGTTCCCGCCTGTTTTGATGCTGCGTTACTCTGCCCCAGAATAAACATGGCTGGTGCGCGATGCGCTGCACCGTGGGGCGATGCGGAGCTGATGCCACTCATTAATATGTGTGACCGGCATGATTATTGCTGCACTGTGCACCATGATCACCCCCTCCTACATAAGAAGGCCATCCTCTGTAGGATCCAGCAGGCCCTTCAGAGGCAGCTTGGTGTTGAGCGCACCACGTTGCAGATCCGCAGAAAAATTGTGCATCTAAACTACAAGGGCAGGGACTGCATGGCCACCATCAGGACCCGGCTACCAAGACTACGTGGTGAGTATTTCAGAGTGCCAACTAGACCCATATATCATAACACCACAAAATACAATATTTACAACACATGGAAGTGTACCCTGTTTGAAAATCAAGTGATGATGATGAAGCATGATCAGTGTTCATGTGCAGGGGCTGGTGAGAGACACATGAAGGGACAGGCTCCAGTCATGTGTACTGCATGTCATACCATGTACATTGTTGTGTAACCAGAAGAAGAACACACTGATGGTTATGAACCATGAAGACTGCATTGTACATTATTAGGTACACACAACAGGCCCAATGTGATTACAATCCTCCTTGCATGGCATTCCCACGCCATACCGTCTTTCACCTTTAGTCCATTTTATAGGTTAATACTCAAAACACTGTTTCCTGTTTTATGGTGCTCAAAATAACCACGACTTTTACCATTATGTGGCCAATATGTAGATGATTCATGGTCCCTGAGCCCTCACAATGGTATCAATTCTCTTTCATGTGCATTGTTGTCCTTTATTATTTTTACATGTTACGCTTTTGCCCGCGTACTACATTTTAGTTGAAAATACCAGAACATGCGTTTTCTGTGTGTACAGGACAGGCAGCATCACAATTCTGGCCTTAACACTTTGAATACTACAAAGATGTTTTGGCTTCCTGGCCAGGAGCTGCCTACTTCAAACACATAATGCCATGGTGCCAAAGAAACAGAACAGATGTCATTACTGGTTAGTCAGAGTTTAAGAAGCTCCATCAGCTTAATGTGTGTCATTGGTACAGCACATCCATGTTCTTGATATTAGTTGCCATAGTGTAATGTGTTGTGCCTTCAACCAAAGTTTTTGCTACAGCTGCACAACGGAGTCCCCCAGCCTCGCCTTCTCCCGCAGCATCGCGATCCCCAGCAGGGCCAGCCTCTCCTGCTGGCTCAGGATCCCCAACAGGCACAACAACCCCTGCTGATTCTGCCTCCACACCAGGCCCGCCATCCCATGATGGCTCTGGGTCAGCAGCACCATCGGCCTCAACACCCGGCTTTGCATCCCCAGGTGGTTCTCCATCCTCCAGGATGAATGAGGGCACCCCCCCTCCACCTACTCCTCCACCTGATGTGGCCACTTCAGGGTCCTCCCCGGAGGTTGGCTTGGCTCCCCAAGGAGCTTGAAGATCTGGGAGGTAGCCATTTTGGTAAGTGCCTCAAATGTCAGAAATGAGTGTGTATCGTCAATGTGTTACCGCTTCACCCAAAATAAGTTGTGGCACTTATGTTTTTTTGGTTTTGGAGGAGGAGCCGCTGATGCCAGGGGGGCCTTATCCTTCTCCCCATCCCCCGAAAAAGGAGAAGTTCAAAACACAGTGCATGTTTCAGTAAACACATTTTCATTTGTCAGTTGGTGTTTGGAAACCCAAATGTGAAATGCAATGTTAAGGGAAATGACAAGCACTATGTGTAGGCCTCCAGATCTGGATTTTGAAAGGGCTGCGTGATACCTTCAATACACATGTAGGCAGGATGCCTACAGATACAAACACGACACTGTTGAGAAAAACAGTGTTGAAAAATAAACCTTAACAGACTTCACCATGTGTTATTAGAAAAGTGGCCTGCTGGTGGCCTTCACCTGCCAAAAGGGTTCTTCACACACCTTCGTACAATACATGCCAAGTATGTTTTTAAAATACATGAAGACAACACACTTTGTTGTTAGGGCCCTTTCACATCAGCGTTTTTTGAAATTTGCGGAAGATGCGGTGAAAAAACCGCATCTGCCGCAATTACCGCATACCGGATGCACTTGCGGCGCGGTTGCGGTAAACGCCATGCAAAGTATAGGCGTACTTGCGGCAGGTGCGGCAAGTGCGGTTTTGCACTTGCGGCAGGTGCGGCAGCGAAAAAAACCGCGGTCAGCCGCGTTTTTTTTCGCTGCCGCACCTGCAAAACCGCACTTGCCGCACCTGCCGCAAGTACGCCTATACTTTGCATGGCGTTTACCGCAACCGCGCCGCAAGTGCATCCGGTATGCGGTAATTGCGGCAGATGCGGTTTTTTCACCGCATCTGCTGCAAATTTAAAAAAACGCTGATGTGAAAGGGCCCTAAAACTGGTTTTTAATAAACCAAAAATAAAACTAGACACACATGCTGTGTATAACAAAAAATAAATCAGTGGCTCCAACAACACATTACTGGTAGTGGTAGCGTCTCTCTTCCGGCTCATAATCAGCTGCAGGAGCTGACAAGGCTTCTGGACCCATATCGCCATATGAATAATGGTCTGGCCTATGCGGGGGTTTGATGGTCTGGGGACCCTCCGCATAGCAGGAGTTTGTGTAGGGCCAGGCATAGGCGCCCTCAAGCTCTGGAACACTGGAGTCTGCTCCGGTGGTTCCGTCAGGATGGTCCTTGGCGTCAGTGCCCCATCGTCTGACGTGTCGAGCGCCAGGTGGATAATACGCTCGACGCACCGACGCTTGTGGGGCTCCATCTGCAACACCCGCTCGCTGACAAGCAGCCCGATCCCTGTGCTGACAAGCAGCTCGATCCCCTCCACACTGGGCTGATTTGCCACCTCCCCCTGTGATGTTGATGGGGGAGGGTCTGTGACGAATGCCAAGGCCTGGCTTGATCTCTGTACAGGGGCCTGCAAAGATACAAACATATTGTTCAAACAATTGACATGGCCAACCATCAATTCACCCACACATGTTTATAGTGATTTTGGGTAGGATTTGTTTGGTACCACATCTACCATGTTTACTTGTGTTTTGATGGAGACATATGTGACGTTACACAGTCTTTACACAACTTCAAAGAATTACAAGTATGGTGATGCTGGTGGATGTGGCCACCTTCCAATGAGCAAATATGAGTAGGCTAGGTCACCCATCCCCTTTACATAAGGGATAATTTGTAACCCACTACACGGTACTATGCTACACCACCATTAAATACCCCAAGTTAATACAAGCAAGAATGGTTGTTCATAGTGTGATAGGGCGACTCGCTTGCGGGCGTCAGGAGAACAACAAGAGGCAGCGTCTTCTCAAAGTTATAGTCCAAAACGGTTTATTCACTCCATAAACCGATAACAGAAAGATGCAAAACTAGCAGCCTTTAAGTGCAGGCAAAACAAACAGAAAACCATTGCTTTACAGCAGTCAGTGACCAGCATCCAGCCTGGACTGGAGTCTTCACACACAGGAGGCTACTCTCAGCCCCTCCTAGCACAGACAGCTCTGCTTCACACCAGGCTCCAGTTTATAGCCTGTAACCACACCCAGTGGTGAGGTATGTGGGTACTGGACCCGCCCGTCTCTCACAGTACCATAAGCAGGACCCTTGTATTGTATGTATAAGTAAGACTCCCAGTGCAAACGTGCACTAGAAAATAATACTCCTGCTTATGTCACAGATACCAGGCATCTCTGTGACACATACCTCCCATCAATTATGTGACCCCCTCGCCACCTCACAATAGCTACATTAGTACGGTACTTACATCCTCTGGCGAAGCACTTGGTTCAGGAGTGGTGGATGCCGTTTGTGGCCAGTCCCTGCTAGACATGCCAGGGCGAGGGGGTTCCTGGTCCAGGGTGAACATGAGGAGCTCATAGTACCACAGTGTTGGTCCATAGAGCTCCTCAGTTTCCCGGCCGGAAGCCCACGACTCCAGCACCTTCTTGTGCTCGCGTTTGAACACAGTCCGCAGAGACTGGATCTTAGGGTAACGTCACACTTGGCGATGCACCAGCGATCGCAACAGTGAAACGACCTGCAGGGATCGCTGGTGCATTGCTGTTGGGATCGCTGGTGAGATGTCAAACAGTCTGTTCTCACCAGCGACTTCAGCAACGATCCGGAATGATGCGGAGGTCGTTGGGAATTGTCACTCTCGGGCATCGTATTGAGATCGTTGGTCGTTGTCCCTTTCAAACACAGCGATGCAGCGTCCCCAGCAGGAGCCCGACGACCAAAAAATGACCCAGAGCACTTTGTAACTATCAGCGGTCTCACAGCAGGGGCCTGATCGCTGCTTAGTGTCACACGTAGTGAGATCGTTAGTGAGATCGCTGTTATGTCACAAGACCTGTGACGTTACAACGATCTCGCTAATGATCTCGTTATGTGTGACGGGGGCTTTATTCTTCACAAACTTCTCGTCACACTGCTCAGCTGGATGGTATCGTTGAGCAAGTGTGACGAGATTAGCATACACCACTCCCTTCACCTGCTTGTTCTTATAAGCAGGTGACTTTGTCCGCCAGAGGCATTCGTGTTCCCTGTACATCGTGATGAATTCCCGGACGAACTCCTGATTTTCAGCCATCTGCCAAAAAAAAAAATAGAAGTACTTCATGAAAACACATATATGTATGTATGATGTGCTAAAGCACACCACACATATTCTTGTTTTGCCCTGTGCAACACACCATTGATCAGGGGCGGGCTGGCCCAGGTGGCAGGGGGGCAGGTGCCCCCTGGGCTGGTGGTATAGTCCACATTTCGGGCCGCCCCCTACAGAAACGGGCCGCGGGGGTCCTCAAGCCAGGCTGACAGCACCCCCCCCCGGTCCTAAGTCAGGTTGACAGCACCCCCCCCCCCCCCCCGACCCCCCCCCCTCCCGCTCCTCAAGTCGGGGCCGGCAATGGAATTCTGCCACCCGGGTATAGAGGCTCCAGCCAGCCCCTGCCATTGATTGGGGCACCTATATGTGAACTAGCAATCAGGAAAGAGTAAACTGTCCACATATATATGCCCCCTGCACAATAAACCTTACATATGGCAGAATGGTAATGTTAGGAATGTTTGTCAAAAATGGCAAGGTTATTTGACCTCACATGCAAAGGCCAGTGCATCACCTAGGACCAGAAATTTGTCCTTGATCTCCAAAACCAGTATTGTGTTTGAGACTTTGAGCAGGAAAAATGGCCTCAACAGCAATAAACCCTTCTGTTACCAGTATACCATATGTGAGGTTTACTGTGCATGTGCAAAATATGTAGGACACACTATTCAGGGGTTGACCAGGGGAATCCCACAAAACAGTATCACCATTATAAAAGACAACTTGTAAAACAGTGGGCAAGCCACATTACCATAGGCTTTTTTTTATGTGACCTTATAACAGCATTCCAAGAGTGGACAGATGAAGATGAACAACAGTACTCAATATCTACCGTCAGTCCTGCAGTGTCAGCAAGAGAAGACGCTACCACCTTTGTGCTTGTGAACATGAGCAACAGGAAGCAGCTTGAGTACCATCTTTGAAAGGGCATCCAATCAATGAGAACGCTGTTGGTTGCGAAAATCACAGTAGTCGGGCGTGGTTAGTGCACCGCGGGAACGCCAATTGAATGACACCTGTGCGATGTGAGTGGCTGTTTTCAACACAAAAAACAGCACCGCCCAAGCTATGTGGTGTTTGCTTGTGTTTATTAATTCTAAAAAAATAATTTTTTCATGTATATTTTGTAAGTTTATTGTTATGGGTACATTCAATTTTAAGAGAATTGAACATTATAATTTGTGTGATGACAACTATTTTTAAAATGGTTTTAGTGTGTTTGTTTTTTTTTCTTTTCCAATACATAACAATATCATTTGGGAACATAGTCACCTGTGTGAGCAATTTCTTACAACATGAGGGCGGTAGCACATGACATTATGTTGTGCACAGAGCTATCACACAAACATTTTGTTGAAGGGTCCCTGCAGCATTGTGTGCACATGTCCAGTACACAAGTCAAGCCCTTTGGGCCACATTGTATGCTCTCTCTGTGTATCCCTCTCCACATAGATGGATTTACACATGGGTATCTGTACATAAACGTACACAATCCCAGTATCGACGGTAATACTATATGTACACATTACTATACACATACATACATGTATGCACACACACATACTTCATACATACATCGTCATATGCATACACATATGCACGGAGTGTTGTGTGTAGGTTACCAACATTCAAACAACATGTACACATCGCCATACATTGTATTGGCAACAGTGCACAAACGAGCGTTCATGTGTGACAGTTTGGGGATGCCACAATGTCTTGGACAACCCGACACAAATGCCAGCAGACTTGAATGACGAGATGGTAGAAAGGGCAAATGCGGAAATGAAGAGGCCATGTTGCCAGAGAAGGCTGAGCAATGGTAACGCAGTTGTGGCCACCAATCGGAGTAGCAGGGGTGTGGAAAAACACATTCTGGCACGCCTATCTCCCAGCCTATGTCAAACACTATGCCCACATTGAGATTAGGGTTGTGCGGTGTGACGCCGCGATAATGACCGGCAACATCGCTCACTGTGTTCAGGCGATGTCGGAATCGCTGTATCGTTGTTGTTCGGGCACGATATCTGTACGTGTGACATCTCACCAGCGATGTTGAAATGATGCCAAAAACGACCGCGCGCCCCCTAGATTGCTGCTGACATCGTTTCAATGTCGTGCCGTGTAACGGTACCTTTACGCCCGTTCTAGACTAACAGGCAATTGATTCATTTGGGTGCAAAAATGACAGACAACACCAGTTCTAGACAAAGTGTGGCCAAGGTCAAAATTACAAATGGGACCTAAATGCTAATTCATTGGAATATCACACGGAAACATTTGGGATGAAGTTATATTGCCAATTTCAGGCTGTTAAATCAGTGACAATTCACTGTATGCAACTTGATCATCACTCGTTTACTAGATTGTTCACATAGGCCGATAATTAATAACGAAGACAGAACAATTGCTAATATGATCATTCTGTCCCCGTATACAGTATGACTTTATTAGCGAAATATCTCCTGCTTGCTTTTTTGATCGTGTACAGTCGATAATGATTTTTATTCTGCATAACCAGTACAAGTACTGGACTCACAAGAGTATTTTGCTTGTTTGTAAGGTGATTGCCCGTATGTTTACACTGGAGGATATTTGAGATCAACCGTTCATATAAATATGTTGATCTGTGCTACCAACATTTTGAAATGCAAATACTGCACCACCTTCCCAACAACCTACTGAAAAATAGATGTCAACGGGTGATAGTGGCTACAACTCTCGGTAAAATCTGGTGAATTGAAATATTGTAAAGAGGGGAAAACCTCTGTAGATTCACATCATCCTCCATTTCCGGAAAAAGAAAAATGGAGCTAAATGGAATGGTGTTCCTCTTCCATAGTCATCAAAGCAGCCACAGTTACTCCTTCTGTTATACACACAGCACCTATGCTATATAAACACATGCATAATCTATGCTAGGCGGCCGTCACACGCATCAATATAATGCACGATATCGCTTAAGCGATCTGCTTTTTGATCGCTTAAGCGATATCGTTTGTGCATTGCTGCGTGCAATCAAGCGATTTTACATTGTAAAATCGCTTGATAGTTAGATCGCAGATTGGTGAGCCGGAGCTCATAATAAGCGATAAACGCTTGAAATATCTGCCTCATCGTGGTGTGTGACACCACGATGATCCATCTCCCAGCAGAGCCTATGCTGGGAGATGGTATCTATGGTAAACGTCAGGTTACTAAGCACCGCGCGGCGCCTAGTAACCCGATGTGTACCATAGTTACCAGCGATCTCGCTGGTCCACATCGCTGGTGAGTCTGTCTGTGTGACAGCTCACCAGCCAAGTGAGCGATATTGTTAGTGATCGCGCGCGCATCGCTAACAATATCGCTAGCGATATTGAAGCGTGTGACGGCTGCCCTACATACATATAGTATATGATATATATGGTAGAGAAAATCTACTATCTATACACACAATATATGCTATGTACAAAAGTCACCACCTGGAGACCTGCTCATGAATCACATATAACTTCTGAGCTGCTGGTTGATCACTAAGCAGGTTGGGGTACACTCACTTGGCAGCAATAAATAAACATATAGCCATGCTTTTCCAAACAATAAGTCCATTTCTGGTTTATTGCACCACCATAAACCACTCCAGAAACAAAAGCATGAGCCTTTCTTTGGCTTACAGGAACATAACATTCGGTAAACAGTCTGTTTCCCCTGCGGTTATGTCCGCACAGTTCAATAACTGGCACACGTCAGTGCACACAATTCTCCATGCTCTTTGTTACCTGTTAACAGATTTGCAGGCTTCACAGACTGGCTTCATATGGGTCCTGTCTTTAGCCCAGACTCTCAGTGCCCTCCTGAACTTTCAGTAGCTTCAGCCAGCTCCAGACTTGCAAATGGCTCACCATGGGTTGCAAACAGGAAACAGGACGTTTGCTGACATCACAGACAGTCCATGTGACCAGGAAGGAGTTAGGGTACTTTCACATCAGCGTTTTTTTTAAATCGCGGCAGATGCGGTGAAAAAAACGCATCTGCCGCGATTACCGCATAACCGCTGCACTTGCGGCACAGGTGCGGCAAGCCCCATACAAAGTCTATGGGGGCTGGCGGCAAGTGCGGCATCGGCACTTGCCGCAGGTGCGGCTGCAAAAAAAACGCAGCTGACCGCGTTTTTTTTTCGCGGCCGCACCTGCCGCAAGTGCCGAAACCGCACTTGCCGCACTCGCCGCACCCTTACCGCAGGCCCGATAGACATTGCATGGGGCTTGCCGCAACTGTGCCGCAAGTTCAGCGGTTATGCGGTAATCGCGGCAGATGCGTTTTTTTTACCGCATCTGCCACGAATTTCAAAAACCGCTGATGTGAAAGCATCCTTAGCTTATGTCCAATGTGACACACCCATGGAGAGGTACGTGGCCATCCGGGACACACCCCCAGCAGACATTTTATCAATGCAGTCATCTGCTGCATCACAACACATAATATTAGCTATATACAGACACTCTTCACTATGTATTCACACATTCTATACTATATGCACATATCTGTGTTAGGGCCGGACCTTGCATCTGTAACACATCTGAAACTGGCCATATGTTACTGTCACTTAAAGTAATAAAGATTTCTGGACTCCACTGCTCCAGGGCTGCAGAACAGTAGCATCTGGTTGCTTTACTAAAACTGGTGATCAATTATTACAAGATATTGTAGGCAGCAAACAGCATGAATAAGGCAGCCATCATTAGTAAGTGTCAAGATGTGGAAGGCTCTGTTGACACCTGTACTTTAGCATGCTGGTTCTGTGTTCTAATTAGTTAAAAAAATACGGTCACATAACGTAAACCAAAGAGAGCCCAATTTAATTATTAATGCTTATTGCTTTTGTTTACACATGTTATTTTTTCCACATAAATTGTTTTTCTTTGTTCCTAGAACGAAACAGAAGAACTGCTAACATACCTCTGCCATATGAGAATATACAGTGGTGTGAAAAATGTTTTGCCCCTTCCTGATTTCATATTATTTTGCATGTTTGTCACACTTAAATGTTTCAGATCACCAATCAAATGTAAGTATTAGACAAAGATAACACGAGTGAACACAAAATGCAGGTTTTAAATTAGATCTTTATTATTGGGGAAAAAGAAATTGAAACCTACAGATCCCTGTGTGAAAAAGTGATTGTCCCTATATCTAATGACTGGTTGGGCGTTTATGATAACTGGCAATAAAAATTTTACAACGCTCTGGAGGAATTTTGGCCTACTCATCTTGCAGAATTGTTTTAATTGAATATGATCCTCTGAATTGTGAACGCTGTGGAATATGTTGGCGCTATATAAATAACGTTTATTATTATTATTATTATTATTATTAATTCAGCCAAATTGGAGGCTGAATTAAAGCATGAACTTTGAAAGACATTTGAGCATGTCATGTTCATGTCACAGCATCTCAATCGGACTAAGCTCAGGATTTTGACTAGGCCACTCCAAAGTCTTCATTTTTATTTTCTTAAGCCATTCAGAGGTGGAATTGCTGGTATATTTTGGATCATTGACCTGCTGAATAACCCAAGTGCGCTTCAGTTTGAGGTCACGAACAGATGGTCGGACATTCTCCTGGATTTTTTGGTAGACAGCAGAATCATGGTTCCATTTACCACAGCAAGTCTTCCTGGTCCTGAAGCAGCAAAAGAGCCCCAGAACATCACACTACCACCACCATATTTTACTGTAGGTATGATGTTCATTTTTTTAAATTCTGTGTTATTTCTATACTAGGTGTAATGAGACATACACCTTCCAAGAGTTTAACTTTTGTCTTGTCAGTTCACAGAGTATTCTCCCATCGTCTTGGGGATAATCAAGATATTTCCTGGCAAATCTGAGATGAGCCTTTATATTCCTTTTGCTCAGCAGTGGTTATTGTTTTGGAACTCCATGCAGGCCATTTTTTCTTTCTTTTTTTTAAAAAAACAATACATTTTTTATTCAGATAAATCTTATAACAAGATATATAACTTGTTTTCACAATTATATCAATATAACAGTCATGCCCAAATACTCACTACCAGTGTAAACTAATTCCAAACTGGATATTAGAAGAGAGGGAAGGGAAAGAAAGGACCACACAGAAGGAAAGGGGCATCCAGGATTGGACATAAAAGATAAATTAATGGATAGTGTGTGTGTGTGTGTGTGTGTGTGTGTGTGTGTGTGTGTGTGTGTGTGTGTGTGTGGGGCGGGGCGAGGAATAAAGGCCACGTTACACACACAGATATCTGTGACCAACTTCTGAACAGATCTCTGGTTGCAGTGAAATTATGGACACATTGTTACATTTGTACACAGCCACAAAATGGAACAATGTGTCCATGATTTCACTGCAACCAGAGATCTGTTCAGAAGTTGGTCACAGATAACGGTGTGTGTAACGTGGCCTTAAGCTTTAGGAGTTTTGTTTTAAATATTTCTGTATACCAATCTAATTATGAGAAGACCAGAATCAACTGGAAAAATATTAAAACCATCCTAAGTGTGAGCTATCGCCAATCCAGAAGTCTCCCAGAACTCTCACTGGCGACTGACTCATTCTTTTTGCTTTATCGCATGAACCAAAAACTTTCATGTAGATAATAGGAATTTATCCTACCAATGAGTTCCTCCGGTGTGGGGGTAGAAGTTTCTCTCCAATGCCTTGCCAAGCTCGGGCTCCTATCAAAATATGGGTTATCACTGGAACTAAGTTTGGGGGAAGAAGGTCCAACCAATATTTAAGACTCCCTTTAACCTATCAAGGTCCTGATTATATCTGCCACTCGATTCCAGAATTCTCCTATCTTGGGGCACCACCACCACACATGACCCAGATCCCTTATTTTACCACATCCCTTCCAGCACAATGGGGAATAAGATTTGTTAAATTTGGAAATGTTACAAAGGGGTCAGATACCAGTTCATATACATTTTCTTTAGTTGTTCTAGATGATTAATGCAGGAGGAGTGCACGCAGGCCACCAGTATTGGGGGGGGGGGGGGTGGATTTTAAAAGAGTGCCTCCTTCCAGGCAGTCATATAAGGAAGTTTGACCAAATCTGATGGTGAATTAAGAGTCCTATAGAACAGAGACAGTCCATGTTCACTGGGGTATTCTACTGTGCAGTATTTCTGCATCATGTCTGATGGGTCAGGGCTCCACCAAGCTGGAAATGTGCATGACTGGATATAATGACGAATTAGGAGGTACTGATAAAAGCACATTTTGGGAATCTTGTAAAGTTGGGACAAATCTGCAAAAGAGGTGAATACAGGGCCATCAAAGAGTTTGTCAAGCGTGCTTACACCTGATTTCACCCACAGGTCTAGAGACAACCCAGAGATGTGTGCCTCGATCGCTTTTACAGAAATGTATTTAAATAGGGATTTTGTCAGTGTTCTATCAATGTTATTCCAATAAGAAATTAAGGACAACATATGTAAGGGAAAATTCGATTTCAGGGGCTTCAGTAGCTCAATCTCTAGCAAAAGTCTAGCAGACCTGTGGGGAGCAAACTGTCTTTCTATTTTGAGCCATCTATAATTATGATCCCCAGCCCACCAATACTTTGCGGCCTCGAGTATGGCCGCCTTGTGGTGCAAACATAGATTAAGTACACCCATTCCACCACGAGAATATTGGAAATGTAGAGCCTTGACTGACACTCTTGATTTTTGTTTTTCCAAATAAACTTACCAAGTAGAGATTGTAGGAGCCCTATCCATCTAGATGGGAGTTTGAGAGGGAGACATCTGAACAGGTAGGCAGCAACATCATTTTTGCAATTTGTATTCTGGCAACCCAGGACAGTGGTAGAAGGGTCTGCCTTTCCAAGTTCCCCCGAACTTCTGAAATTAGTGATTCGCAGTACAACTTAATTAGATTTGCAAATTTTGTAATTTTAATCCCAAATATGTAAATCCTGCTTCCTCCCACTTAAAGGGAAATGCTCTAGTATTCTATCCTTTACCAAACGTGTAATATTCATGGCGAATATGACAGACTTTGTGGCATTAAATTTGTAATATGAGATTCTGGAGAATTCAGCCAGGGTGTCCATGACGTCCACCAGGGACCCTTCCACGCCGGTGAGAGATAATATCACATCATCTGCATAGAATCCCACCACATAGTCCGTATCTCCCACACGGACTCCATGTATGCTTGGATTAGTTCTAAGAGCCTCTGCTAGTGGCTCCATTAACAAATCAAAGATAACCGGTTAAAGAGGGCAGCGCTGTCAGGTGCCATTAGCTATCATAAATCGATCTGAGGTGAAGCCAGACGCACTCACCACCGCATTCAGATTTAAGTATAGGACCAATATAGCCTATTTAATATCTCCCACAAAACCAAACTTATCCAGAACCTCACCCATATAACCCCAGTGCATTCTGTCAAATGCCTTCTCGGCGTCAAGAGACAGCAGTACACCGATGAGTTTACTAGTCTCTATTATCTCCAACAAATCTATTACCCTTCTAGTGCCGTCCTTGGCTTGTCCCCCAGGGACAAACCCAACCTGGTCAGATCAGGTGCTATCAGAGAGGGAAGGACAGACATTATTCTGGCTGCAAGGATTTTACAGAATATTTCTAGGTCACCGTTTATTAAGGAGAGAGGCCTAAAATTACCAGGAGTGTGTGGAGTTTTCTCGGGTTTAGGAATGGTTGTGATTACTGCCTCAAGGTTTTCATGGCTTATTGAAGAGCTACATTTCCAAAAATTAAAAGTTTTAGGAGGTAAGGAGCTAAAGTTTTGACGAAACAATGATAATAGGTGTTAGAAAAACTGTCTGAGCCCAGAGCTGAGGACTTTTTAGTAGAACGGATTATTTATTCTATTTCAATGATAGATATGGGAGTATTTAGATCACTTAGCTAAGCCACTGATACTTTGGAGAAGTTACCAATTTCTTGTGGATTAGGCTGAACTGTATGGGGATCCTCTTTTAGGTTGTACAGTGAATAATAAAATTGCCTAAATTCTTTAGCTATGTTGATCGGATTTACTACGTTAGTCCCATCAGGTTTATTCAAGTATGCAATCCTATTTCTTATCTCCTTTTTTTATTCTCCTAGCTAAAATTTACCTTGCTCTATCTCCCACTGCATAATATTTAGTTGTGGATTTTTTAAGTGCTTTTTCGTACTGGAATAAAAGTAGAGCACGTAGTCTCACTCTATGTTTCATTATTTTTTGAGTACACTGTGAGGTGGGGTTTTTCTTGTTGATTTGTTTCAGATTGGTAATTTGAGTTAATAGGTCTGACACTTCCGCCTCTCTTCTTTTCTTTTCTACTACTGCCATCTTAATAAAAATACCTCTCATGTATGCCTTGTGGGCTGACCATACCACTTCGTCTGAGGTGGAGTTATTATCATTTATGTCAAAAAAGTCTTTTAATTTGGTCTCTATTAATTCAATGTTTTGTTTGTTGGTCAGTAAAAAATCATTTAAACGCCACCTATTAGCTTTGACCGAGGAGTCCCTATCAGATATGGTGAGTGAGACAGGAGCATGGTCAAACCACGAGATCACACTTATCATTGCCGCAAGCGCACAACCTAGAATTCTATCATCCAAAAATATATATAGTCTATCCTGCTAAAGGAATTAAATCTATGGGAGAAATGGGAATAATCTCTCTCAGAGCTGTGGAGATATCTCCAGATGTCATGCAAGTTATATTATGAAACCAGAGAGGGGATGTTGGGCTCCCTGTGATAGGGTGCTCAGAAGTAAAAAATTCATATGCAAAGTCTAGAGGTGCTCTAGCACACCAAGACAATTGGAAACAAGATGCTGGAAAAAAGTGATTTCATCTCTCCCCTAGTGGTACGTCTGTTTGTGCAATCTAACACTGCAGACATGGGGAGGTTGAAATATCCCCTTTGGACAATTTTAAACCCTTTGGAGAACATCTGAACTCTCTTTTAAGTGTTTGTCTGATAAATGAAAACTTTTGCCTATTTGGGCCATATAGAGATACAATTGTGTACCTAGTGTTATTTAAAGAACCAAGGAAAATAAAACGCCCCTCCGGATCACTATTAGTGTCATACAATTTAAAGGGAGCCTATCAGGTCGCTCTACCTCTCTCTCCTATCACTATCTTTCCCTGCACCTTGTTAGCTGATCCCTAACCATCCCTGTCTGACCTAAAGGGGCTTTTGATATGCACCTGAGCCGGGCCAATCGCGTGATTAGGCCCACAATGCATTGGGATGATCACGTGATTAGGCCTACCATGCACCCGGCCGGTTATGATGTTCCGGCCAGGCATTACAGCTGCAGAGAGGGTGGGAAATACAAAAAGGAGATGGCAAAGCACCAGGAGCGAGGACACCCAGCGGGAGGTGCTAGGACACAGCGAGGAGGGGAGAATGGAGCCCGGAGCACGCCTTTCCAGTCTCCTAGATGGAGACCATATGTAAGTTCAAAGTCATTTTTCATAATCGTTATAGGGCCCCTTTAGGTCAGGCAGGGATGGTTAGAAAACAGCTAACAAGGTGCAGGGAAAGGTAGTGATAGGAGAGAGAGGTAGTGCGACATGACAGGTTCCCTTTAAAGGATAGGGAGTCTCTTATTAAAATAGCCTCTCCAGCTCTTTTAGTCTTGCTGTTTGCCGAAAAAACTGATGTGGATATCGAGGGTTCTTTAGCTGAGCATTGTCCTGCGCCAACAAGTGCGTTTCTTGAACACAAATTACATCAGCAGTTTCTTTGCAAATATTCTCCCAGAAGATGGATCTTGTACCTGGCGAGTTCAAACCATTGGCATTTATTGATATACCGTATATACTCGTGTATAAGCCGAGTTTTTCAGCCCAAAAAATGGGCTGAAAAGTCTCCCCTCGGCTTATACACGGGTCAATACGGTAACAAGCTGTGGCTAATGGCACTCGTCCCGCTCCTGAGGCTTCGTGGGCGGGGCTATGTGGGGAAGATGGCGCCAGGCTATTGCACACAAAAGGAGGAAGAGGCAGCCAGAACGGGACCTCTCCCAACGGTCCTCACCTGTCACCACAGAGCTCTGTGCACCGGAGCTCTATGCAGGTGGACCGTCTCTGCCTCCCGTCCTCCGCTTCCCCGACAGCTCCCAGCTGATTACTGCAGCGGCGGGTGTGTCTGCGTGGTGCCAGGCGGGAGAATCCAGCAGAGCACCGGCCACTGCCGCTCCAGAGTCCTCGCTGCGGTCCCCTTGGTCCTCCTGGCGTCACCGGGGTAAGTGCAACCCGGTGTCCCACAGAATGTCAGAGTGGGGACACTGGAAGTTACAGGCTGTAGGGGATGCTGTATATACTGGGGATGCTATATATGGGGGCTGCTGTATATAGGGGATGCTGTATATACTGGGGATGCTGTATATACTGGGGCTGCTGTATATAGGGGGATGCTGTATATGGGGGCTGCTGTATATAGGGGGATGCTGTATATACTGGGGATGCTGTATATACTGGGGATGCTGTATATGGGGGCTGCTTGTATATAGGGGATGCTGTATATACTGGGGATGCTGTATATACTGGGGCTGCTGTATATAGGGGATGCTGTATATGGGGGCTGCTGTATATAGGGGGATGCTGTATATACTGGGGATGCTGTATATACTGGGGCTGCTGTATATAGGGGGATGCTGTATATTGGGGGCTGCTGTATATAGGGGGATGCTGTATAATACTGGGGATGCTGTATATATGGGGATGCTGTATATGGGGCTGCTGTATATAGGGGAATGCTGTTATATGGGGGCTGCTGTATTAGGGGGATGCTGTATATACTGGGGATGCTGTATATACTGGGGATGCTGTATATGGGGGCTGCTGTATATAGGGGGATGCGTATATGGGGCTGCTGTATATAGGGGGATGCTGTATATACTGGGGATGCTGTATATGGAGGATGCTGTAAATGGGGGCTGCTGTATATAGGGGGATGCTGTATATAGGAGGATGCTGTATATAGGGGATGCTGCTGTATATACTGGGGGATGCTGTATATACCACTGGGGCTGCTGTATACCATACTGCTGGGACCTGTATACCACTGGGGGGGCCTGTATAGCACACTGCTGGGGGCTGTATACCTGTGCTGGAGTCCACCCTCGGCTTATACACGAGTCAATAGGTTTTCCGAGGTTTTGGGGGCAAAGTAGGGGGGTCGGCTTTATACAACGGGTCGGCTTATACACGAGTATATACGGTAACCTTAATATGCATTGTTAATACTATATACTGCTTCATGTGAAACCATTGCTCCAAAATGAGTTCCAAACATGGGAGGACAGACAAGGAAAGGATGGACAGGGAAACAAATTTGCTTGTATAAACAAATGAAGGGTTATCTAACCTTTTGCTTCGTCATAAGAGGAAGTCCCCTTACAGTTCCAAATCAAGCAAACAGTAAAGAAAAAGGAAAAAAGTGAAAACAAATTGTTTGAAAGAGTGAAAAAAAGACATTCTGTAGGCAACTTTGCCTGGTTTCAACATCGCCATAGAGACACCAGACAAAAAGTAGAAAGCAATAAGCAAAGAAAGACTGTGCAGTAATCAATCATGCCATAAACCAGTCTGGGTCCAGTTTTTTCTTTTTCTCTGCCTGAGGAGCTCTTATGTCATTCGGATATATAGGCTGAATCTTCCATTTTAGCAATAAATTTCTCGCCCTTTTCCAGGCATGTGCAGACAAATATGTAATTGTCCTTTAAAGCAGAGGTCCCCAACTCCAGGCCTCAAGGCCCGCCAACAGTGCAGGTTTTCAGGATCTCCTTAGTATTGCACAGGTGCTAATGTGATCATCTGCACAGGTGATGATTCCAAGCCCTGTGCAATACTAAGGAGATCCTGAAAACCTGCACTGTTGGTGGGCCTTGAGGCCTGGAGTTGGGGACCTCTGCTTTAAAGGTACCTTCACACACAGCAATTTTGCTAGGCAATTTCACTGGCAATTTGCTGGTTGCAGTGAAATCATGGACACATTGTTCCATTTGTACACAGCAACAAAATAGAACAATGTGTCCATGATTTCACTGCAACCAGCAAATTGCCAGTGAAATTGCCTAGCAAAATTGCTGTGTGTGAAGGTACCTTAAAGGGAACCTGTCAGCTAGTTTATGCCTCCCCATCTATCATTGTCTGTACCTTGCAAGTATTCAAAAGCATGACACACCTTTCACCATAATTCATGTTTATAAATTCATTATAATTATAGTGTGTAATTTTTTGGACAGTAAGTAACACTTCTTTCTATTATTTAAACAAGTGGACATCACTATTGGAGTTTGAATTACATAAAAATTTTACCTTTATTAAATATCTATTATATAATTGCCGTAGCGACTTCCGTCGGAGCGGCGCTGCTTCCGGTGGCTTGGTTAGCGCGAGCGAGCTGCTTCACCTGGACTCTCCCCGTGGCCGCGTAGCGGCCACGGCGACTCCCGAAGCAATGCCCGCAAAGCGGGCATTGCGAGTCGTTGCAGCCGCGCGAAGCAATGCCCGCTAAGCGGGCATTGCGAGTCGCTGACACCCACCAACCAAGCCACAGAAGCCCATACTACTGTAGTGTACACCGCTATACTATACTACAGTCCCATGCCCATAAGCGCCATGGGACTGTAGTATACCATCGCGCTGTACACTACAGACCCCTGCCGCTCTAAGCCACTACGCGCTGTGCCGCCCTAACCCCTAAGCCACTACCCCGACGCCGAAGCCCCTACCCCCTGCCGCACAACCCCGCCGCACCCACTACCCTCTGCCGCAAGCCCCTACCCCCTGCCGCCCTAACCCCTAAGCCACTACCCCGCCGCCGAAGCCCCTACCCCCTGCCGCCGTAAGCCACTAGCCCGCATCCGCACCTAAACCCCTGCCGCCGCAAGCCCCTAACCCCTAAGCCGCACCTAATCCCCTACCCCTACCCCCTAAACCGCACCTAAACCCCTGCTGCCCTAAGCCCCTACCCCCTAAGCCGCACCTAACCCCCTACCCCCTGCCGCCGTAAGCCACTACCCCGCATCCGCAAATAAACCCCTGCCGCCGCAAGCCCCTACCCCTTAAGCCGCACCTAATCCCCTACCTCTACCCCCTAAACCGCACCTAAACCCCTGCCGCCCTAAGCCCCTACCCCCTAAGCCGCACCTAATCCCCTACCTCTACCCCCTAAACCGCACCTAAACCCCTGCCGCTCTAAGCCCCTACCCCCTAAGCCGCACCTAACCCCCTACCCCCGTAAGCCACTACCCCGCATCCGCACCTAAACCCCTGCCGCCCTAAGCCCCTACCCCCTAAGCCGCACCTAACCCCCTACCCCCTGCCGCCGTAAGCCACTAGCCCGCATCCGCACCTAAACCCCTGCTGCCGCAAGCCCCTAACCCCTAAGCCGCACCTAATCCCCTACCCCTACCCCCTAAACCGCACCTAAACCCCTGCCGCCCTAAGCCCCTACCCCCTAAGCCGCACCTAACCCCCTACCCCCTGCCGCCGTAAGCCACTACCCCGCATCCGCAAATAAACCCCTGCCGCCGCAAGCCCCTACCCCTTAAGCCGCACCTAATCCCCTACCTCTACCCCCTAAACCGCACCTAAACCCCTGCCGCCCTAAGCCCCTACCCCCTAAGCCGCACCTAACCCCCTACCCCCGTAAGCCAATACCCCGCATCCGCACCTAAACCCCTGCCGCCGCAAGCCCCTAACCCCTAAGCTGCACCTAATCCCCTACCCCTACCCCCTAAACCGCACCTAAACCCCTGCCGCCCTAAGCCCCTACCCCCCTAAGCCGCACCTAACCCCCTACCCCCTGCCGCCCTAAGCCACTACGCCGCATCCGCACCTAAACCCCTGCCGCCGCAAGCCCCTACCCCTTAAGCCGCACCTAATCCCCTACCTCTACCCCCTAAACCGCACCTAAACCCCTGCCGCCCTAAGCCCCTACCCCCTAAGCCGCACCTAACCCCCTACCCCCGTAAGCCACTACCCCGCATCCGCACCTAAACCCCTGCCGCCCTAAGCCCCTACCCCCTAAGCCGCACCTAACCCCCTACCCCCTGCCGCCGTAAGCCACTACCCCGCATCCGCACCTAAACCCCTGCCGCCGCAAGCCCCTAACCCCTAAGCCGCACCTAATCCACTACCCCTACCCCCTAAGCCGCACCTAAACCCCTGCCGCCCTAAGCCCCTACCCCCTAAGCCCCTACCCTCTAAGCCCCGCCGCTTTCCCTAACACCTAAGGCCCTACACCCGAAGCCCCCGCCGTCCCCTAACCTAACGTCCCCGTCGATCACTTACATGCCTTCAAGTCATCTGATCGTCCGTCCGATCCTCAAGTCCTCCGTCCGGCCAGGCGTCCTCTTCCTCCGGTCCCGGGGGTCTTCTCTCTTCTTTCCGCCATCTCCGCCTCTTCGTCCGTCCCCGGGGATCTTCTGTCTTCTTTCCGCCAACTTCCAGCTCCGACGTCCTCTTCAACTAACATTAAGATACAATGGACGATCAATCCGCCATTGTATCTCAATGAAATGTGAAGGGCTCTTCTGATTGGTCGCTGTCTACTGCCCTCAGCCAATCAGAAGAGCCCCTCATTCAGTTCTCATTCAGGTCCGTCTTTTTTCCCATTGACATACATTAGCGCGTGTGTCTCGGCGATTTTATGGCCGACCACCTGGTTCTATTTGTCGGCCCTAAAATCGCGGACACACCGCTAATGCATGTCTATGGGCAAGTCAGCTCGAATTCTGATTGGTCGGCGTTCAATCCGAAATCGGGCTGACTGCCCATAGAGATGCATTAGCGGTGTGTCCGCGATTTTAGGGCCGACAAATAGAACCAGGTGGTCGGCCATAAAATCGCCGACAGACCGCTAATGCATTTCAATGGGAAAAAAGAAAGGCGGACCTGAATGAGAACTGCGTCTCAGCCTAAATAATAAATTAAATAATAAAAAAAATAATTAAAAAAGAATTAAAAAATAATAAAAAAATAAATTAAAAATAATAAAAAATTCAATAAAAATAATAATAAAAAAATAAAATATATGCTAATAAGATCAGCCCTTTGCGGACCTGAATGAGAACTGCCTCTCAGCCTAAATAATAAATTAAATAATAAAAAAAATAATTAAAAAATAATTAAAAAATAATAAAAAAATAAATTAAAAATAATAAAAAATTCAATAAAAATAATAATAAAAAAATAAAATATATGCTAATAAAATCAGCCCTTTGCGGACCTGAATGAGAACTGCCTCTCAGCCTAAATAATAAATTAAATAATAAAAAAAATAATTAAAAAATAATTAAAAAATAATAAAAAAATAAATTAAAAATAATAAAAAATTCAATAAAAATAATAATAAAAAAATAAAATATATGCTAATAAGATCAGCCCTTTGCGGACCTGAATGAGAACTGCCTCTCAGCCTAAATAATAAATTAAATAATAAAAAAAATAATTAAAAAAGAATTAAAAAATAATAAAAAAATTAATTAAAAATAATAAAAAATTCAATAAAAATAATAATAAAAAAATAAAATATATGCTAATAAGATCAGCCCTTTGCGGACCTGAATGAGAACTGCCTCTCAGCCTAAATAATAAATTAAATAATAAAAAAAAGAATTAAAAAAGAATTAAAAAATAATAAAAAAATTAATTAAAAATAATAAAAAATTCAATAAAAATAATAATAAAAAAATAAAATATATGCTAATAAGATCAGCCCTTTGCGGACCTGAATGAGAACTGCCTCTCAGCCTAAATAATAAATTAAATAATAAAAAAAATAATTAAAAAAGAATTAAAAAATTATAAAAAAATAAATAAAACATAATTAAAAAATAAATAATAATTTTAAAAAAAATGCTAATAATAATATTACTGCTAATAATAATGCTATTAATGCTAATAATTATGTTATTAATGCTATTATTAATGCTAATAATGCTATTATTAATTCTATTAATGCTAATAATAATGCTATTAATGCTATTAATAATGTTATTAATGCTATTATTAATGCTAATAATCCTATTATTAATGCTATTTATGCTAATAATAATGCTATTAATGCTATTAATAATGTTATTAATGCTATTAATAATGCTAATAATGCTAATAATAATGCTATTAATGCTATTAATAATGTTATTAATGCTATTAATAATGCTAATAATGCTATTATTAATGCTATTAATGCTAATAATAATCCTATTAATGCTATTAATAATGCTATTCATGCTGTTAATAATACTATTAATGCTATTAATGCTAATAATAATGCTATTAATGCTATTAATAATGTTATTAATGCTATTATTAATGCTAATAATGCTATTATTAATTCTATTAATTTTAATAATAATGCTATTAATGCTATTAATAATGTTATTAATGCTATTAATAATGCTAATAATCCTATTATTAATGCTATTTATGCTAATAATAATGCTATTAATGCTATTAATAATGTTATTAATGCTATTATTAATGCTAATAATGCTATTATTAATTCTATTAATTTTAATAATAATGCTATTAATGCTATTAATAATGTTATTAATGCTATTAATAATGCTAATAATCCTATTATTAATGCTATTTATGCTAATAATAATGCTATTAATGCTATTAATAATGTTATTAATGCTATTAATAATGCTAATAATGCTATTATTAATGCTAAATTTAATGCTAATAATAATGCTATTAATGCTATTAATAAATGTTATTAATGCTATTATTAATTGCTAATAATGCTATTATTAATGCTATTAATGTCAATATTATTATCCCATTAATGGTATTATTAATGCTATTAATGCTAATAATAATGCTATTATTAATGCTATTAATGCTAATAATAATGCTATTAATGCTATTAATAATGTTATTAATGCTATTATTAATGCTAATAATGCTATTATTAATTCTATTAATGCTAATAATGCTATTATAATGCTATTAATAATGTTATTAATGCTATATTATAATGCTAATAATGCTAAATATTAATGCTATTAATGTCAATATTTATCCTATTAATGTATTATTAATGCTATTAATGCTATATAATAATGCTATTATATGCTATAATGCTAATAATAATGCTATTAATGCTATTAATAATGTTATTAATGCTATTATTAATGCTATTAATCTTATTATTATTATGCTATTAATGCTATTAATGCTAATATTATCCTATTAATGGTATTATTAATGCTATTAATGCTAATAATAATGCTATTAATGCTAATAATAATGCTATTAATGCTATTAATAATGTTATTAATGCTATTAATAATGCTAATAATGCTATTATTAATGCTATTAATGCTAATAATAATCCTATTAATGCTATTAATAATGCTATTCATGCTATTAATAATACTATTAATGCTATTAATAATACTATTAATGCTATTAATGCTAATAATAATGCTATTAATGCTATTAATAATGTTATTAATGCTATTATTAATGCTAATAATGCTATTATTAATTCTATTAATTTTAATAATAATGCTATTAATGCTATTAATAATGTTATTAATGCTATTATTAATGCTAATAATGCTATTTATGCTAATAATAATGCTATTAATGCTATTAATAATGCTATTAATGCTCTTATTTATGCTATTAATGCTATTAATGCTAATATTTATCCTATTAATGGTATTATTAATGCTATTAATGCTAATAATAATGCTATTAATGCTATTAATGCTAATAATAATGCTATTAATGCTATTAATAATGTTATTAATGCTATTATTAATGCTAATAATGCTATTATTAATGCTATTAATGCTAATAATAATGCTATTAATGCTATTAATAATGCTATTAATGCTATTAATAATGTTATTAATGCTATTATTAATACTAATAATGCTATTATTAATGCTATTAATGCTATTAATAATGCTATTAATGCTATTAATTATGCTATTAATGCTATTAATGCTAATATTTATCCTATTAATGCTATTAATGCTAATAATAATTCTATTAATGCTAATAATAATGCTATTAATGCTATTAATGCTATTAATTATGCTATTAATGCTATTAATGCTAATAATAATGCTATTAATTCTATTAATAATGCTATTAATGCTATTAATAATGTTATTAATGCTATTATTAATGCTAATAATGTTATTATTAATGCTAATAATAATGCTATTAATGCTATTAATAATGTTATTAATGCTATTATTAATGCTAATAATGCTATTATTAATGCTATTAATGCTAATAATAATGCTATCAATGCTATTAATAATGTTATTAATGCTATTATTAATGCTAATATTGCTATTAATAATGCTATTAATGCTAATAATAATGCTATTAATGCTATTAATACTGTTATTAATGCTTATAATACTGCTAATAATGCTATTAATACTGCTATTACTGCTAATAATAATGCTATGGCTTATATTATTGCTATTGATGATGCGATTATTATTTAAAAATCTTTAAAAAAACAATAAACATATTTTAGATACCCGATGCATTTGCATCAGGCTAACAGCTATAACTACTATAATCAAATTAATGCACGTTCTAGAATCCCGATGCATTTGCATCGGGCTCACAGCTAGTAATATATAAAAGCCAGACACATAAACGTTTTGAAAGAAGTACATAGTGGGAGACACCTGCAGAGGCTACAAGCAGGTGGTCACTCCATGGGTTTTAAATATATACATGGTACAACATCAACATAGGTTATAATGTGCGCATATATAGTGAATACCTAAGTCAAGGGTAGCACAGATCACTCACCCATAGCACACACCAGTGAGTTGTCCTGAAAACCCCCACAGAGTCCTGACGTTGTAGCGCGCCCCTAACAGCCGTTTCGCCACTGCGTGATCACAGGGGCATTGTCTGTACCTGCAGCTTCATAATACTATTCTAATCATCCCTGTCTGAGCTCAGAGTCTAATGTGAAAGGTGAAAAAAAGCATGTATACACTTACATTTCCTTATGTAATGAGGCAGTCAGTCCCCAGCTTGGAGGACGGGGACTGTTTGGCAGGTTAATAGTTAACATTCCAGCCTTGTGCTAGAACATGTTGGGAGACCTGGTGTGATGTCACAACCATGTGACTGCAATAGGCGGAGCCAAGTTCTCATAGAACATTATACGTTTGCTGGCTTAGCTCCACCCACTATGGTCATATGATCGTTACATCACACAGGTCCTTTAGCTATCCAAGTTAAAAGTGAGTTGACTATTATCCTGCCAGACAGTCCCCCTCCTCCAAGGTGGGGACTGAAATGTAAGTATATAAATGCTTTTCTTTCATCTTTCACATTACACTATGAGCTCAGACAGGGATGATTAGACTGCTATTATAAAGCTGCAGCTACAGACATTGATAGCTGGAGGGGCATAAACCACCTGAGAGGTTCCCTTTAAGACTTTCAATTTCATGGGGAACCCCCAGAGGTACTTTATTCCTTTTTCTCTGAGGGTTGTAGTATACGTCGTTTACTCCCTCCTCTGAGCTAAGGTACCTGCCGACAAGTCAGGGAATACCTTCAGGTGGGCCTACTTATCTGGAAGTTTCGGTCTTTTCCTGAGGCCAGCCATAAAGGTCTCCTTTATTGTATATAAATGAATGCAATAAAATCTCGTGGTAATTCTGGGTTGAGGCCTTTTTCTTTCTGAATCCTGTGTATTCTATCCACAATTAAGTCCTTGCTCTCTGCAGAAGGAATCAGTGTGTGTATAAAGCTTTGCAGAAGGCTTGGCAAGTCTTTGTCAGAAGTAGATTCATCAATCCCTCTAATGCAAATGTTATTCCATCTGGATCAGTCTTCAAAATCCAGGGTTTTGTTGTGGATTTGAGAATCCTCCATTTCTAAAGCCTCATTAGCATCTATTAATTTATTATGAGATTTAGTAAGTTCTGCCAGCTTCTGCTCCAGATAATCTATTCTAGTTCCCAGGTCCTTTAGTTCTCCCCTGAACTCTGCCTTAAACTCAGCTATCATTACTTTCAAATCAGCTTGGAGTTCTTGCCTCGGAGACTTTAGCAAAGCCTCCCTTGTTTTCTGTGTAAGAGGAATATCTGTCTGAGCTTCCTCCCCCTCCCATCCTGAGACTACCACATTGTGAAGAAAGTAATCACCGAATCATGGTTCACAGTTATCCACTTTAAATTCAATATAACACAACAGGATATACTTTTTACCGATAAGCTTTAATGTCAAAATTAAAATCCAGTACGGTATGTGATTCAATGTGAAAGTGATAAATCACAAGAAGAACCCACGACCCAACACATATAGCACAGTACAAACAGACAAACAGATTCCACTGATTCAGGAACTGGTAATAGGTTCAAATGGGTAATTATACAGCAGAAAAATTGGCTCAGTTCAATGGAGGTCAACCAGGGGTATGCCCGGACACACTTTGTCTCCAGGTCAATTATCCAGGGGAAGACCCCATATGATGTCAGTGTACTATCGTATGTAAGTGTCCTTTCTGCACCTAAGTCGTTTGGTCTGTAGCCAACCCACTGTCAGAGGTCCTGATAAACAGATGGAAAAGATAAGCGCAATGTTTAGACCAGCAATATGGTTTTGTAATCACACCCGATACGTTTCGCCTTCCCTAATTCATGAAAGGCACTTCAGGGGCATTCTGGTTAGAGACATAGTGTTTACATCATCCAATATATGGGTGCCATCAACATATGGAGACCCGTGAGTTGCAAGCCTGGATCCCAGATGGACCACGTAGTCCGGAAGTTTTTGGGAAAGAAGTTTGGTAATCACGTCTCTTTACTGTGTGAATTCTGCCAAAAGCTCTTTCTGTGGATAGTGTGAGAGAAAGTATGACATAGTAACTGTTGCCATTTATAACTAAGATGTTTCCTGGCATATAACCCATTATGTGTTATATTAATATTAAATCAGCCTCAAATGAGATAGCTGTTATAAGACCAGGGGGGTCATACCGGATGGTTAGATCAGTGCAAATCAACCTCCATCATAGTGCTATCCTTATTGTTGATCTGTCTTTTTATGGAAATACGAACAGGAATAAAGTTATTTAAATTATTAATGAAAACATCTCACAGATATACACTCACTTTCCTTGAGACGTCAGCAAGGTACCCCTATCTAGTATGGGACTCCCCTTATTTTCTCCGGACCTTTGGAATAGAAGATGACATCAGTAGCACATGCACATTTAATGAGGTTCAGAACTAGCCTGAAAGGCTACTATCAACTGACCTTAAAGCGAACCTGTCACCCCCCCCGGGCATCAAAAGCTCTAATAGCCACCTTCTGCAGCACTAAGGCTGCATTCTGAGAAGGTGCCTATAGGCTTTTGATGCCCTTTCTAGTATGAAATATTAAGTTAGGTAAATGCTCACTCTTCAGAAGATCGAAGACCGGGAGGCGGGGTTTCACGCTCCTCAGGCCCGCCCCCTCTTGTCAATCATTGTGCGCGCCTGCTGCTGTCTCCCCTCAGTGTGGAAAATGAACGCGCGTCTCCATTCTCCTGTATGGAGCCGCGCATGCTCTGTGCGCCCGGTGTCCAGGAAGTCGACACCGGGCGCACAGCGCATGCGCGGCTCCGTGCAGGAGAACGGAGACGCGCGTTCATTTTCCACACTGAGGGGAGACAGCAGCAGGCGCGCACAATGATTGACAAGAGGGGGCGGGCCGGAGGAGCGTGAAACCCCGCCTCCCGGTCTTCGATCTTCTGAAGAGTGAGCATTTACCTAACTTAATATTTCATACTAGAAAGGGCATCAAAAGCCTATAGGCACCTTCTCAGAATGCAGCCTTAGTGCTGCAGAAGGTGGCTATTAGAGCTTTTGATGCCCGGGGGGGGGTGACAGGTTCGCTTTAAGGACCAGTGATGATAGAGACAACTTCCCATGTGTCAATTGTTGCTTGGTTAGTCAAGGCTCAGGACCTCAGCCATTAAAGGAAAGTATATACAACTTTTTAGACCAGTATATACTCTCATGGGAATCATTACTCAAATATTTCACACATACCTGTATATGTGCTCTCAACACTGTGGATAGATCAGTCCATCTCCGAGACAGTCCACTGTGGATAGAGTTATGCTATATTCGTAAGGTCTCCATTTACACCCAATTCTGATCCACCTTGTCCCCTTTCCACAGATTCTTTGTTAGCCTGTAAACATATGCAGGATCCATGAAAACTCCCCCATACCAGCAAGCCAAGCTTAATCTACATTTTAAAGTTATTACTGTCTTGTATATAGACAGCAACCTTTCCTACAAACATGAATTAGTTTGCAGCCTAAACCCCTTGTTGTTTTGTTATACCTTATAGGTTGAAGCAGGCATCCTTTCAGCTCCTTGCCCATTTGTGGGCTATGAAGAGACAGGTAATCTCCTGTCTTTTTGCCCTTGGAGTGATGAGCGCTGTCAGCAGAAGGCCCTCTTAATATAGTTCTATAGTCCTATAGGACTATATTAAGAGGGCCTTCTGCCAGTGGTGCTTATCGCTCCAAAGACAAAAAGACAGGAGATTACCTGTCTCTTCATAGCCCACAAATGGGCAAGGAGCTGAGAGGATGCTGGTCTGCTTCAACCTACAAGGTATAGCAAAACAACAAGGGGTTTTAGGGTGCAGACAAAGGTTTCTGTTTAAATACAAGACAGTAATAACTTTAAAATGTAGATTAAAGGCCCAGTCACACATAACAATTTCGTTATGTGTCTCACATAGCAGCGATCAGGCCCCTGCTGTGAGGTCGCTGATCTCTGCAAAGTGCTGCGGGTCATTTTTTGATAGTTGGTTTCCCGCTGGTCAGCACGCATCGCTGCGTGTGATAGCAAGAAACCAGCGATCAGTGACCTCACTGGCTGGTAACCATGTTAAGCACGGTGTTTACCATGGTTACCAGCGTCCTCCCTGCTTAGCACTGCCTGTAAGCAGGGAGGAGGCTGGTAACTGATAAACAGCGGGTATCCAGGCAGCGCGCGCTGTCTGGATACCCACTGTTTATCATAGTTACCAGCCTCCTCCCTGCTTAGCGCTGCCTGTAAGCAGGGAGGATGCTGGGTACTATGATAAACAGCGCGTATCCAGGCAGTGCGCGCTGCCTGGATACCCGGTGTTTATCATAGTTACCAGCGTTCTCCCTGCTTAGCACTGCCTGTAAGCAGGGAGAATGCTGGTAACTATGATAAACACCGGGTATCCAGGCAGCACGAGCTGCATGGATACCAGCTGTTTATCATAGTTACCAGCCTCCTCCCTGCTTACAGGCAGCGCTAAGCAGGGAGGACGCTGACATTGTCTTCAGCGATGTGGGAGGTGGCTCCCATGACCCTGATCGCTGGGGAGATCTGCCTGTTTGACACCTCCCCAGCGACCAGGTTACGACGCTCCAGCGATCCTGGCAGGTCGTTATCGCTGTCAGGATCTCTGGAGCGGTCGTTATGAGTGACAGCGCCTTAAGCTTGGCTTGTTGGTATGGGTGAGTTTTCATGGATCCTGCATATGTTTACAGGATTAGCAAAGAATCTATGGAAAGAGGACAAGGTGGATCAGGATTGGGTGTAAATGGATACCTTACGAATGTAGCATATCTCTACACAAAGGCATCTGACTCGGAGGTGGACTGATCTATCCACATATACAGGTATGGGTGAAATATTTGAGTAATGATACCCATGAGAGTATACACTGGTCTAAAAAGGTGTATATATTTATCTTTAGTGGCTGAGGTCCTGAGCCTTGACTAAACATGCTACAGTTGACACATGGGTAGTTGTCTCCATCATCACTGGTCCTTAAGGTTAGTTGATAGTGGCCCTTGAGGCTAGTTCTGAACCTCATTAAATGTGCATGTGCTACTGATGTCATCTTCTATTTCAAAGGTCCGAGAGAAAATAAGGGTTATCCCACACTATACATGGGTACCTTGCTGACGTCTCAAGGAAAGTGAGTGTATATCTATAAGATGTTTTCACTGGTTGTGAAAGCATTAATAATTTAAGTAACTATGTTCCTGTTCGTATTTCCATAAACAGATCAACAATAAGGACAGTCACTATGATGGAGGTTGATTTGCACTGATCTAACCATCCAGTATGACCCTCCAGGTCTTATAACATCTATCTCACTTAAGGGTGATTTAATATTAGTATCACACCTACATAATAGGTTATATACCGGGAAACATCTTCGTTATAAATGGGAACAGTTACTATATCATACTTTCTCTCACACTATCCACAGATAGAGCTTTTGGCAGAATTTACACAGTAAAGAGATGTGATTACCAAACTTCTTTCCCAAAAACTTTCGGACTACGTAAGATATCTGGGATCCAAACTTGCAACTCACGGGTCTCCATATGTTGATGGCACCCATATATTGGATGATGTAAAGACTATGTCTGTAACCAGAATGCCCCTGAAGAGCCTTTCATGAAATAGGGAAGGCGAAACGTATCGGGTGTGGTTACAAAACCATATTGCTGGTCTAAACATTGCGTTTATTTTTTCCATCTGTTTATCAGGACCTCTGACAGAGTGTTAGGTACAGACTAATCGACTTAGGTACATAAAGGACACTTACATACGATAGTACACTGACATTATATGGGATCTTCCCCTGGGTAAATGACCTGGAGACAAAGGGTGTCCGGGCATATCCCTGGTTGACCACTATCGAACTGAACCAATTTTTCAGCTGTATACTTACCCATTTGAACCCATTACCAGTTCCTGAATCAGTGGAATCTGTTTGTCTGTTTGTACTGTGCTTTATGTGTTGGGGGTGGGTTCTTCTTGTGATTTATCACTTTCACATTGAATCACATATCTCCACTGGATTTTAATTTTGACATTAAAGCTTATCGGCAAAAAGTATATTCTGTTGTGTTATATCACATTGTGAAGAGCAGGAAGAAAAAGCTGGGGAATGACAAGCTGCAGCAATTTTGGAGGCTGTATTCAGTACCTGGTGTCTGGAGAAATATGCAGTCACCTTCCTTGGAGATCACCTTTTTGCTGACTTGCCACACACCATTGGAACCACTGTCCTCAGGTCACCAGGTAACTTATTTAGGGCTTCTTAGAGCAGTTTTTCACCTTTTTGTGCCGAGTTGAAGCCGATCTCTGCTGGAGCTCCTGCACTAAGCAGCGTGTGCTATTCAAAACATGGCCACACCCCCTCAGCCTCTTTCTTAAGGTGGAATCATGAACACTGACCTTAATTGAGGCAAGAGACGCCTGTAGTTCTTTGTATGTTGTTGTAGGGTCTTTTGTGACCTCTTGGATGAGTCATTGCTGTGCTCTTGACGTAACTTTGGTCAGCCAGACACTCCTGGGAAAGTCCACTGTTTCATGTTTTCGCCATATGGGGATATTGGCTCTCACTGTGGTTCGCTGGAGTCAGGGCCGGCGTTAAGGGAGGGCAGACTGGGCAGTTGCCCAGGGCCCCACTCTCTTGGGGGCCCCCAAAGGAGCTGCACTGATCCAATTGGCAAATGGCTTAACCGAAAAAAAATAAAAACACCAGAATTATGTTTTTTGGCCACCACAACAATACAATAAAATGCAATAAAAGGCGATCAAAATATTGCATCTCATTCAAAATATTATCAGCAAAAATGGCAGCTCAGGGAGCAAAAAGTAAGCCTCACATAGCCCTGTATCTTGAAAAATTAAAACATTTATGGGTCTCGGAAAATGACGAATAAAGCAAATTTTTATTTTATTTTTATGTTTTTATTTTTGTTTTACAAATTTCTGTTTTTTTTCATCATTGAAATAAAAAAGAAAAAATGTTCGGTATTTGTGTATTCTGACCTAGATAATCAACTTACGAGATCACTTTTACCATATAGCTAACATAATAAATAAACTAAAAAAAAACATTGTGGAATTGCACTTTTTTTAATATTTCAAAGCATTCAGGCCTTTTTTTTCTCATTCTCCAGTACGTTTTGTGGTAGAATGAATGATGTCATTCAAAAATCCAACTCGTACCACAAAATAACAAGCCCTGATACGGCTATGTGGAAGGAAAAATAAAAAAGTTATGGCTATTGGAAGAAGGGGAGCAAAAAACAAAAATGAAAAATCGCTCAGTGGTGAAAGGTAAAAAATCTGTGTAATAGCAGCAGGAGCGCCCCCAACAGCCTTCAATCTTCATGTGTTCATTATGGCTGTAATTAGAGTTAGGGGACCTCCTTAATTCCTAAACTTAAAGACAGTTATCATGCAGAACTTACAAGGCATTAAAGGGGATGTCCAGGATTAATAATACTTTACTACATTCTTTCAAAAATAGCGCCACCTCTGTCTACAGGTTGCATGTAGTATTACCGCATAGACCTATTCCCTTCAATTGAGCTGAGCTGCAATATCACACACAACCTGTAGACATGGGTGGTGCTGTGTTTGAAAGAAATCCGTCATGTTTATAGAATTCTGGACAACTCCTTTAAGGTCAATATCTTCACTCGTGACCCCAGAACAACACAAGACCACCAGGATTGGCCTTAATTCAAATGTATTTTTCTTATAATATGAAGAATATAGCAGATCTTGTTAAAGATAACATTTAAGTAGATGATCCTATGAAAACATTCTTCTTACTGACTCTACAGTTTGTAAAACCTATTTCATTAAACACTTGTAGGTGATTTTTAATCAATATAAGGAGTCCTGTGCTCACAATCCCCATCTCTTGGTCAGAGGATAAGAGGTTAGAAAGAGCGACTCTCCCTGGAGGAGCCGTGCTGTATAACAGAGACAATGATGGGAATGGATGTGTGTGTCTATGGGTGTGTGCTCGGTGTATACGTGTAATATGGCTAGGGTCACATTTATGTTTTGACCCTAGCCTACCGGATTGCGGTTTAAACGTAGTCGTTTTTCCAGCACCGCATAGCGTTACTGCCATGCGGTGCTGGATAACACTGCCCCTAGTTACTCGATATTTACCTTCCCAACCAGTCACACAAGAAGCTGCTAGGAGTGCGCTTTACAGCGCCGCACAGGAAATGCTGTGTGAGACTGTTTTATTCCCACGCCTATGGAGCTACCGACTGCAAAATCAGATGAGACATAGAGTCGCAGCTCGAACACGGCCTTATACACCCACCCCAATTTAACACATCTGCCCCAGGGTACTGCTCCACCTACTTGGAGTGACGACATCAGGCTGCCATACCAACAACCCCGGAGGTCTGACCCTCAGCATTGGTCCCTCTTGACGAGAACCATAGGTGGCGTCACAAACTTTAAATTCAATAAACTTTATTCCCCATCATCCAATCCCTAATTCCCAAGTGGACAGCGCTGACTCCCCTTGGGTCTCGACCCCCGTGACTCCCCTGCAGCTAGTGGAGCCCAGTTCCGAGTGCCCCACGGCCCCGGGGTGGGCGAGTCAAATATGCCCTCAACCTCTCCTGTGGTATCTGTGGCCTTAGCAAACCTGGAAAAACAGTTGAAAAGCAACATGACCAATATCTCCTAAGGCTGCTTTCACATCAGCGTTATTTGAACTTCACGGCAGATCCAGCAGTTTCGCCAAATCTTCGTGTAATGGAACACTTTCGACAAGCCCCATTCATTCCCTATGGGACTTGTGATCAGGTGCAGCAAGTGGAGAAAAAGGTTCTACACCCCTAACTTAGATAAAATAAAAGTATGCATATTTGACATCTAAGAACTTGTACTGACCGACGCAATCATACTGTCAGGTCATTATTATCATATAGTGAACATGGTAAATAGAACCCCCCTCCCTAATAATAGTGAAATTGAACTTTTTTTGCAATTTCACTGCACTTGGAATTGTTTTTCCCATTTCCAGTACACTATATGATAAAATGAATGATGTCATTCAAAAGTACAACTTATCCCACAATACACAGGCCTCCATATAGCTATATTGATGCAAAAATAAAAAGTTCTTGGAAGAAGTGAAGGGTAAAACGAAAACAGAATTTTGCTCGGGGGTGCGGATTTTAAGTGATTTATTGATTGAGAACAGTAACAGTAATCAGGCCTAGGTGTAACTAGGGAAAATGAACTCAGATTCCCAAAGAGGTGATAAACCACAGTTAATTTATGCGTTATGGGGGAGAGGGCAATCACTTTTTCACACAGGGCCCTGTAGGTTTGCATTTCTGTTTCCCTTAATAATAAAGACCTTAATTTTAAAATTGTATTTTGTATTAAAATCTGTTATCTTTGTCTAATATTTAAATTTGTTTGATGATCTGAGACATTTAAGTGGGACAAATGTGCAAAAGACCTAAGAGTAGATCGACAAGGGTGAAATAGGGTCTTATCTCCTTATTAATAGTGAATGTATGCAGTGCATTAACTGCTCACCTTGAGGGGTTGTGAAATCCACAACAGGTATCCGCGTTTTAGTACAGCTGCTGCAGGATCCGCCAGTCCAGATGACCGCGTGATAACTCAATAATACAGGAAAAACCAATACGATCTGCGCTGCCGTGTACAGGATGACAGACGTTCAAGATATTTAAAATCGGTGCTTTTTATTTCAATGCGTTTCAAGGCTGTCCCGGCCTCTTCATCAGGAATACACCAAAAAATTTCACACCACTGTAGATGATTGAGTCCAACATCGTGTCTCACTTCATGTATATATAACACTCTGCTAGTAGCTCCTCTCTTGCTCTGTGGCAATAATTTGCACTTCTTTTTAATGGTGAAAGTTAAACAGTCAAGCCTAAAGTTACAACTTCTAGCGTCTCGCCAAGGAAATGCAATTATAATACAAGCAGAAGGTTTCTACTACACAGACAATAACTGCACTCAAGCTATTGTTCGCTTACATTTTACACAATCTTCACAAATCACAATTTAAATTCTTTTTCTTTTAGGAATAATAAATTCAGTTTTATGAACTGAGTCCTTTTATAATGCCGGATCAAGATGAGAAAGGGAAAAAAACGGAAAAAGTTTCTGAAAAGAAAAATCAAGGAGCAGCTTTGAGGTTTGTAATTAATATTAATAAACTAGCTGCGCCACCCAGCATTGCCTGGGGTAGTAACTAACTGTTCTTAGCTATAACACAATAGAGTGGCTTAGGGCCGCTTCACACTGCGGCGTGATCCGATCCGGTTCTGTCCAGCGCCCGCGGTCCTGACTTATCAGCAGCAGGAACTCCATGCGCTGCACACCAGACCGGAGGGCATAATAGCCCCCCAGTCCTGTGTGCAGATCCGGTCCACGGCTGTCAGGGTCCTCCCGGACAGAACCGGACCGGATCACGCCGCAGTGTGATGCGGCCCTTAACAAAAAAAGTTTGCACATAAAAGTCATAAAGTACGTGTAAAGAAAAGTAGGGGCACCGGGCACCAACAGGGCTAATGGTCCTTCCTATTGCTCCATAGAGACAGACCGCTGCCTTTCCCCCAGCCACCTGGTGGTGCAGCGCCTACATAAGCCGGTCAAGCATATACAGTCCAGGTATAGAAAACAACAAGGCGGCACTCACCGTTTGTTCACAGGTGCTTTCTTTATTGCAGAGGTGCGGGGAGGGGGTGCATGAAGGTACAGATGACAGGTCCTGTTTCGCAGTTTGCCCGCTTCTACAGACCTGTAGAAGCGGGCAAACCGCGAAACAGGACCTGTCGTTTGTACCTTCATGCACCCCCTCCCCGCACCTCTGCAATAAAGAAAGCACCTGTGAACAAACGGTGAGTGCCGCCTTGTTGTTTTCTATACCTGGAAAGTCATAAAGTAAATAGAAAGAAAATGTATTTTAAAAATCAAAAAGTAAAGTAGTAGAAGTATTTTACATCATATGTTCAAGACCATAGATATGCAACACAAATTAACTAATTGATTGCCCTAGTAATCTGAGGAACTTTATCTGCAAGACCATTTTAATAAACAACATTCTTCGTTTTTCTTTCCAATGTAAAGACAAACAGATTTTTGGCAGTTCCAACTCGTGAACAGGCCATGAGTTCACCATGAGAAAAGCATGGAGATTGCAAATCAATTCCTGCTACTTTCAAGGACTTTGAGCTTTTGACTTTGGTCTTGGGCTCAAAAATCTGCAGAAAAAAAACATGCTGGTTTTTCAAAAAATACTGCATGTAAAACAGCCTATATACTTAAAGAGAGCATATCATGTGAAGAAAACGCTATTAAGCTGCAGATAGGGGGTTAATCTGCAGGTTGATCGCGCTCTTAAGCTGCCCTGCCCTCTCACTAAGGCTGGCTTCACACCACGGCGCAGTCCAGTCCGGGGCTATCCGGTGTAAACCACACAGCCCCGGACTGGTTTTTGGCCCCATAGTAGCCTATGGGACCGGATGGAGCCGGATGACAACTCTCTGCCATCTGGTTTCATTTCTGCGGTGGAATCCGTGAGAATTCGGATTATTCTCACCGGACACAAAAATCTTGCTTACAACGTTTTTGTGTCCGGGGAGAAAAATCACCCCAAAACGCCGGATCCCGAATTTGCCCGGATTGTCCCGGATTGTCCCGGATCCGGTCGAATCAGGAAATCGGATTCTGGCGGCTGCACGCCACTGTTGTTTCAGGACCGCGGCTAGCCCCATGCTAGCTGCGATCTTGAAAAATCAGCAGCTGCGGCTGCAATTACAGCATCCGGCTGCACACAGGACCGGAGGGCACATTTGGCCCTCCAGTTCTGTGTGCTGATCTGGTCCAGGGCTGTCAGGTTCATGCCTGACAGCCCCGGACCGGACTGCGCCGTGGTGTGAAGCCAGCCTTAGACTCCCGCTTTTGGGAGTAAATAAACTTTATTCTTTCCAGCAGGGATTGGCTTTCAGCCATACGGGTGGTGGTGGCACGAGTTCAGTCAACGCTCAGTGTATAATGACTGGCAGCTGTAATGCTACCGGCACTGACTGACAGCCAGGTCTGCATTAGAGCTGAGGTTGATTTGAAATTGTGTGCTAATCAGTTACATATTTTTACTTCATAATAGTCAAAATTGTGGTTTCTGTTGCAGAGAACCTAAAACCAGTCTTCCTTTCTGAGAGCAATATAGTTAAATAATAGTTTGTCATGGCTTTTATCTTGCATCGTGTACAGTTTGTTTCCTAGGACCTCAGCCATCAGAGCATGGTATGTGCAGTACTTTTATTCCAGGAGAATAGTTAAAGGGAACCAACCAGCAGGATTTAAGGTTATAAAGTGAAGTCAGCCTTAAAGGCTCTGGGATACTGAGTGCAATTATACATTTACTTCAGTGATTACATGCATGATTTCTGAGAAAACGTTTATCAAACATTGGGAAACAAGTGCAGCAAATTAACATTAGTGCAGGACAGTGGGGCTGAGTTTCTTTGTATTACTCCCATGTTTGCGCTAAGCCAAACCCTACCCCTCCCTCACTCCCTCCCACCCTGTCACTATTTACCTGTCACATTACGTCTGACATTGTGCATGGAGATAGCACAATGTCAGGCTCCTATGTGGTCATCACTCCCTCCGTCCCTCCCTTGCCTGCGTCTCTGGCTTCTAGTTCTCACTGCATCTTCTGTCTGTGATCGGTCGCAGACTGGAGGGGGCAGGGTCTTCTGCTCTCCGGTGACTGATCACAGACAGAAGAAGCAGTGAGAACTAGAAGCCGGAGATGCAGGTGAGGGAGAAAAGGAAGGAGTCATGAGCACATAGAAGCCTGACATTTTGCTATCTCCTTGCACAATGTCAGATGTAATGTGCCTAGTATATACTGACTGGTAGGGAAGGTGAGAGGGAGGAGGGTTTGGCTTAGAGCAAACATGGGAGTAATACAAAGAAACCTAGCCCCTAATAGTGACGCTGTGCTGCACTTATGCTAATGTGCTGCACTTGTTTCCCAATGTTTGCTAATAGTTTTCTCTGCAATCATACATGTAATCATTGAAGTAAAGATATGATTGCGCTCAGTATCCCAGAGCCTGTAAGGTATCCATAAATCCTGCTGGTTGGTTCCCTTTAACTTCTAAAATCTAAGCTCTCTCCAGCGCATTGATTTCTAAACAGCATTTAGCTTCTCATCCTTTTCCCTCCCTCTGCTCTTGATTGATCTGCTTTTATTATTCCAGTGTAATCTTAATCTCCAGACCCACTACCCCCAGTGTCACACAGTTGTCAGAGCAGATCTCTTAATTACTTCTTTCACTTTCCTTAGCTATTTGCTTGTTCAAATACCCTGTTATCTCTCTGTGTAAATAGAGTCATAATAGTGTAGACATAGCAAAGCTGACTAGAACTGTCCCTCAAGCAGGAGTGGCCTGCTGCCCGGAAACCAGGAAGTGAGGAGACTGATCCGGCCCTGTTTCCCTGAGCCTCACACCTGCATCCCTGACCCCTGGGGTCAACTGCTGCAGTTCTCTGACTGCCCTGGAGTGGTACCTGGTATCTACCTACAACCAAGTCCTACCTCACCATCAGAGTTTCTGGTGAATACCCAGTAGGCACTTAGTAATGCTCCTCCAGGATAAGCCATGACGCAGTGGGTCCACACCCATGTGCGTGGCTGTTTTGTCAATGTTATTGGCAAACATATTTTTCCTGGCAAGTGTTTTCCAATTGGAGGAGGCTGATGCACAGGTCTGCTCCTGTGGTCCTCCATCATCAATCATTTTGTAGACAGGAAAGCTGTGCAATATATGTAGACAGTTGCACTAACAAGTGCAAAAGGATGTGTAAAACAACATTAGTAAGTACCATAGCACCATGTTCCCCCCAAAAAAAATAAACTGGCCAACACTTTTAATACTTTTTCATTTTCAAATAAATGGTCCATGCTAAATATCTCAAGAAATCTTATTACCTAAAATGTTTGGACAGCACTCTAAAAATATTAAAGTTTGAGAACACTCAATGGTTTAAAAATGTATACATGAAGGGATTGCCCAAATTTTTCATAAAAGTCTGTTGTCACTGTATGTGACTGTAGACTTGTGAATATTAACATTGCATGTAAGGACGCTCTGGTCCTGGCGGCAAGACCGAGCTGTTAGGTGACTGCAAGTATGCAATATGCATACTTTCGGCCACATTCCAACTAGACATGCGTGACCTTGCTCAGTACTACCATGGAAGTATACATGACTGCTTGGAGGCACTGGAGAGTCATCATAGTGTGTGCTGCATGTGATGTGAAGATTCACAAGTCTGCAGTCTCATAGAGAGACTATTGGCTTTCATGAAAAACCTGGACAACCACTTAAATAATGTCCATTATGCATCATGAACAAATTTTAATTTCTGATCTTGAAGTTCAGGAGCATGAGTTTGGTTGAAACATAACAAAGGTCCTAATAATTCAGACCTCAAAGTTTAACCTCCCCAACATCCAAAATCTAAGTGGGTGGCTTTAATTGTCAACCTGCGCCCCACCCCATTGTGATTGTGGAATTTGCTGATTTCTGGTCAACATTCGTAGTTAGAAGACAGTGGTGACTTGTATTAAGGAATGTGAAAAATATTATTGCAGTTGCTTAAATATGCAATTAATGGTCTTGATCAAGGTCTGGCGCAGACAGCTGATCTAAAGTAAAAAGAAACATTACTCACCTCTTCTTACCTCCATTGGCGATCCAGTGCAGACTCTCAGGCAAGCCTGTGACCGCTGTAGCAAATCAGTTGCCTAAGCAGTCAGCGACCACTATAGTGTTTGATTGGCTGCTGGGGTCACATGCTGGCTTCTGTGTAGAAAGAGTTTGAGGAGTGCCAGAATATCAATGCTTGATAACTGAACGATAGCAGTGGTGAGTTGTGTTTCCGCTTAAGGTCCTGTGCACACATTGAGTATTTGGTGAGCTTTCTACCTTAGTATGTGTAAGCCAAAACCGTAACCACTTCTGTATTTATCACCCACTCCTGCTTTTGGCTTACACATACTGAGATAAAAAACTCACCAAATACTCAATATGTGAACGTGGCCTAATAGTACATCATTGGCTGCATTTTTTTTAAAGAAATTGAATGATCTCTACAAATAACTTTATGTATTAGTATTTACATCCTATTTTTGTTTTACTATAGATTTTTTACTTTTGTTTTTGCTTTTTTTATAGGAAGTGTCCTGATGTCAAAAAACTTTGGTCTCTCTTAAGTGTGCAAGCCAGCAAACAACAGGTACGGTAAATGCATATCACTTTAAGCCATGTCTGTTAATCTTTTTCCATAGTCACTTTGTAATAGTAACTCACAGAGGACCTGTCAGCTCCCCTGAAATTGCTGTATTATTAAATGTGTGCTCCTATAGAATAACAAATATTAACTAAAAGTCTGCATTCTGCTGTTCTCCTGTAAATACTCTTGGAAACGTATAAATCCGTTTTTACAGTATGTAATTATTTTAGGTTTTTTGAATGGTGTGAGCCCCAATATTCACTGACACTTTTAGACAGCAGGGACAATGTATGGACAATGGTAATGCCCGCTTGTCATTATCAACTTTTTTATATATTTCCATGAGAAATGAAAGAGTAACAACATAACCTAAAGCTCTAAGAAAAGAAGTTTGATGGTTCAACATTATTGTTGCTTGGAGAATTCATGTATCGTGTTTTGCGGATTATAAGACGCACCCCAAATTTAGAGGAGGAAAATAGGAAAGCAAAAAATTTTTAATGTTAAAATTGGGGTCTGGCTTGTAGTCCTAGAGTCCGTTTTTCAGTCTGAGTTTAGTTTACTGGGGGGGGGGGGTGGCACAGCGGCGGTGGAACAAGGTCACAGAAGGCAGTTTCACCAAATAAAGTCAGCAGCATCACGTGTGGGGTGATGCTGCGGGCTCTACGTTGGGAAGATGGGGTGTTGTGGAAGCACCAGTGGTGTGATGCTATGTGACCGGGACTGGAAGAAGGGGGTGTCGTAGTGATACAAGGCTGGTGCTATTGATCTGCTGGCGGGGGACGCGATGGACTTCAGGAAAATTGTTGCTTGGGAGACGCATGCGCAGAATGAAATCTCAGAGAGCCGAGAGCCCAACTTGTGCACTTGCCACCTCTGCAGGCATTTTCCTGGAGTTCATCACGCTGGAGGCAACGCATGCAAAGATTTAGATCTGAGCTCTCCGAGATCTTAATTTGAGCATGCTCCGCCTCTGCTGCCATTTTCTTGGAAGTCCATTACGACCAACTCTGGCAAATGAATGTCTTCTGCTTCGCACCACCTCAACATACTCTTCTCCCAACCTCGGGTCCGCAATATCACCCCACTCATGCCAACCCTGCCTCCTGTGACCCCGCACCACTGCTGCCGCACCTCCTGATAAGCTATAACCAGATTCTAAGATGAACCCCCATTTTGTACCCAATTTTAAGTGAAAAAAGGTCATCTTATTAATTACAAAATACGATATTTACTAAAACAAACCTGTCAGAAAAGTAGACAAAAATTATTAAGGGGTTATTCTCATGTTCATAACAGTTAAAAAGAACACAGTGATTTCTATTTTATTTTTATTGCTTGCTGTTGCCAACTCTATAGTCTAGATTGGATAGCTAATATGAGCTGTGCTACAGGTTTTCATGTTGAGTTTGTAAGCACTGCACTTGTGCTGAAAGGAGACATTACATTCTTTTTTTCATTTCCACTTTTTCTCCTCTATTTTTTAAAAGGACTGTACGAGTAGTGCTACTGCTCAGTCAATATAAAATAAAAACAGCCTGTATTCACCTTCAGTTCTGCTACTGTTTCAGTGACATCGGTGACTGTTTTCCTGGGGCTCTTGTGATTATGTGATCCCATGTTAACCCTGCAAACAATCAGCAGCTGCTTCACTCTCACTTTCTAAGGACATAACTGATATCTGGAGGAAGTCAGAGAGCATGTGCAGTTCTCATTTCTTCTAGGTGTCGGCTTCATTTGAAGGTAGTGTTAGTTAAGCTGTAGCTAATTGACTGCAGGACTACTGTAGCATAACGTCATGAGAGTCCCAGGACAACAGTCACAACATTGCCAAAACAGTGCTGAAATATGGAGTTGAGTATAGGTTGTTTTAATTATCTTAGGGTAATATAACTTTGGAGAAAGGGTTGTCCAAGTTGTGGAGGCTCAGGACACCCCGTGCTGAAGTCACTGGTGAGTACAGGCTTTTTTTGTTTTATGCTGGGAATTATGTCAATTGAGATGGCGGAAAACCCATTTTAAAGTACCACATCAGTGTTTATAATTATATCTGACTAAATTTGCTTTATAGATGCAGTACTGCAGCTTTCGTTTGTGCCCCCTTCTTTATAATTGCATAAATTACCACATTTGTGTTTTTGTTTTTAGTCCTCTATATTATTAACCCTTGACCCCTGACAGTTTTGAGCTTACAGAGGACCTGTCACCCCCTGGTGCGATGCTAACTGAATGCAGCACTGAATGCAGCATGTCTGCTGCATTCAGGGAGGGGTACACCATGTCTCTAGCCCACCTGCAAGCTGTTAAAAAGACTTTATAAAATGTATAGATAAGGAGTCCAGAGGAACTTACTCAGTAATTAGTGGTACACAGAAGGCTGGAGATGGGGAGGAGGACAGACACATAAAGGAGGCTGAACAAGAGGTGCCACAGAGAAGGCTGGAGGCGGGGAGGAAACTTGCAACAGCGATGACTCATTACTGAGTAAGTCCCTCCTTTTCTGTACACTTTATAATGTTTTTAACAGTTTACAGGGGGGCTAGAGATATGGGGGACCCTTCCCTGAATGCAGCAGACACACTGCATTCAGTGCTGCATTCAGTGCTGCATTCAGTTAGCATCGCACCAGGAGGGTGACAGGTCCTCTTTAAATGGCTGGTTCAAAGGCCAATGAAATTTTCATTTAAATTTCTCTTTTGGTGTGATAATCTAATTTAATTTCTAACATGCTTACATTAAGATTCCCTATCCCTCCCTAACTACACCACCTAGCTATTACTAGATTTTTTCCTTACTTTCTCTCTGATGATGCTTCATTGGAGAATCTAAGTGCATGCTGGGTTCTCAAAGCATCATCAGTGTATAGTGTAGGGAAGGGTTAGGCAATTTTTAATGCAAGTACAGTATATTATAAATCATCTTAGATTATGGCACTAAATAGATAGATAAATATTTCTTTGGCCTTTGGATCACCCCATTTATGGCTAGGGTCACATTTACGGTTTGACCCTAGCCTACCGGATTGTCGTTTAAACATAGTACTTTTCCCAGCACCGCATAGCGTTACCGCTATGCGGTGCTGGATAACACTGCCCCTAGTAGCCTGATATTTACCTTCCCAACCTGTCACACAGTCATGGTGCAGGGAGGCACCCCCTCCCTGCACCATGTTCAGTCGAACCCGTAAATAAACACTACAGCAAACTTCACCGGTGAGTGCCATCTCTTTATTTATGCGGAATTTATGTCTGCTCCTTTGGATTGAGCACCCGGCGGGGTGCTGAATATTGTCTAAAACTTTGACGCTAAGCTCCACTGAAAAGCTTTTCTAACCAGCATTGGTGCCCTTTTCTTCTTCTGCTTTTTTGCTTTATACAGGCAGATTTACCAGCAATTACCCAGCAATGCGGCGACACCCGACGGTCATTGGGATCTGTTTGGTTCTCGGGCGAAGCATGGAGCTTGCTGGTCATTGCCCCTGTCACACAGCGATCCAGCATGCCCAGCGGGAGATCGCCGATAAAAAAATGGTTCAGGCCATTCATTAACGATCAGCAATCTCCCAGCGAAGGACCGATCGCTGCTAAGTGTCACACACAGCGATATCGTTGTCGAGGTTGCTGCTACATCACAAAACCTTTGATGTTGCGGCGATATCGTTACCGATATCGCTACGTGTAATGGGGACTTTAGACTAGAAAGCATGAACAACTGTGATACATCTAGGCACAGGGATTTATTGAACTGATCTTGAATATATTTCTAGCAGACAAAAATAAATAATTTTGCTAAGGAAACAAGTATTATATTTGACAAGCACACTTGGTAAGGATGCATGCACACAATCAGTATTAGCAGCTTTATGAATGCAGCGTGTTTGCCCGGCGTCCATAATGCTGCGTTGTACAGTGCAAGCACAGAGGATGGGATTTAGTCTAAGGTCACATTTGGGAGGGTGCATCCTTTGCAAGGATGCATTAAAGGAAGCAGTTTTTTCTCTTGCCATTTTTATGACATTTTTTCCCTTTTTAGCGCTAGCGTTAACGCATGGTAAATATATGTACCATGCGTTAACGCATGCATTTCCCATAGACTCCCATGTTAAAAAAAATGCATGCCCTTTTGCAAGCGCTCCCAAAAACACTGGTTACCGCATTGTTGCGTGCTTTTGCAAAAACGCCTAGTGTCAAACGCATTGCACTTGTGCAATGCATTTTTAAAATGGGAGCCTATGGATGCGTTAACGCTAGCATTTTTCACAATTTGAAATTGAGAAAAACTCTACGTTTTAGCGCTTCCATGACGCTAATGTGAGACCCTAGCCTTATAGAGATCCTGTGCCCACTGTGCTTCTATCATCTACAGCGATAACTGACATGTGGGGTGGCCTCTGCGCTGCTGCTTGTCTGCAGCATATCAATTTATCGATACAGAGTTGATCTTGGTGAGTAAATGCAGTACAAAACCACCTTGCCCTGAACATTGACTGTGGGCATAGGGCGGCTGCGTTCACCGGCGGAGATCACTGGCTTCCCGCAGGAGAGGAGACAGTTCATCAAGGACGCGGTGTCTCCTGATAATGTGCACTTACCTTCAGTTTTAGCACAAAAAGTAATGTGATTTTGCAATTGTGATTAAGAAAAGTTATCCGTGATTTGGTCTTATCTGATTAATGTCTTTCTAAAGTCATGTGCACACGTTGAGTATTTGGAGAGTCTTTACTTCAATGGAACAATCGGTGGAAAAGTATAATAGAAACACAACAGCACTTCTGTATTTATCACCGACTCTTGGTTTTCACTGAGGTAAAAAACTCACCAAATACTCAACGTTATCATATGCCTAAAGGCCACTTTACACACACCAACTTATCTGTCCAACTTCTGAACAACTTACTAGTTGCAGTGAAATCATGGACACATTGCTCCATTTTGTGGCTGTGTACAATGGAACAATGTGTCCATGATTTCACTACAACCAGTAAGTTGTTCAGAAGTTGGACAGATAAGTTGGTGTGTGTAAAGTGGCCATAAGTCCACGTGCACACGCTGAGTGTTTGGTGAGTTTTTTACCTTAGGATTTGTAGACAAAACCAGGAGTGGCGCAATCAGAGGAAAAGTCTAATAGAAGCACCTGCACCACTTCTGTATTTACCGTAATTACCGTATATACTCATGTATAAGCCGAGTTTTTCAGCCCAAAAATTGGGCTGAAAAGTCCCCCCCTCGGCTTATACACGGGTCTATACGGTATGTGCTGTGTGGGGGCTGTGTCCGGGTGCTGGGGAGGCTGGAGGAGGCGTGGGGAGGCTCCTGACAGAGCGGCCCGTCACATGGGGCCGCTCATTAGATATGCACGGCTCCCCCCGCCCATCACAGCGGCAGGGGGAGCCGTGCAATACAGCCCCCATATGTATACAGGCCCCCAGTGGGTTATACAGCAGGCCCCCATATACAGCAGGCCCCCAATGGCACTCGCCCCCCCCCCCCACACTGTGCAGAGCCCCCCCCCATCCCGATGCATTATATTACCATCCAGCCGCATCACCGCCGGTGCTCCCGTCCATCCTCTCGCGCTGTGTTCGGCTCTCACGTGACCCGGCGCGATGACGTCATCCGACTGCGACCGCCGGGTCACATGAGACCGGGAACGCAGCGCGCGAGGAAGGACGGCAGGACCGGCGGTGATGCGGCTGGATGGTAAGATAATGCATCGGGAGGGGGGAGCTCTGCACAGTGTGGGGGGGGGGCGAGTGCCACTGGGGGCCTGCTGTATAACCCACTGGGGGCCTGTATACTACCACTGGGGGCTGCGTGTATATACCCTGGGGCCTGCTGTATACCCCACTGGGGGCCTGTATACTACCACTGGGGGCTGCGTGTATATACCCTGGGGCCTGCTGTATACCCCACTGGGGGCCTGTATACTACCACTGGGGGCTGCGTGTATATACCCTGGGGCCTGCTGTATACCCCACTGGGGGCCTGTATACTACCACTGGGGGCTGCGTGTATATACTCTGGGGCCTGCTGTATACCCCACTGGGGGCCTGTATACTACCACTGGGGGCTGCGTGTATATACCCTGGGGCCTGCTGTATACCCCACTGGGCGCCTGCCTGTATATACCTCCTGGGGCCTGCCTGTATATAGCTCCTGGGGCCTGCCTGTATATAGCTCCTGGTGCCTGCCTGTATATAGCTCCTGGGGCCTGCCTGTATATAGCTCCTGGGGCCTGCCTGTATATACCTCTGGGGCCTGCCTGTATATAGCTCCTGCGGCCTGCCTGCTGTATACCTCACTGGGGGCCTGCCTGTATATACCTCCTGGGGCCTGCCTGTATATACCTCTGGGGCCTGCCTGTATATAGCTCCTGGGGCCTGCCTGTATATAGCTCCTGGGGCCTGCCTGTATATAGCTCCTGGGGCCTGCCTGTATATAGCTCCTGGGGCCTGCCTGTATATACCTCCTGGGGCCTGCCTGTATATACCCTGGGGCCTGCTGTATAACCCACTGGGGCCTGCCTGTATATACCTCCTGGGGCCTGCCTGTATATACCCTGGGGCCTGCTGTATACCCCACTGGGGGCCTGCCTGTATATACCTCCTGGGGCCTGCCTGTATATACCTCCTGGGGCCTGCCTGTATATACCTCTGGGGCCTGCCTGTATATAGCTCCTGGGGCCTGCCTGTATATAGCTCCTGGGGCCTGCCTGTATATACCTCTGGGGGCCGGCTATATATACCTCTGGGGGCCTGCTGTATATACCTCTGGGGGCCTGCTGTATATACCTCTGGGGGCCTGCTGTATATACCTCTGGGGGCCTGCTGTATATACCTCTGGGGGCCTGCTGTATATACCGTACCTCTGGGGGCCTGCTGTATATACCTCTGGGGGCCTGCTGTATATACCTCTGGGGGCCTGCTGTATATACCGTACCTCTGGGGGCCTGCTGTATATACCGTACCTCTGGGGGCCTGCTGTATATACCTCTGGGGCTGCTGTATACCACACTGCTGGGGGCTGTATACCTGTGCTGGGGTCCACCCTCGGCTTATACACGAGTCAATAGGTTTTCCCAGGTTTTGGGGGCAAAAGTAGGGGGGTCGGCTTATACACGGGTCGGCTTATACACGAGTATATACGGTATCCACTCCTGGTTTTGTCTACAAATCCTGAGGTAGAAAACTCATCAAATACTCAGCGTGTGCATGTGGCCTTAATCTCAGTAAATAATTGGATGAATGGATAAAAATTTAGAGAAAAAATGAGCTGGTTACTGACACTGTGGAATCGCAGTTTGCAGAACAGGATAACAATTTTTTTTCAAAGATTAGAATTACTTTTGGATCAGTGCAATAAATGTATTGAATTGGAAGGTAATTTTGGTAAGGCCGGCTTCACACTGCGGGTCCCATCCGATCCGAGGCTGTCTGTGTAAACCGGACAGCCCCGGACTGGTTTTTGGCCCCATAGCAGCCTATGGGGCCAGATAGAAGCCGGATGGCAGCTCTCTGCCATCCAGTTTCTATCTGTCCGGGACAATCTGGGAGAATTCAGTATTCTGCGACGGACACAAAAACGCTGCTTGCAGCGTTTTTGTGTCTGAGAGGAGAATATCTCCTCTAATCTCCTCTAATTGGCAATTGCCGGATTGTCCCGGATTACCCCGGATTCGCCCGGATCCTCCCGAATCTGGGGCAATCTGGCGATCCCTAACATGGGAGCCTATGGGACCGGATTGCCCCGGTCTGGGAGGATCCGGGAACCAGACCCCTGCAGTTGTTTCAGGACCGCGGCTAGCACCCTGCCAGCCGCGGTCCTGATTCATCAGTGGCGGCAGTTGCGTGCGGGTGCACACCGGACCGGAGGGCATATTAGTCCTCTGGTTCTGTGTGCTGATCCGATCCGGGGCTGTCAGGTTCATCCTGACAGCCTCGGATCTAATCTGACCCGCAGTGTGAAGCCAGCCTAAGTAAAATAGTATATGTTTCAAAATGTTTTTTCCCCAGGCTAAGCCAATTAGATGACTAATAATTATGCCCCAGAACATTTGGAACTCGAAATACAAGATGGTATATTTTAGTCTGGGCCAATATTTTGCATAACATTTTAATTTTCTGTCATTGTAGCAGTATTATTAAAGTTTTCTTTTTCCTTTGCGTGGGCCCGTTTTTATTCAGTGGAACTATTTTTTCCATTTTCCATAATTTTTTTACTCCTATTTTTGTGATGTGGATTAAACGAAAAAATAGCATTTCTGGATGTGTTTATTGTTTTCTTTTATAGCTTTATAATTTAGTATAAGTAACATTATTTTTATAATTTGTGGCATTACAGACATTGCCTTTTACCTTGATAGGGAGCCTATTAGAACCTCTTTCTGGGTTTTGTATATGTCTAACATAGTGGTTCTATATCAACTCATTGGTTTTTTACATGAAATGCGAGGGAGGTGACAGTGGAATCCTATTTGTCAAAAACATAGATGGTATGATGACCATTGAGTGGCATTTAAGGGGTTATATCCAATGGTGATCACGCCGGCAGAGCATTTGTGAGTGTCGTATCACCTTCATATGAATGTATACTATTTTGTGTCAAGTACCATACTTGTCTATTATGATGTACTTGTATGTCAGATATTGGGAAGGGTTAAAGCTCCGCTGTGAGCCCTTCCTTAAAGAGGACCTGTCACCACCCTGGTGCATGGCAATCTAAATGTACCATTGAATGCAGCATGTCTGCTGCATTCAGGTAAGGGGTCGCCCATGGCTCTAGCCCCCCTGTACCCCGAGATATATACTTTAGAAAGCTTATAGAAAACTAGTCTAATGGGTGGGATCATTTTACCAGGTCTTCGTCGCCGACACAGTCATCCAGCCTGCTGCGTGGTTATTCCTCCCCCTCCAGGTCTCTGCCACCACCTCCTGCTCTGCCCTCAGCTTCTGTCATGCTGGCGGCATAGAGCAGCCTTGAGTGATGTCATTGAATGAGCCCGCCCTGCTGTAGGCTTTATTCATAGAGCAGGGAGGGAATCTGGCGGCAGATTCTCGCCCTGCGGGTGGGCTCAGCCGGCGGTGTCACGCAAGGCCGCTCTATGCTTCCCGCATGATTGACAGGCTTTATTGAAATAGCAGGGCAGGAATCTGGTGCCAGATTCCCGCCCTGCTACTGGAATAAAGCACAAGCAGGGGGCGGGCTCAGCCAGTGACGTCATGCATGGCTGCTCTGTGCGGCCAGCATGATTGACACACAGCAGAGGGTGAGGGCAGAGCAGGAGGCGGCGGCAGAGACCTGGAGGGGGAGGATCAACCACGCAGCAGGCTGGATTACTGTGCCAGTGCTAAAGAGCTGGTAAAATGATCCCATCCATTAGACTAGTTTTCTATGAAATGGCTATCTAAGAAATGAGCTATTGGTAAAAATGAGGCACTTTTGTCATCAAAGTTCCCCCAATATTAAAAATACAATTAGAGTGATATCCAGTTGTGAAACTTGAATAGTATGGGCCCTGATGAGAAAGCTCCAATGGGACCATCAATTATTGCAAATCTTTAATAGAATTGGTCTTTTTCTATAGAGGGACTTTTGGGGACCCCAGGCTCCAGGGCACAGATACAATTGCAACCCTTGCACCTATTGTAGTAACGCCCCCGGTGATATCCATTGTTAATAATGTAGGCAGAGTGTTCCTATTATAATAAATGCTAGCATTGTTCCCCCCCATTGATAATAGTACGATGATAATGCCACCGGTTGTTAATAGTGCCAGCAGAGTGACCTTAACATAAATTGGGCCGTTTAAGGGGGAGTCACACGCGTCAATGTCGTCAGTGAGATGATTGCTGACAACATTGACGCCTGATCGCTGGTGAGCTGTCACACAGGCAGACTCACCAGCGATCAATGGACCAGAGACATCGTGGAAACGATTTAAATATCGTTTCCACGATGTCTTGCTCCCGCTGCCAGGCTGCTGGAAGCGGGAGCAGGCTGGTCTCCAAGGTAAACTGCGGGTATCTAGGCAGCGCGCGCTGCCTAGATACCCGATGTGTACCTTAGTTACCAGCCTCCTCCGCTCACCGGCTGGTATCTAAGGTACACAGCGGGTAACTAGGGACCCTAGTTACCCGCTGTGTACCTTAGATACCAGCCGGTGAGCGGAGGAGGCTGGTAACTAAGGTACACGTCGGGTATCTAGGCAGCGCGCGCTGCCTAGATACCCGCAGTTTACCTTGGATACCAGCTCCCAGCGCTTGTGAGAGGCGCTGGGAGCTGGAATATCGCTACTCCCGGTGTCACACGCAGCGATGCTGCGTGTACACCGGGTGACCATCGCCAGGTTTTAGGACAGATTCTAAAACCTGGCGATCATCAACCAGCGATTTCAGTATGTCACACGCATCAATATCGCTGCAACGTCACGTGCAGCCGAGATCGTGCAGGCGATATTGACGCGTGTGACATACCCTTTACAGTATTCCCACTAAAAAGTGCAATCACAAAAAAGATGCTTTGTACTTGGATGATCCCACAGTTTTTGTATCATCACAAGTAGTGATGGGCTGTCACGTATTGACTGCCTTTTGCAGTTCTGGACTGTTGCTGCTGTGCTGTTTAATTGAGTTTTTTCCCTTAGTCTGCTGTTTGGAGCTCTGCAGGTGGAGTCAGGTGGAGGAGTGAGTCATAGCTCAGGTGGAGGTGGAGGGGTGTGTCTTAGTATTCAGAACCCCATTCCACCAGCCTTTAAATAGCTCCACTTCCCTCCTTTAGGTGTCACAGATTGAGTTAATTCTCATCTATGACCCGTGCTGTGCATACGTGCTGCTGGAGCAGTTGCTGTCCCCTTCCATTAGAGTGGTGTCCTTTTTCTAGTCCGTGGGTGGAGGTAAGGGCTCTTAGTAGAGGACCGGTTGAGAAGTTGAGGGAAAGGGTGGTGACCTAATCCTCCTTACCTTCAGAGGTACCTTTGGGAACAGGGTGTCACAAGCTTAGATTGCACTGACTTTGCTGGATGCTAATGTGTGTGTTGTGTCTGCATTTTTTCAAGAGCTGCATGAGTACGGTTGTGAAGGTCTTGATCTTGACTTACCTCCTGTGTTGTACTCCAGAGCTGCACTCACTATTATGCTCAGCTGCTGGTTGAGGGGTCGATGTGAGGATTGGGTGTGACTCACCTGGAATCCCCTCCCCCAGGCTTTAAATAGCTTTCTCCCTCCTCTGTCAGATGCCGCTGATAGTTATTTACTCTTGGTCTTTGTGCTGTGCTGATGATGCTGTGATTCCGGATCTGTGGGTGGAGAATGGTGCCTCAGCGAGCTCAGGAAAACAGGGTGGAGACTCCGATCTCTTCACCATCAGAGGTACCTCTGAGAGCAGCTTGAACCAGGAACCCCCAGTGTAAGGGTCAGATTAGCTCCTCCTGAATCCCATCGCCCCTCTCACCACTCAGTTACCTGATACCGTCACCTCCTAAGCGTGACACAGGGTTAGTCAGGGACTCCAAGTCCAGGGCCAGAGTAGCCTCCCAGTTGCCCTTGCGCATTATCCCTTCCTGTTCCATTCCCCTCATCCGCTAAACGTGTGACATGGGCACCCCGTTGTTATTTGGGTTTGTCGCATCCGCTCGTAATTTTTTTGAAGTCCGAGTTCGGGACCGAATGTGACTGAAACTTGAGTCTGAACCCCAAACTTGGACTTTAAAGTTATGAGATGGGGTGGGAGAACTATAGAGAGAAAGTGTCCAGCTGCTTGTACTTTCGGGCCGCTCATTAACTTCCTAGGCATTCATTGCTGAGGGACTCAACAGTCAATCACAGGACGCAGTCACAGAGAGTGGGCGTTTGTGATTGACTGTTGGAGTAATTTGGAAACTGCCCTTACATGCTAGATTCTATGTATCCCAGCTGTAAAATGAGCACTTCTCTCGCTCATTTACAGCTGTTTACCTGGTGCCATGGTGCAGTTCACCAGGGTCACCCGAATTAACAGTTGACGTGGCTCAGCTGTGAATAAGTATGACATTTTTCAAGCCCGAAATTTATGGCGGTCACGCCAATATTAGACATGACCGCCATGAATTTCTATTAAATTGTTTTAAAAAAAACACAACACAGAGAAACATTTTTATTAGAAATGAAAAAAAAGCCATTAGGGACTCCATCTTTAATTAAAAAAATCCTCTCCCGTCCGACGCAGTCCAAAACGCGATGTCCTCTCTCCTACATCCCTTTGCATAGATATAGATGTCTATGCACAGGGAATGAGCAGACTGAGAATAATCTCAGCTCTGCTACATCAGGCAGCAGGCGGGCTCTAGGACCCTGGAGCTGCAGCAGCCAGCACACAGAGCAGACAGGACTCTTATCTGTGCGAGTTTCCCAGCGATTACTTGCAAAGTAAACGAGTCCAATGCAAATCAATGGCAAAACTAGGATTGCTTCAGGCTGAAGCTTCCGAGACACATCTGTGATTTGTAAATCGCACACTACTCGCTATTACTCGCTTCCCCATTCATTAACATTGGACTCGCTAGACTCGCAACGAGTAGCGAGTCCCGGACTCGGACTCGTTAGAGTCAAGCGATTCCGAGTAATTTAGGATTCGCCCATCACTAATCAAAACCTAATGGCAAGTAAACACCATTCAAAAGGTCATTTATCAACATCATAATTATAAATATAGATGATTTTTTTTTTTAAAAAGGACCTGTCACCCCCTGGTGCATGGCAAATTAAATGCAACACTGAATGCAGCATGTCTGCTGCATTCAGGGAAAGGGTCCCCCATGTCTCTAGCTCCCCTGTATGATTTAAAAAAGACTTAGGCTGCCTTCACATTTGCTTATGTGAACGCAGCTTATGCTGCGTTCCCATACGCATTCAAACGCATGCGCACTGCGTTCCTATGTTTGGCAGCGTTCGGGTGCAGATGCAGACGATATCTGCTCTATCCGGTGTCCCGCGTCCGCACCCGGGACGCAACATGTCGCGTCCCTGGTGCGGACGAGAGTGTGTGATCTGTACGCAGGCATCCGCCTGCGCACAGATCACATATAGGAGTGAATGGGTGCGCACAGCGATCTGCAAGCATCTGCAGACCGCCGTGCGCTCCATTATAAACATAGGGGCTGCCGTCTGCATGCAGATGCTTGCAGATGCCTCCACAAAACGCTGCGGAGGCATCTGCAAATCTGAAGGCAGCCTTAGAAACCTTACAGTTAAGAGGTCGCCTGGGTGGGATCTTATTAAGAGGCCCTGGCTGCTGGCACAATCCTCCCTGCCTTCTCCTTGTGTGTCCCTCCCCTTCTATGTGTCTACCGCCACCTCCTCTTCAGCTGTGTCTGCCCTCCTCTTCTGCTCCTGACATCACAATGAGCAGGAGCAGAAGAGGAGGGCAGACTCAGGAGAAGAGGAGGTGGTGGCAGACACATAAAGGGGACAGAACACACAAGGAGGAGGCAGGGAGGGCTGCGCCAGCAGCAAGGACCTCTTAGTACGATCCAACCCAGATGACCTCTTAACTGTAAGGTTTCTAAAGTCTTTTTTAAAGCTTACAGGGGGCTAGAGAGATGTGGGACCCCTTCCCTGAATGCAGCAGACATGCTGCATTCAGTGCTGCATTTAGTTTGCCATGCAGCAGGGGGTGACAAGTCCTCTTTAAATCTCCCTGAATTGTTTTCTCTTTACCCTCAATATCAGACGTTAGTGTATAGTATATGTATCTCTTGTACACACACACATACACTTTAAAGGGATTCTGTCACCTCCAAAATGCCTCCTAAGCTACCAAAACATGTCCCTGCAGCATCCTATCACTAATCTCACACTCCTTTTGTCTCCTAAAAGCATCCTGTGAAAGTGCATAAAAACGTTTTAATACTCAAAAGTGATTATAATTAGCAGGGGTTATATTCTTTAGACCTTAGGGCGTGTTGTTTTGCAGGCTCCAGGATCCACCCTGTCTGTGCAGCTTCTGCTGTGATGTGCAGCTGAAGGCAGGACAAATGATTTGCATTCTGTGAGTGACAGAGATGGGGAGGGCAAAGCCTGCACAAGCAAAGCAACACAGACAGAGAGAGGGTGGATCCTGGAGCCTGCAAAACAACACACCCTAAGGGCTAAATAATATAGACCTTGCTAATTATAATCACTAATGAGTAAGTATTAAAACCTTTTTATGCACTTTCGCAAGATGCTTTTAGGAGACAAAAGGAGTGTGAGATTAGTGATAATATGCTGCAGGGGCATGTTTTGGTAGCTTAGGAGGCATTCTGAAGGTGACAGGATCCCTTTAAGACCCTGTTTGACTGCTTATGTCTTGCTATTGCTTTGCTTCGTTTTTGTGAAACCCCAAATTTTCAGGTCAAGTATGTTTCTACAAGTAAATTATACTACAGGGACACATTAGCTAGTAAACACAACAGCTTGATGTTATTCACCTAAGAATTCGTTTGCACATTGTTTACCAGCTAAAAATGTTCTTGGCATCCTGGCACAATAAACAATCTACTAGATGCTGAAAGCTAATAAGCTAATAAGTTGTTGTTCCCAGATTTATATATTTCCTTGCTGATAATTATCCATTTATTGAAATCTAAAAAAAATTACATTAAAAATAAAAATACAGTTTTGTCTCCTTCCTTCTATAAAGTTGCTATGTATGCCTACCTACTGTAGTTATTTATTATATCTTGAATCCATATTTATTTTCCCAATTTTTAATATTTGCATTTTTAAAGGTTCATAAAGAATACTCTAAAGTACAGTAATACCATGACTTAAAGGAACCTGACACCCCCCCAGGGCATTTTATACTGTGCCCACCAGGTTACACATCATGTAAATGGGGTTCTGGTAACCCCTGTATGTGCCCAGACTGACCCCACATACCTGTGAAATGAGCTTATATTCTTTCCAGAGCTTGCCTCCTATTGCATCACTGAGGCTAGTATAGAGTCATGGTGGGGAAATGTCTCGCCGTTCCCCTGGCTGCAAATCCCGCCCTGCATGTTTCAAATTTGCCGTCCCTCCTCTGGCTGGCGCTTGAGTGACAAGAGTACTTGTGCTGGCGCAGTGGAGCGGGTGTCAGCGGGCCAAAGAACAATGCTGAAGTCTCGTGAGACTTCACTAATCTCGCAAGACTTTGGCAATGGCCGTGGCACCTGCGCCTGCGCAGTGGAGCGGGTTGTCAGTGGGTCATAGAACAATGCTGAAGTCTCACGAGACTTCACAAATCTTGCGATACTTCCACACTATGCATGGACACCCGCTGCAGGCGTGGGTGCCGTGATCTCGCAAGATTAATGAAGTCTTGCGAGACTTCAGCGTTGTTCTATGGCCTGCTCCACTGCACAATATATATTTATCTGAATTTCAGTACTCTAAAAGTAACCATCATAGAGATGTATTAAAAGAGAGTTCTCACAATCAGATGCCAAAAAAATTAATAACCAAAACCATTAAAACATAAAGTACGGGGGTGTAGCATGCAAGGCAAGTTAGTACGCGTGTATAGGAGCTCTCGCTCTTACCCCGGTCTACCGACACACCAATGACCGTGAAAGATAGCCTCAACACCGATGAGCACGAGGAGGTGTAGGGGGCCCAACACGGTCCTGCAGCACCCGTAAGCGCTTCCCACAACATCTCCCGCTACTTCACAGGAGTTGGAGGTAAGGACACGGCAGGCGCTATGATGGATCTGGTGCAGGGAGAAGCTGAAACCCCGCTCTGCCCAGAAGCAGTGTCTCCTCCGGTTTTGCATCACCGCAGCATGAATGGTTATTCCGCGCCACTGGTGATCTGATATATCGCCGACTATGGCTGAATGGGTGTCGGAATTTTCGGATAGCTACCGAATGGAGGAGTTATTGGCTGAGGCAGGGTGGGAAAATACCGTCTTGATTCGCACGAGGCAACCCTGGATAATGAACTGAAACTGCAGAACTATCGGGACTGATTAGAGGGGACATATAGATGGCGGAGCCGGGCCTCGGGATCACCTTCCCCCCCCTTTCCTCTCTTGCCCCTGTGCTTACGTTCAGGGCAGGATTCATCCTTCTCTCTCCCTCATTCCCTCTTTCCTGTCCTTGCCTCCTTCTCTCTTTTTCTTCCTCTCTCCTTCTCAAGCTATATCATCACGACCTTTTTCTTCATTAATGCCACCACTTATTACGTGATATCCTCACTGTTGTTCATTTAATGTAGTATGTTTTCCATCGTATTTATAAATATTCCTAATTTACACAATTGAAGAGGGAAGGCACAGCCTATATAAATTATATCTTTACAGCAGTATTATGAAAGAATTACTCGGACATGTACATTCTGTGCATGGACTCATTGTTTGATTTCTATCTCACTTTGGACCGAGTCTTAAGCAGCTGATGACATAAGTGCCGACCCTCCTATCGTGACTTTGTCATTTATGCTTTTGTCATATCCATGCTGTTCTTTGTATGGTGTTTGTGCTTTCTTTTCTCTAATAATATAGATTCAACATAAAACAAAAAGTACCAAATTTCTTAATTACTACCAAATAGCTTCCACTAATTGAGCTGTGCCTGTCAGATCAGCTGTGTCTAATGGAGGGATAATGTATAAATATAATTTCATTGAAAAAAGCAAAACACAATACTGCACTGGTTGTTAATGATGGGTCACATAGCAGCTAAGATTATGTTTTTTTTGCCATATGACTTATTTACTCACATTTTTCTGTGTTCTTTGAAAAATGCATTTTATGGCTGTGTGGGCGAGACCAGCTTCCATCAGTGTCTGCCAGCATTGTGTGCATATTTCCACACCTTCCCTCACCTTCCGTAATGCGTTGCTGTCACTCGAGAGTGCACAGCAGTCACAGCTCCTGAGATCTGGCTGATTATGAGCAGTGTGATGTGCCAGCAGAGAAGAGGTGAACAGAGATTGTGACTGAGCTGTGTGGAGCCATATGACAGATGAAAAGGTTGTGCCAAGGAAAGAGACGTTTGCACTGATCCTAATATTGCTCAGCACTGTGCTGTAGCCTGAGGTAATCTGATACATTTTCACCTCACCAGCTGCAGTCAGGATCTCGCACACTGTGTAGGCCCCACCCCCTTACCCTTATATGGTTATGTGGCCATATTCAGTGTGAAGACGAATCTCACTGATAATGAACATACGTCTGCTTCAGACACAGTCTAGTGGGGACACCTTGTGGAAGGTTTATGAATGGTTTTCAACCAGAATTCTCTTATGAAGTATATTTGAAAGTTTATTATAATCACTTGCTCTTCATTATTAATAAATAAAAATTTAAACGATGGTTACCTTTTAAGTCCTATGCCATACATGTCCTCATCCAAAGTCATAAGACTGATCAGAATGTGAAAAGAAAAAAAACATGAAAAGTGAAGTAACTTATTATTTCTTCTACTGCAGCAATATTTACTGTCATGCTATAAATCAAATCTCTAATGCAATATTTTCTCTTTGAAGCTTCCTGCTTTGAAAACTACCAGCACATCAAAAACTCAGCAGAAGTTTGGGAAGAACCAGGCACCTAAAAATCAGTGGCAAGAATCCACTGAATCTGTTGAACTTGAGAAATTTAGGTAGGCAAAATATTCCATAACCCCTGTCCTTGTACATAACTGTTCACTATTGTGTCCACAGAAGTCTCTTTATACTCCCTTATATGCAATCTAGTACTACGGTACAGTAAGTACAATTACGATATTTACCTGTATGTTTGTTACTATTCATTACAATATGTTTTTTTTCCTTTTAGCATTAACTACAAAAATGAAAGAAATTTTAGCCAGCATTCGCAACATAACTTATTCCTTGACATATTCATGGCGCTATTAAAGAACAGACTTGGATGCAGGTAAAATAAAAAATAAAAATAAAAAAGAAGTAGAATATTTTTATACTTTGCCCCGTTAAAGTACTTTTTTATATTGCTGTGATAAAAAATAATCTTAACAACGAGTCCATACATTTCATATGATTTCATATAATAAGACATATTTTTACGCAAATATTTCTTCCCTAACGACAAAAATGTGCAGCTGCGTGGAATTGTAGAAATCTCTTCCATTCTTGAAGTGTTGGGATTCCTCACATTCTTGTGGAGTTTTACTGTGTGTCAGTCTTTCTCTTCTTTCCAAACCTAAAAGGATTTATTACTCACTTTGGCTCCCCTCCCAGCTCAGGCATTAATAACCATAGACCTCTTCAGTAATAAAGCCCACGCTGATCTCCCACTCACTGCATGTTCCACAAAGCATCAGCTGGCGGTCTAGATGAAAAATGTTACACAGAAAACTAATAACGCATAATGATCTAATTAAGTATGGAGGTTTGACAATTAGATCAAGGCTTTTATTGTAAAATATGTTGCTACTCACTTGTTTTTACTTCTTTCCGTTCTCCCAATGCAGAGAATGGACCGATAGAGCTCCATCTGTTCACTTATTACGAGTATTGATCTGTTTGAGATTATTAATCCGGGATCCATTTTATCAGGTATGCTTCTCAAAAATTGCGTTGGCTTTTCAATGACTGTACATATCAATACACTTTAAGAACCATGTAAAACAGATTTTCCCTCTAAATACTTTTATTGCTTATCCACTGTATAGATCAGAGGTCCCCAACCCTTCTGACCTTGAGAGCCACATTCAGCTTTGAAAGAGAGTTGTGCCCCACATCCAGCTCCCACTTCCTCACATTAGTGACATCCAGAGCCCCCAATACCAGTATGACAGCCAAAGGTGTTCCACAGAAATGACCCCGAAGGAGTGTACCAAGGTCCAGGGATTCCTACCTTACCCCCATTCAGATCTACTCTTCTGTGCTGGGCTACTCATAAAAGTCACCATCTTCATAGATGTTTGCTTGACCTGGTGCTAAAACAACAAGCTGCAAGACAGCTGCGAGCCACAAGTCACAGGTCAAATGGGGCTCCTGAGCTACAGGTTGGGGACCCCTGGTATAGATAATAAATGGATGATTGCTAGAATTCTAAGCACTGGGACCCCAAGACATTGCAAGACCAGGGGTCCTACAGTCACTGTGTGAATTCAGTGGAGCGGAGCGCTACCTCAGGGACTCACATAGAATAGAATGAAGTGATAATTATGCATGTGAACTTCCACTCCATTATGTGCAGTGAACTTTGGGATTCCCATTGTCTTGCTCAGTGGGGTCACAGAAATCATTAATTTATCCTGTACAGAGTGGGCCATTTATATGGATACACCTAATTAAAATGGGAATGGTTGGTGATATCAACTTCCTGTTTGTTAGTATATGGGAGGGGGGAAACTTTTCCAGATGGATGGTGACCATGGTGGCCATTTTGAAGTCGGTCATTTTGGATCCAACTTTATTTTTTTCAAAGGGAAAAACACAAGAAAAACAATGGTGTGCTTGGTTTTAACGTAACTTTATTGTTTCATGAGTTATTTACATGTTTATGACCACTTATAAAATGTGTTCAAAGTGCTGCCCATTGTGTTGGATTTTCATTGCAACCCTCTTCTCCCACTCTTGAAACACTGATAGCAACATCGCAGAAGAAATGCTAGCACAGGCTACCAGTATCCATTGTTTCAGAAGCTGCACATCTCATATCTTCACAGCATAGACAATTGCCTTCAGATGACCCCAAAGACAAGTCTAAGGAGGTCAGATCGGGAGACCTTGGTGGCCATTTAACTGGCCCACGACAACCAATCCACATTCTAGGAAACTGTTCATGCATTAATGCTCAGACTTGACACCCATAATGTGGTGGTGCACCATCTTGTTGGAAAAACTCAGGGAACATGCCATCTTCAGTGAATAAAGAGGGCAACACATCATCATGATGCAATTTCAGATATCCAGTGGCATTGAGGTTTCCATTGATGAAGAATGTCCCCACTATCTTTGTACCCCATATACCACACCATGCCATCAATTTTTGCGTTCCAACAGTCTTGGAGGGATCTATCCACTGTGGGTTAGTGTCAGACCAATAGCGCTGGTTTTGTTTGTTAACTTCACAAGTCACAAAAAAGTTTGCCTCATCACTGAACATAATCTTCTGTGTAAACTGAGGGTCCTGTTCCAATTTTTGTTTTGCAAATTCTGCAAATTCAGCGCACCAATCTGGGTCATCCTCGTTCAGATGCTGCAGCAGCATGATTTTGTAAGGATGCCATTTGTGAGTATGTAATGAAGTGGGTAGCCCTGACTGTGTTGTTATTCAAATGGACACTGCAGTGAACATTACACAGTCTGATCCCCTCCCCCAACAGCCTTGTGCTGAGGAAGAAAAAGGGCGGGAGATGATGATTAGAGATCCAGAGCTCTGTCAGGACAGACTGTGTGGTGTCTCCCGACATAGGGCTCTTTTGCAGCCGGATTCTTGGGAAGAAATACCCCGTGAGGATCGCTGTTGCAACCCCGGTCTGCAGGACCTTGTCTTACCGAGGGTCCCACTCAAATTCAGGACATTGCCTCCGGAATTCAGGACATTGCCACTGGATTACATGTGCAGGGGCTGTGACTGACATAAGGGAGCCATCTGTGCTACTGTGATCTCCCTTCTGCTCATCGGTTTGCCCCGAGACTGAGAGAGACTTCTGTGCTGCTGTGGGCTCCCTTCTGCTCCTCTGTGTGCCCTGAGACTGGGAGAGACTAACAAAGAAAGATTCTGTTACCTGCGGACGGAGACCACAGAAGAAGACCGAGGAGTTTCCACCTTCAGCGCTGCACCGGGACCCGTCATCGTGAGACCCCAGGCCTGCTACGTGGGAGCGACACCTTCTTCTGTGATAGACTGGTACGTGATTTTAGGGAAAGTTAGGGAAAGATATCTCCATTGTTGTGTTTTTTTCTTTGCTTGCTGCGTACCCGGAAGAAGTGAAGATCCAGAGACTCTAATATATACATGTGTGCAGCTAGATCAGTTGACTGTGTTATAGACATGTTTTACAGTAAAGAAATGTTATTCCGGGTTAAATCTGAGTATGGGGATTCTGTTGAGAAAGATCATACACACACACCCGCGGCCTTACCACCGGTCGCTACATCTGGCGTAGTCGGCAGGATGTGTGATCAACAGAATCTCCTCCCGGTAGTAACTTATAACTGGACAGCCCCCCCGGCATCTATTGTCAATCAGGTGAGGAAGTTTAACGGACGGAACTATCCTGTAACTGAATGGACCGAACAACTTAAGATAGTGGGGGAGATGTATAACATTGATCCTAAGACCTTAGCAGAAATGGCCATGCTAACATTAGAGGGGGAGGCGTGGACGACAGTCAGGCTGGAGACGGTTAGGGGCCAGCGTACGTTGGATGACTTGGTGCGGGTGCTGGAGAACACCTATGGGCCGACCACATATGCGGGAACATTACGGTATATGTTCTTCCGGCGTACTCAACTCGAATCGGAGGACATCCCTCAATATGCCAACGCCCTCCAAGTACTGCTTGAACAAGCCTGCAGGAAAAAAGAACAGATAGCTAGTACGGGCGCCCGTGACCTGGTGTTGAGAGATCAATTTGTGACTGGATTAAGAGACCCGTACCTTAACCGCTCACTGCAAGATCTACTCCGGATAAATCCGGCCCTTACGTTCGCTGAGGTTAAGCAAGAAGCGATAGAACGTTTGAGAGGACCTGTCATGGAGGCCCAGACTTATACCGCGGCTTGCAGGTCCATAACTGGTATCAGAACCCCGAACAGTGACACGGAAGAACTGAAGCAGATGGTGGCAGAGTTGCAGAAACAGGTGTTGCAGCTCACCCTGGACCAACAGGCGGACAGGCAAGCGAGACAACAACCCAGCCGGCCGATGGGAAGATGCTGGACATGCGGTGATCCCCGCCATAGAGCGAACCGTTGCCCCCAGAACGTTCAAGTTCATCCACGGGCCGATATACCGGAACCAGCAAGTCATGCCCCACAACAGCGGCCACCTTTAAACTAGACGCCCCTGCCAAAGAGGCTCACTCGGCAGGGGAGGCCAAGGAGAGGAGTGTAGGAAAACAGAGCCAGCCACGGAACAAACTTGCATCAAACAGCCCTACCCTGGAAGTATTATTGGAAGGGACCGCCGTACAAGGATTAATGGATACTGGGTCTCAGGTATCCACCATCTCCGAGCAGTTTTACGAAGAGTATCTGAAGCCGCGGGTTGCCTGTGACCCTGATACTACTATCAAGATCAAAGCAGCCAATAATCTACCCATTCCGGTGACGGGAGTTGCCTGGATGAACACTGAAGTCTGTGGGCAAGATCTCGGGAAGAGAGGGATAATCGTGGTCAGGGAAGGCTGTGGATCAGAAACGCCCATGATTATTGGGATGAACATCTTGAAAGACCTGAATCTGGTGTTGCTTACCAAGAGGGGGCCCAAGTACTGGCAAGAAGTGACCACACATACGGCCACCCGCCGAGCCTTCCAACAAGTGGTCCGGACCTGCAATCTCCAGCGAATGACCGAAGACCAACTGCCGCTGGCCACGATCACCGTACCCCGCCATACTAGGATAACTTTACCTGCTGAGAAGGAGACCGTTATCTCGCTACCCCTTAGCACCACAAGACAGCTCGAAGGCGTGGAGGTGCTGATTGAGCCGCGCACCCCGAAGGAAGGGAAGCTGAACCCCCTAGTTGCTCGAACGCTAGCTGTTGTGAGAAAGGGGAGGATTCCTGTCAGGCTGGGTAACACGGCTAACGTGAGCGTTGACCTAGAGGCTGGGACACAACTCGCCCAAGTTTACGCCCTAACCGAAGAGGTGAACCCTATGAACCCCCTGCAGTTTGCACCGTCCACAGAGGGAGATTGGACAGTGACTGTCTCTGCCATGGCCGCTGTCGCGGATGACATCAACGCGGGGCGAGAACTACGAGAAAAGTGCCAGTTGGACATATCCCAATACTCCAACGAAGAAGTGTCCCAGGTGGAAGAGTTACTTCAAGAGCACCAGGCGTCCTTTGCCCGGCATGACACCGACTTTGGATGCACCCCCAGTATCAAGCACGAAATCCCCACAGGTGATACCGCTCCTATCCGTGAAAGGTACCGCCAAATACCTCCCCAACAATACCAAGAAGTGAAAAATCTCCTGAATTCCATGTTACACGCTGGAGTGGTACGAGAAAGCCAGAGCCCCTGGGCTGCACCAGTGGTGATAGTCAAGAAGAAAGACGGGTCCCTGAGGTTCTGCGTGGACTACCGCCGTTTGAATGCTTGCACCATCCGGGACTCATACCCTTTACCAAGGATCGAAGAATCCCTGACAGCCCTGAAGAAAGCTAAATATTTTTCGTCATTGGACCTGGCCAGCGGCTATTGGCAGGTACCTATGCACGAGAAAGATAGAGAAAAGACTGCTTTCATCCTACCCATGGGCCTGTACGAGTTCGACCGGATGCCCTTTGGCCTGAACAACGCGCCGGGGACCTTCCAGCGACTGATGGAGCGCTGCCTGGGGGACTTCAACTTCGACTTCACCCTCATTTACCTGGACGACATCGTAGTCTATTCGGCCACATTTGAAGAACACCTGCAACAGCTGGGCCGTGTGTTTCGTAGGTTGAGAGAACATGGCCTGAAGTTGAAACCCAGCAAGTGCCGTCTTCTGCAGCCCGAGATCAATTACCTGGGTCACCGGATCTCGGCCGAAGGTGTACAGCCGTCTTCGGAGAAAATAGCCGCCGTGCGGGACTGGCCACAGCCTACGAACGTCAGAGAGGTCCGGGCCTTCCTGGGGTTGGCCGGTTACTACCGCCGGTTCGTGAGAAAACTTCGCCCGGCTTGCTGCACCCTTGCACGAATTGCTTCGAGGGACCACCAACGACCCCAGAGGACGACCCATCAGCTGGGGACCCAGCCAGGAAGAATCCTTCCAAGCCCTAAAGGGTGCCTTGACTTCACCCCCCGTCCTGGCATATGCAGACTACAATCTCCCTTTCCAACTACATACCGATGCCAGCCTACAAGGTCTAGGGGCAGTACTTTCACAAGTACAAGAAGGCAAGGAACGTGTCATAGCCTATGCCAGTCGATCCCTACACGAGGGCGAGAAGAACCCCACCAATTATAGCTCGTTCCGGCTGGAGCTGTTGGCCCTAACGTGGGCTATGGCGGAGAAATTTGCAGGATACCTCACAGGGGCGGAAGTACTGGTCCTGACCGATAACAACCCGTTGGCCCACTTACAAAATGCGAAGCTCGGAGTCATGGAACAGCGTTGGATGGCTCGACTCTCGAAGTTCAACTACAAGATCAAATACAGGGCTGGGGCTGAGAATCAAAATGCGGACAGCCTGTCTAGAGTGTCATACCCCTTACTTACCAGAGACCGGGATGAAGAACTAGAAGGAGACGAGACACCCGACTTTGCAAGGCTTGCCCAACAGATGATGGATTACTGCCAGTTCGTTGTGGGCGAAGTTGGAACTCCAGTGGGGGTTACACTGTGTCCCCAAGAGTTGTGCAGGCTCCAGGACCAGAACCCTGAATGGGCTCTACTCAAACAATGGGTGAAGCAAAGGCAGAAGCCCCCCCCTGACACGCGGGCACGACTGTCTACCGGGACCTTGACCTTGCTCAGCCAGTGGGATCGGCTAATTCTGAGAGAAGAGGTACTATATCGGAAGGTTCTCCTGTCCCACATGTTGGAGGAATGTACACAAGTCGTGGTGCCTGCCCAATTGGCTCGTAAGATGGTGGACGAAGCACACAAAAGGAACGGTCACTTTGGAATAGACAAGACCTTTCGGTGGATTCAACAGTCCATCTACTGTCCAGGGCTCCGCAAGCTGGTCGAAGACGTCTGCAGAACCTGTCGCACCTGTGAACTGCACAAGTCCACCGAACAGCGTGCACCTGTCCAGACGATTAAAACCTCCAGGCCTCTTGAGCTGTTGATGGTGGACTATCTGCTGATCGGGACGGCGAGCAGTGGCTATCAATACTGCCTAGTCATGGTGGACCACTTCACAAAATTCGCCGTCGTTGTTGCTACCAAGGACCAGACGGCCGAGTCGGCTGCACAGGCCATCTGTCGACAGTTCATCCACGTCTATGGGTGTCCGGAGAGGTTACACTCCGACCAGGGGGCTTGTTTCGAGGGCAGAGTCATCGAGGAGCTGCATCGGATGTATGGGATCCAGAAGTCGAGGACCACTCCTTACCATCCACAAGGGAACGGTGCATGTGAACGCTTTAACCGGACCCTACTTCAGCTGATCCGCACCTTGGCCGAAGATAAGAAAGATCGATGGCCCCAATTCCTTCCAGATCTAGTATGGGCCTACAACAACCAGGTCCACTCCGTGACTGGCTACACCCCTCACACTCTTCTCTTTGGCCGCCCCGGAAAAGGGGTCCATGACCTGAACCTATTCCGCCCAGAAGAAGATGTCTGCCATAACTACCCCTCCTGGCTAAATGCTCACCGCCAGAAGATGGAGACTGTACACCGGCTGGTGAGTCAACAAATTCGGGGCCAGATACATGCTGACCCACTCCCCGTGCAAGAGAAACCCTTAAAGTTGGGACAGCTAGTCTTGCTCCGTATTAAGAAGCCTCAAGGGAAATTCGAGCCAAGTGGGAGACTGAAGTCTACCGGGTAATTGAACGCCCTTACCCCAATGGACATGTATACCGAGTGCGGGGTGAAGACAGCCACAGCACCCGCACTGTGCACCGAAATATGTTGCGCCCCTGCCGCTCCCGGCCTGACTCCCCTCCCACAGTAACCGGAGGGGGTGACGCTGCTGACATGACTGACGTCACGGACATTTCTCAACATAGAGATCACGTCGACTCTGAGACCGGTGACCCACCTACACAGACCAGTCCCTCTCCCGGAGTACTGACTGGAGTGGGGCGTAAAGACAGTGACGAGGAGGGGAACAACCGACCCTTGCGACGCACTGACCGCACCACTGCTGGGATCCCGCCCGGACGGTTCTACAGGGACCAGTATGTATGGCCCACTTCTCAACCGACCCCTGTGACAACTACAGTCATCACTGCCTTGGAGCCGGCGGTTGTTGACAGGGACTGCCAACCTTTAAGTGGGGGGGTATGTAATGAAGTGGGTAGCCCTGACTGTGTTGTTATTCAAATGGACACTGCAGTGAACATTACACAGTCTGATCCCCTCCCCCAACAGCCTTGTGCTGAGGAAGAAAAAGGGTGGGAGATGATGATTAGAGATCCAGAGCTCTGTCAGGACAGACTGTGTGGTGTCTCCCGACATAGGGCTCTTTTGCAGCCGGATTCTTGGGAAGAAATACCCCGTGAGGATCGCTGTTGCAACCCCCGGTCTGCAGGACCTTGTCTTACCGAGGGTCCCACTCAAATTCAGGACATTGCCTCCGGAATTCAGGACATTGCCACTGGATTACATGTGCAGGGGCTGTGACTGACATAAGGGAGCCATCTGTGCTACTGTGATCTCCCTTCTGCTCATCGGTTTGCCCCGAGACTGAGAGAGACTTCTGTGCTGCTGTGGGCTCCCTTCTGCTCCTCTGTGTGCCCTGAGACTGGGAGAGACTAACAAAGAAAGATTCTGTTACCTGCGGACGGAGACCACAGAAGAAGACCGAGGAGTTTCCACCTTCAGCGCTGCACCGGGACCCGTCATCGTGAGACCCCAGGCCTGCTACGTGGGAGCGACACCTTCTTCTGTGATAGACTGGTACGTGATTTTAGGGAAAGTTAGGGAAAGATATCTCCATTGTTGTGTTTTTTTTCTTTGCTTGCTGCGTACCCGGAAGAAGTGAAGATCCAGAGACTCTAATATATACATGTGTGCAGCTAGATCAGTTGACTGTGTTATAAACATGTTTTACAGTAAAGAAATGTTATTACCGGTTAAATCTGAGTATGGGGATTCTGTTGAGAAAGATCATACACACACACCCGCGGCCTTACCACCGGTCGCTACAAGTAGCTAATATCTGCAGAAGGGATGATCGACTGATGCCACTCTCCAGTGACATGCGGCGAGTGCTACGCTGTGGGCTCTTTTTTTTGTCATAATTATGTTTATTAAGACATTTTCAAGAAACACATGACAAGAAATGCAAGTAACATATCTCCAAATAACCGAAAACTTTCCATTGCGAGTCAGCTACCATACTTCCAATTAGCTGCCTGCTATATTGCATTTCACATAACATAATAGTTCAAATAAAGAGAGAGGTGAGGGTGGGGAATATAGAAAGGGTTAGCAAGAGGGAGAAGAGGGGAGGTACATGAGAGGAAGGGGAATTAGAAAAGGGTCAGGGTAGGGGGGGGGGGCATAGTAGGGCAAGTTGTTAAGAAAGTTGTAAAGGTGGGCGTGTGGACTAACGAGGGGAGAGAGGGGAGAAATGAGCTCCATGTGTGAACACGGGCTAGTAGGGTGCGAGTGGGTTGGAGGGAGAGAAATAGTGGGTTGATGATGTGAAGGGAAGACAAAGAGGTCAGAGTACATTAAGCGCAGGTCCGCCAGACCCCACCACAGGGGAGGGGGAACCGCCAGCGGGTGTGTCGCCCAGCACTCCCAAGCAGCACGGGTATAGCGTTTGTGTCCAAGTTCCAAAGCCAAACTGTGCATATATGTGAACATATTGTTCAGTCCTGCTGGGGGGGATGTATTGTTCCATGCTGCTGCCACACAGTATCTAGCAGCTATCAATATGAAGGTGGCGAGGTGTCTCTGAACCGGGGGTAAGTCCTCCACTCCAATGTGCAGGAGAGCCATCTGAGGCACAAGCGGAATAAAGGTGTCCATCAAGGACCTCAGAAGACCCTCCACTACCCGCCAGAATTGTGCGATTCGGGGGCAGTCCCACCACACATGAGTCAACGTTCCCTTCTGTCCGCAGTTCCTCCAGCACATGGGGGTGGTTCCCCTACCGAAGGCCGCTATTCTCGTGGGGGGTAGGTACCATCTTAGGTGTACTTTCATAAGTTGCTCTAAATGATTCACACATTTTGTCGCCTGGGTGACACATCTAACAGCGCCCTTCCATTGGTCGTCATCCGCTGAGAACCCCAATTCCGTTTCCCATTTAACTCTATGTGTATAACACAGGGCAGCACCATGGTCTAGGAAACCAGTGTAAAGTGGGGACAGGCCCACCCGTTTCCCACGGGCAGCAGTGATAATCAGGCGTATTGGGGAGTGTCTGGCCGAGGACCAAAGGACCCTATCACGTCGGGCTTTCAGCAGGTGCGTAATCTGGCAGAGTTGGAAGAACGTGCGCCGTAGAGACGGGAACTTGGATGTGAATTCATCCCATGTCATCACCCCTTTCCTCCCCGAGATGTCTGCCAGGGTATGTACACCCGCCCTCCTCCATTCCTCCAATCGGAGGGAAGGGATATGGGCACGAAGTGATCCCAGTGGGACCTCTGCTGCTGGTATTTGGGTCCAGTCCCCGGGCGCACGCCCCCACTCCTTAATCATAGCTTTCATCGTTCCCAGAGGATAGTCAACTTTGACTGACGTGATGGTCTCCGCTATCAGTAGGTTCTTGAGGGAGTTGTCTACTGTCTGTTGTGACTCTATCTGCACCCAGCCCAAGTTTAAGTCAGACTTCCACCACTGTCTCACTGTTTCCAGCACCGCTGCTCTATAGTAGAGGGTCACATCCGGTACACCCATGCCACCACCCGTCAGTTTCTGGTACATCACCTTTCTCCGGACCCTTGGTCGCTTGGGGGCCCAAATATATCTATTCACCTCTGCTTGTAGTCTAGCTAAAAGTTGTAGGGTGATGGGCAAAGGTATACATCTGAACAAATATATTAGTCTAGGTAGCCACGTCATCCTGAAAGCCTGAATCTTAGCTATCCATGAGTAGGAGTGGGTGTGTCCAGAGTCTGTTGCCTTGGAGAGAGCATTCAAAATCGACTGTACATTACGCTGTATCACTACTGCTGTCGGGCACAAGGTGATGCCAAGGTATGGTATGCCTGCCGGCATCCATTGAAATGGGAGGGAACTAGACAGGGAGTCTATCAGAGTCCGAGGGACATTTATCGGGAAGACCAATGACTTAGAAGCATTTAGCTTATAATAAGAGATCGCCGCAAAGGAGTGGAGCAGAGCCAATACCTTAGGTAGGGATACTTCCGGTTTGGAACAGGGAATAATAATGTCGTCGGTGTATAAGCCAACCACATGTTCCCTGTCTCCTACCTGCATCCCCGTAATGTCCCGGTCAGCCCGTATTGCCGCGGCCAGCGGCTCAATCGCCAGGGCATAGATCAGGGGTGACAGGGGGCACCCCTGTCTAGTGCCATTCGAAATTTCGAACGTTTCTGAGAGATAGCCCGAGGAGAAGGCAGAAGGCCTGGAATATAGACCCAATATCGCCGAAAGGATCGGACCCTCAAATCCGAATCCTCTCAGCACCTGTTCCAGGTAACCCCAGTGCACCCCGTCAAATGCCTTCTCAGCGTCCAATGACAGGAATGCACATGGGGCTCCACGTCTCTCCGCCAGTTCTATAAGGTCAAGCATTCTCCTTGTTCCATCCCTAGCTTGGCGTTGAGCCATGAATCCCACTTGATCCGGGCCGACCAGGAGGGGAACCACCTCCCCAAGCTTGAGAGCTAACATCTTCGCATAGATGTTAAGATCCGTATTTAGCAGGGAGATGGGTCTGGAGATTTCCCCGGTTTCAGTATTGTGGTGACCGTTGCTTCTAGAGCATCCGATGGGATGCGTCCGGATAATCTCCAGCTGCTAAATACTCGTAATAGGTACGGGGTGAGAGTTTTTTCAAAAGTCTTATAGTATGCGTTGATGAAGCCGTCGGGCCCAGGGGATTTTCCTAGTTTCAATGAGCGTATGACTCTGCTTACCTCCTGCAGCGAAAAAGGTCTGTTCAATACCTCCAGATCCAGGCTGGAGATTCTGGGGAGGCTGAGATTTGCTAGGAACTCATTGATCATCTCCGGTGTCGGTTGTGGGGTAGCAGGGTCAGAGCGTAAGTTATAAAGTTTGCTGTAGTACGCCGAGAAGAAATCCACTATGCCTCTCGGGTCCCTAACTACTTGTCCCCTTTCGTCTTTCATATGTGTTATCATTGTTTGTGTGGCCCGCTTCTTTAATCTCCTAGCCAATAATCTGCCGGCACGGTCTCCCATAGCGTAGTATTGCAGTCTTAGCTTGCGAAGGCCTACCTCATATTGGCGTAGTAACAGCGCCCTGAGCTGCGTGTGTGGCGCCCCTGCATCCAGGTGGCCACAAAAGGGTACTGCAGCCAGGCAAGTTGGACAATAGTTAAACACTAACACCCTCACAGCCCACACAACCCACGTGTCAGGAAGGTTACGTCCAGCCCTGAGGTTAGACACTATGTGAGACCAGAGGGGTGGTGGACGAGGGTAGTGGGTTGGGCACACCAGAGGTCAGGTGACTGACAGTATATAGAGAGGGGGAGGAGTGAAGGAGTTCAGTAGGCCGCAGTAGGCCGCAGTAGGCTGAGATGTAAAGACCTAAGAGTAAGCCATGGTGCTGAGACGAAAAGGCTAGAGAACAGCAGGAAGTTGAGCTGAAGCTGAGCAGGAGAGAGCCACACAGCCTGGAAGAGTGAAGACCCCTGGAGCGCAGAATCTGTACTGAGCCAGTGTGTGAGCCAGAGGAGAGAGAAAGCCCATCCAGAGAGTCAGATCCCAGGAGTGTGAGAGAGCCGAGAGGGACGGTGTAACCCGGGGCCCTAGAACTACAGCTCAAGCAACTAACTGCAGGCGGAGTAGCCCTCATATATACAGAAAGGAACAGAGAGGAAGGAGCCTGGTAGTTTAGTGCTGTGGACTACTGCAGGCTGGGCTAAAGCAGAGTGTCAGCTCTGAAGGGGGCCGACGATTTACCCGGTATCCCCAGATTCACTGACGGGGAGCTTCAGTTTCAGGCTGGAGTTCCTAACCCTAAAGGACAGGCAGCTAAGTGACGCACTAGGACTCACAGAAGCCCGAGTCACCGCCATACTGTCCAGCGTTCACACACACTCGTGTAAGACAGAGACCATAAAAGCACGGAAAGGAACATTTACAGATGGTGTGAGGGGTCACAGGAGGAAGGAGCCTGGCTGCAGGGGAGAAGGGAACCCGGAAAGGGAATAGAAAGCAACCGTGTGTTGAGGACTGTGTACCAACTGCCAATAACTTGTAAGCTGACTGAAACAACAAGTAAAGCTTTGGAAACCCTGCATGGCCTCTCTTGCCTGCTTCTATCTGCAGAACATTCCTCCCTACAGCTCCAGCCTGTCAGCTCCAGCCAGGAGAAGCGATCCCTGCAGCCTGCAAAGTAAGTGTGTTACAACCTGCACCAGAGACTTAACCCTTACTGCCCCGGGGGATACAGTTCTCCCCACTAGAACTATACCATCTACGCTGCCATTCCATCACCCCCGGAGGTTCTGCAGCAGCGGCGGCCCCATTACTGGCCACACCAAGTGGGTGGCGTCACCCGTGACATCTCCCTTGTAAATATTCCCCTTTTATTGTGAGGGCCCAGGGACACGGACCGGACCAGGCCACCAGTGACATCCCCAGTACCGATCGGTCCAGTACCGAGTACCCCAGTCCTGCCTGGGGCTCCACACGTGCTGATGCTCCTGTCTGCGTCTCTAGGCTTGTGAAGGGGGATTTTTTATTCACTGCTTCTAAATTCTGTATCCTCTCTGTCAGCTCCCTTCGTTGTGCGTCTCTCTCCTTTTACGGCGTGCGGCTCTCTGTAGCAGGGATCCCCGCAGGACCGCCTTGTGCGACGACCAGAGGGTCTCATCAGAGACTTCTATGGAAGTCACTTGGCTCTGGTCCAAAAGGAGGTCCGGGCTCAGACGCCACCATCGTGGTCTCGCTCCACCACAGCCCAGGGCCACCTCCAACGTGACCGGAGCATGATCCGACCATGTAATGGTCCCGATTTCTGCGGCTCGGCACGTCTCAAGGGTACTGTCGTCCACCAGAAAAAAATCTATTCTGGAATAGGACCCATGCAGGCCTGAGTGATACGTATAATCCCTCTCGCCTGCATGGAGGTACCGCCAGACATCATGGAGGCGTGCTTCCTGGGCCAGGGAGAGAATAGACCCACGTGAACGCACACACGGCGTAGAAGCATCTATACGGGGTTCCATTACCGCATTGAAATCTCCGCAGAGAATCACTTGCCTGATGGTCACCTCTCTTAATTTTGTCAAAAAAGTTCTCATGTACTATATTTGTCCCGCATTAGGACCGTAGACTGTGGCTATGGTGTAAGGGACTCCCGCTATTTCGCACAGAAGAAAGAGAAATCTCCCCTCCGAATCAGTAACCACCTTCTTGCATGTGTATTGGACACTAGCTCCCACCATCATACACACCCCTGCCCTCTTAGTAACAGCATTTGAGAAATAGGTATGTGGAAATTTGGGGTGCGAGATTCTGTGGTTATCCCCCACCAGCAAGTGTGTTTCCTGTACACACACGACGTCGGCCCTCAACCTCAACGCTTCCCTCCATAGGAAGGAGCGTTTACTAGGGGAGTTTAGGCCCCTCGCATTAAGTGACACTATCTTAAAGCTCATCTCGATCCCTCTCCGGCTCCCCAATCCCTGCAGCCGGGCCCCGCAGACACTGAGTAAAGAGGGGGAGGGGGTCCAAGAGAGGGGGGGAGGTTAGACTAGATACAGGAAGTTAGAGAGGGGGAACCAGGTAGGGGAGTAGAACAGGGGAAGGAGACAAGGAGGGGGAAGAGGAGGGAGAGAGAGAGGAAAGGGGAGAAGATTCAGGCCGTCTGTGGGAGGGGAAGGAGTGTGGGGGGTCAGGAACGAGGTAGGGTGGAAAGGGAGTGGGACACAGGAGGTATGAAAGGCAATAACAAAGGTTCAAAAATTGCAAATAATATTCAACAGTGCAACAGACACTGATTTAAACATAGATATGTACATATACCACTCCAGATGACTGAGCAGTATTGGGGGGGGCGGGGGAGGCCGTGGGTGCCCACTGATGGCGCCCTCAGCACCGTGGTCCCCCAGCGACCGTCTCAATATTATGGGGGGAAACGTGGGAGTACGAGGAGAAGTGGGGCCCCAGATACAAAATGGGCCCCCTCTAACCTCTCAGGTCAAAGCTTTAGAGATAAGCAGACCCTAAGTGTGTATAAGGAAAAAAGGATACTTGACACACCAGCGGTGACCAGTCCCCAGGTGCATAAAGTTATTCATCGTCGTCCTCCCCTCTCCAGGAAGGGGGTATTCCCTCGGGTACGTCGGTCAGATGGGCTTGAATAGGAGGATCCTCCTTTTTCCATTAAGTTACATTCAATCAGAGTAGACTTCATTCTGGAAAGGGAGTAGAACTGGTGTCGCGATCCCTTGTACCTAAAAGACACATTCACCGGCGACTCCCATGCATATGGGATGCCGCGCTCTCGATGAACGGTACAATATGGGGCAAAGTCCCTCCTTCTTGCCAAAGTTCCCGGTGATAAGTCAGGAAATAGGGACCAAGGTGCGTATGGGCCATCAGGGAACGGGGTTCTCCGTAGGGTATGTAGCAGCGAGTCTCTCAGCTTAGGGATGACTAGATGGACCAAGATGGACCAAGTACGTCCCTGTTAACCTTTTGTGAACGAGGCAGGCGGTATGCCCTTTCTATGTCGAGCTCTGGTGAGGGCACAGAAGGGAGGATGTGATGTAAGAAAGGGGTAATGGTAGCTTTCAGGTCCTCCTCGCCCTCCACCTCAGGTATGCCTCTAATCTTCAAGTTCCCTCTGCGAAGTCTGTCCTCCAGATCCCACATTTTTGCTCGTATTTCTTTTACATCTGCCACTACCTCCTGATGGCTATCCGCCAGCTCATTGTGTGCTCCAGCAAATTCAGCCATTTTTCCCTCTATGCGGCCAGTTTTTTCCCCAAGTGCTGTAAGATCCGCTCTCATCTCTCCCACTATTTCTCTGACATCCGCCTGTATGGAAGAGCGGAGATCTGCCAATAGGCCCCGGAGTGACCCGTATGTGATGAGGGATGAATCATCTTGTAAATTACCGTGGGTCTGTTCTAAAGTTCCTCTCGGTGAACGGGGTGAGTGTGAGGAGGCTGGGGAGCGGGAAGCCGTCTCAACCGTCTGCGCCATTTTGAGTGCGGAGGTCGTTGTTCCAGGGCTCTCGTGAGTAAAGAAATCCGTCACTTTTTGGGGGGGTCCGCGGCTTCTGGAGTTCGGTCTAGGCATCGCGAGGTCCCGGGGGTATTATCCCCTCACTTTTAGGAGCAAATAAAGCGGGCAGATGTCGCTGGGCACCGGGGACTAGAACACCGCCGGTGAAATTCTCCTAGTCTGCGTCCTGCATCCTGTCTCGTCAGGACACACTCCCAGTACCCGCAGAATTCTCTAGATGGTGTATATGGGGAGTTTTTATCTGGAGTCCAGAATATAAGATGGTGATGGTATGAGATTCAGAGGATGGGGGTGTTATAATGGGGTGCAGGGTACTAGGTGCGCTTGGAGAGAAGTTCACAGCCTGATCCCTGTGCAATTCAGCGTTTCACAGGTCTTTTGTAGGGTAGGTTTCATGGGTTGGAAAGGCGCAGTCTCACAGTATACAGTACATCAGTGCATTAGGAGTTAATCCGAGTGTCATAGCTCCAGCTCTCCCTCTTCAAGAGGAGCACACTGTCTGACTGCTCCTGTTACAGCAGAGATGCCTTATAAAGATAACCCTTCACTGTCTTTCCAGGGCTCCTGTAACTTCCCTCGTCGTGCTGCAGGTCTCACCCTCCGTTATACCGCTCAGCCCCCTTATTATTGAAGTGTCTCTTCCCAGCACGGTGTACCGGGGGGGGGAAGCTCCGTTCTTATGGCGGTGTTTTTATAATGGTAATACTGTGCCCACTCGCACCTATGACTCTTCAGGCAGCGGGGTCGGCGACATGGGAGTTCTCTAATGCCGCACTATCCTGGTCTCTCTCTCCGATCCGGGCAGCGGTCCCCCGCCTCTGACCCGCAGCGCTGCCTTGCACCGCAGCTGCAGGTACTCCCGCCGCTTCTAACCCCCGTGCACCGGGTTCACTCACCAAGCCTCAGGGGATATTCTGCTCCAGGTGTCTCTGCGGGCGTCTCCTGTGTCGAAGGCTTAGGGGGTTTAGGCTCACTCGATGACGTGGGTGAGTCTGTTCTGGTATTAGTGTAGCTCCAGATGCCTGCTGCAATGCGGCCTCGTGCAGTGGGGGGGGGGAACGCTTTTAGGTCCTCAAAGCTCTGCTTAGCTGGTGTTCTAGGCAAAAATAAGTCCTGTTTCAGGGTCTGCTGAGCTTTGATGTTTTAGGTGGCACCTTTCAGGTGCTAATCTCCTTGCTCCAGGGTCGGGATGCCGAGGATTGAGTGGATGTTGTCAGGAGCCACCTCATATGCATCCTTCCTGCACCGCGGCCATCTTGAATCGCTCTACGCTGTGAGCTCTTGGTGAATGAAGCTAGGACAGCATCGACAAATTGGCAAGTCCAACACTGACCCTGTTTCATGAAATTTGGCAAGCAGTTTGCTAACTGTAGTATGGGAGACGGTTGGTCTTGTAGGGTGTCTTGCATTAAAATCTGCTGCAACGACCAAGGTACTGCATTCACCAGACATCAACACAATTTCTATCATCTCCTCATGTGTTAACTTCTGCAACATGTCAATGGCTGTAAACAAAGAGAAACTTGTAAATAACTCATGAAAGAATAAAGATACGTTAAAACCAAGCACACCTTTGTGTTTCTTGTGAAATTCTCAATACGTGTGATGTGTCACATGAACCTCTTCCTACTGAAAAAAATAAAGTTGGATCCAAAATGGCCAACTTCAAAATGGCCGCCATGGTCACCACCCATCTGGAAAGGTTTTCCCCCTCCCATATACTAACAAACAGAAAGTTGATATTACCAACCATTCTTATTTGATTCAGGTGTACATATAAATGACCCACCCTGTAGATAAAGTGATCAATGTATTTACTGAGAAAATGTAGAAGATTCCAAGTTCTATTAATGTCTTCTCTTAATGTCAGACTTGCTACATGAGCTTCATCAGTTTACTTGGTATTCCACATGTTTATGCAAATACGAATGGCCATTAATATCCTGACATATTATTGACAACATAACAAGCGGATAGTGTTTTTTCCAATTGCACAGATTAAAGGATTAGAAGCATTATTGAGCATTATTGATTTAGACCAGAGGTCCCCAATGTCAGTCCTCGAGGGCCGAACCAGTGCAGGTTTTCAGGATCTCCTTAGTATTTCACAGCAGGCAATGATTCCAATCCCTGTGCAATAGTAAGGAAATCCTGAAAACCTGCACTGGTTCGGCCCTCGAGGACTGACATTGGGGACCTCTGATTTAGACGATTAGATGTTGTTAGCAACTATTATACGATCCATCTGTTCTTTCAAGTCCTCACATCCTGATTTTTTCCAGTGGTCACAAAGTAGCTTTTGTCTCTTTTGCCAATGTGGAAACATTGAAATTGTGGTGAGAGAATCTTCACCTTGCAGCTCTAGTCTGATTGTACATTATTGCATCTATTTTCCTCCAACTTGATAAATGTTATCATTGGGGTGACTTTATTGAAATATGCCAAGCTCCTAAAGATGCAATAAGCTTGTGGAGAAGCATAGGTTTTTGTGCCATAACTTAAGGTCGGGTTACACACTGCGATGTTGCTGGGATTGCTGGGACATTGCTATCTGATCGCTAGTGAGCTGTCACACAGGCAGACTCACCAGCGATCAGCGACTAGCGAGAACATTGGTAACCAGGGTACACATCGGGTAACTAAGCATAGCGCTGCGCTGAGTTACCCAATGTTTACCCTGGTTACCATGTCCCAGTATGTACTCTGCGGCGCTGGGCATCGGCCGGGAGGTCGTTGATTGTTGGTCTCCCACTTTCACACATGCCGATGCTGGCCGCCCAGCGGGAGACCAACGATCGAAAAATGTTCCTGGCCATTTACCAACGATCAGCGATCAGCGAGCTGATCAATGGTCGTTGGTACATGTCACACGCAGTGGCATCGCTACGAGGTCGCTGCAACGTCAAAAAACTGGTGACGATGCAACAATATCGTTAGTGATATCGTTGCGTGTAATGGGGCTTTACTCGCACTCGCTCCAGTGTTAAACTATACTGCAGTCCAGATCCGCAATTTTGGGCATCAGCCGGGAGGTTGTTGATTGTTGGTCTCCTGATGTCACAAACGCCGATGCTGGCCGCCCAGCGGGAGACCAACGATCGAAAAATGGTCCTGGCCATTTACCAGCGATCAGCGAGCTGATCGCTGGTCGTTGGTACATGTCACACGCAGCGACATTACTACGAGGTCACTGCAACGTCACAAAACCGGTGACGTTGCAACAATATCGTTAGTGATATTGTTGTGTGTAACGGGGCCTTTACTCACACTCGCTCCAGTGTTATACTATTCTGCTGTTCAGATCCGCAATTTTTTTCTCATGCCATTTCGACATAAGAAAACAATTGCCACATATTGCGATTGGCAGTGGACGGCGTGCACCTATTCAAGTCAATGTGTTTGTGCAAAACATCAGACTGCACTCGGATGGCATTTGAGTGCAGTCCGAAATACGCCGACACAGACAATAGATTAGATGGAGAAATTAAGCTCTACATCTTCTCAGCACCTATGCTCTGATTCTTGTATGCAATCGGATCACAGTAAATGACACTCGGTCACATTTGCAGAAGAGTTTTTCTGCCGAGTGTAATTAACATAAAGCATCTGATTCTCTAATATCGGATGCTGTATGCTCGCCTGACCCCTCCTAAGGGCCGCTTTACACACACCAACTTCTGTGTCCAACTTCTGAACAGATCTCTGGTTGCAGTGAAATCATGGACACATTGTTCCATTGTACACAGCCACAAAATGGAGCAATGTGTCTATGATTTCACTGCAACCAGAGATCTGTTCAGAAGTTGGACACAGAAGTTGGTGTGTGTACAGTGGCCCTAAGTGTTTTACGTCATTCAATAAGGCCGGATTCACATTACAATTTTGGCACACGTTAGTCAGGATTTTTGTCTGCAGCCCTAAAAAACTGGTTTCAGGTAGAAACCCTGATGGAGTACTTGACTTTATCAAAATGCCTTATTTCAGCAGTATGGACCTTCTTAATTTCAAGCACAAAAGCGTGGTTGACTGCTGAATTGTAGGTCATACGGAGCACAGCGTTACTTCACCTGCCTTATTACAATCAATATTCTTATTGGGGCCTGTGCCATATGCACATTTTTCAGGACTTGACATAATGTACAGTCATGGCCAAAAGTTTTGAGAATGACACCAAAATTATATTTTCACATGATCTGCTGCCCTCTGGTTTTTATTTGTGTTTGTCTGATGTTTATATCACATACAGAAATATAATTGCAATCATATTATGAGTACCAAAAGGTTATATTGACAGTTAGAATGAGTTAATACAGCAAGTCAATATTTGCAGTGTTGACCCTTCTTCTTCAGGACCTCTGCAATTCTCCCTGGCATGCTCTCAATCAACTTCTGGACCAAATCCTGACTGATAGCAGTCCATTCTTGCATAATCAATGCTTGCATTTTGGCAGAATTTGTTGTTGTTTTTGTTTGTCCACCCGTCTCTTGATGATTGACCACAAGTTCTCAATGGGATCAAGATCTGGGGAGTTTCCAGGCCATGGACCCAAAATCTCTATGTTTTGTTCCCTGAGACATTTAGTTATCACCTTTGCTTTATGGCAAGGTGCTCCATCATGCTGGAAAAGGCTTTGTTGGGCGCCAAACTGCTCTTGGACGGTTGGGAGAAGTTGCTCTTGGAGGACACTCTGGTACCATTCTTTATTCATGGCTGTGTTTTTAGGCAAGACTGTGAGTGAGCCGATTCCCTTGGCTGAGAAGCAACCCCACACATGAATGGTTTCAGGATGCTTTACAGTTGGCATGAGACAAGACTGGTGGTAGCGCTCACCTCTTCTTCTCCGAATAAGCTGTTTTCCAGATGTCCCAAACAATCGAAAAGGGGATTCATCAGAGAAAATGACTTTACCCCAGTCCTCAGCAGTCCACTCCCTGTACCTTTTGCAGAATATCAGTCGGTCCCTGATGTTTTTTCGAGAGAAGGGGCTTCTTTGCTGCCCTCCTTGAAACCAGGCCTTGCTCAAAGAGTCTCCGCCTCACAGTGAGTGCAGAAGCACTCACACCAGCCTGCTGCCATTCCTGAGCAAGCTCGGCACTGCTGGTAGTCCGATCCCGCAGCTGAAACAGTTTTAAGATACGGTCCTGGCGCTTGCTGGTCTTTCTTGGGCACCCTGGAGCCTTTTTGACAACAATGGAAGCTCTCTCCTTGAAGTTCTTGATGATGCGATAGATTGTTGACTGAGGTGCACTCTTTGTAGCTGCGATACTCTTCCCTGTTAGGCCATTTTTGTGCAGTGCAATGATGGCTGCACGTGTTTCTTTAGAGATAACCATGGTTAACTGAAGAGAAACAATGATAACAAGCACCAGCCTCCTTTTAGGGTATGTGCCCACAGGAAGGTTTAGTGGCGTTCAAACCGTCAGTAAACCACTGGAAATTATCAGTTCTGAGCTCTGAAGTCTCCAGCTGTTTTCCGGCGGTTTTTTTCAGCGTGTGCACAGCGTTTTTCAGTCGGTTTTTCCAGCGGTTTTTCCGGCGGTTTTCTATAGAGGATTTTGTTCATGGAACCGATCAAAAACCGCTGAGAAGAATTGACATGCTGTATGCTGCTAAACCGCTGGGAAACCGCTCAACCGCGGGCAGATCCGCTCACATAAACCGACTATGTGTGCACAGCGGTTTCTAAATTACATAGGGTTACTTGTAAGTCCTAACGCTGCTTAGGATTTACATAAATTTAAATAAAACCTATGCTAAACCGCCGGCGGTTTTCGCTGCTAAACCGACGTTAAACCTTCCTGTGGGCACATACCCTTAAAGTGTCCAGTGGTGTCATTCTTACTTAATCATGACTGATTGATCGCCAGCCCTGTCCTCATCAACACCCACACCTGTGTTAATGGAACAATCACTAAAACGATGTTAGCTGCTCCTTTTAAGGCAGGACTGCAATGATGTTGAAATGTGTTTTGGGGGTTAAAGTTCATTTTCTAGGCAAATATTGACTTTGCAAGTAATTGCTGTTAAGCTGATCACTCTTTATGACATTCTGGAGTATATGCAAATTGCCATTAGAAAAACTGAAGCAGTAGACTTTGTAAAAATTAATATTTGTATCATTCTCAAAACTTTTGGCCATGACTGTAGGCACTGATGAATGGCCCAAATGCAATGTGAACTTAGCCTTAGTCATTTAATGTAAGCAGAGTTGTCAAGTGGGAAGTAATAGTGTTTTTGATAGTAGGCAAGATGGTTGACAGCAGTAACCTGCTAAGAATTTACATTGAGTATTTGTTGCAGTTTTTTGAGTGTATCCATCATAAAAAAATATAGGTCCTTCGATAAAGGGGTTGTTATGTTTACATTTTTTCATAGTCCATAGACTCACACATTGATAAAATAACAAACTGAGCTTTTATTCACCCACCCAGGTCCAGCAATGCTTCTCCACCTGCTGCTCCCATCTTTATTAATTGTCTATGGTCGTGACATCATGTCTATAGCTGCTGCTGATGTAGATCTCATTGATTGACTGAAGCTGTTAAATGACGCTCTAGTAAGGCTGCTTTCACATCAGCGCTTTGCTGATGTTTGCGGCTGATCTGGTTGATGGCGCCGCATCTGCCGGATCGACTGTGAGCCCTCACGGACAGAGTCCTATCCCCTCCTGTTCCTGTTTGTACGGACAACACGAATAGTGCCGGATCCAGCAGAACTGCAATTGCCGCACCCGACCACAAGCCCCATAGACAATGCATGGGGCTTGCCGGATTGGTGCCGCTAGTCGGCTGTTAGGCAGCAGATCTGGCAGATGCGGCGCCATCTGCCGGATCGGCCGCAAACATCAGCATAACGCTGATGTGAAAGCAGCCTAATGATGTTACCACTGCAACTGATCAACAAAAACAGGATTGGTGGTGAGGATGAATCATAGGGCACGTAGAGAATGAGTTAATGGTCAGGTTGTTACTTTTGCAGTCTACAAACCAATGGACTACATAAATTTAAAACAATTCAACTCCCTTAAAGGGGTTGTCCACCACTTGAATAATTCCGCATATGCACACCAAATGAAAATAGAAACCCTATACTCACCTCTGGTGCTGGATCTGTTACAGCAATGCTGCATTCCCAGGGCCCACATGACATTGTTATGACACACGAGCCTGGCGATCAGTCACCGCTATCTTCCTTCTTCCTGCCTTTGGATGCTGGCGCAATTACCAAACAGTGAGTGTCAGCTTGACCACTCATTTCCTATTAATTACTTAACCATCTAAAGGTGGCGAGAAGGAAGCCAGCGGTGATTGATCGCCAGGTTCGCTATCATAACAATGTTATGTGGGCCCTGGGAACGCAACATTGCTGCAACAGATCCAGCACCGGAGGTGAGTATAGTTTTTTTTATTTTTATGGGGTGCACATGGGGAATGAGAAGGGGCTATTCAAGTAGTGGACTACACGTTTAATGTTTTATGTTTCTATATAATCTCCTTCTGGCTTTGGCTCCTAATACATCCACAAAAACCTAATCTGTGTTTTCACTGTAAGGGTATGTGCGCACTGGCCGGGTTATAGTCGTTTTAGCAGCGGAAATCGGCGGTCGGTTTTCATTAGTTTTATGTAAATTTATGTTCATCCAAACCGGCGTTTGGATTAACATTAAAACCAATGTAAACCGACACCCGGTGTCCACACTCCGGCGGTTTACACAGGCTCATCTGTTGCTAAACCGCTGGTTTCCCAGCGGGTTAGCAAAGAATGAGCATGTTCTATAAACCGCCGGTTCTTCAGCGGCTGCAAGCAGAATCATGTGCTGCTTCCAGCCGCTGCAGAACCGCCGCCGAGAACCCGCTGTGCAACCGCCCGGCTCCCGCCCGTCACCCGCCCGGCTCCCGCCGCACATACCCACCAGGAAGGCGGTGGACGGCTCCGGAGCTTCCTGGCGGGTCCGCCCAGCTGCCGCCGACCAACCCGCCGGCAAGTGTGCACCTAGCCTAATAGAGGCTCATTCCTGGGAGGAAGTAGACACATTTATTAGTATGCTGGAAACAACAGTATTTAAATATCAGATGACATAACCAAGACCTCAGCAGCTTCTATGTTGAATATAAAACAAAGATGGCATATTTTCAAACTTGCTTCACCGATCCTCCATGTCATCTACCACCTCTCCATGGTTCCATTCATGTATAATTACATGCAATAAAACAGTGATGACTGATGACCTGTTGAATGACTATAAACAACATACCGTATTAACAATCAGCTTTGTTGGAAAATCTTTTATTGTGTAACCAAACTTGCATTTGTTTAAATTCCTACAAAATCCATTTAATAATTTGATAGAGTTGAGCAAAAAGATTTGCAGGACCCTAATCCAGCAGTAGTGACGGTAGTCTGTGGCTGCATTAACCCTGCGTCCCTCCCTCTACTCGCTGGCACACCAGACGTCCCTGCTGATTAGCTCACCTAGCTGTGCGCCATCATTGTGGCTTCATTCACAAATGACGATATGCCAAGAATGACATTTCTACCCTCATTTTAAAGACACATTTAGACTTGACATTCATTTCTTAGTTGTTCTTATTCCATGCAATTTATTATTATTATCTAACTTTTTTTTTTTAATTAGGGAGTGTTGCATCAAATTAATGGAGTGGACATTCTTGCACAGGTACTTTTTATAAATAAATATCTTTTAAAAAATAATTTAGTAACTTCAATAGTGTGAGTAAAGATTTTGTAATTTGTATTTGCAATAAATAGCTCTCTCTGCTTATCAGATTCCACTTTTCTGAATTCATTGCTCAAATATGTTTTTCAGTGAAGACTGAGAGATCAGATTACATTTTCTTCCTATAGAAGTGTCAATAACATATGAAAATTGCCTCTTCAGAGAGGAAGAGAACTTGAACTTGATCCTTAAGGAGGTTGTCTGGGCTTTTTGGATAATTTCTATGTGTATCCAGGCTGCAAAATGTTGACAGTTTGTAATATACATCTCCGACGCCCGCTAGAGCCAGGGGTACTCGGTAACCAGGCCGGTCGGTTCGGTGGGAGGTCATGGTGGAGGTGACCTGGCTCTGTGGCCCTGCTGTGCAGTAAAAGGAGATTATTTACAGGGAATAGTTTGTGACACCACCTGTGGTACTCGGCCAGGGGTGGCCGACGCTGCAAGATATGACCACTGGGGCAGATGGTAGTGCAGCCGCCATGGTAAACTCCCCACAGGTGGTACTGGGCCCTAGGGATGGTGTGAACAGTCAGACTCTGGTGTCCTTTTCCTAGCGCTCTGCTCCAGGGTGAGCTCAGTCACAGCTCCGCTCTCCAGAGCTTTCTCATTGACTTCCTCTCTCTTCCCTCTCCCCAGACGTTCTCACTAATCCCTCCTCTGGCCAGGACCAGGGCAGCTTCCCTGAAGTCGGGTTCTAGAGCTGCTCATTCTGGCATGAAGTCAGGAAAAGTGTTGCATGCTAGTGTTAGCTAGTGTGGGGACCTCCTCCTGCTTCCAGGCATGACATCACCCTCTGTGAGGCAGGCAATGCCACTGTGGCAACCGGACCACTGGGGTGCCACACATCATGAAAACATTTGGCATAGTTACCCAGATATCACCTATTTGCGACAGCCAGAGAACGTCCAGGGGGCGTGTTTGTGTTGGAGCCTGCATGGAAATGGGGAACTGGACGTTACTCCCAGACTCCTCCAAACACGCCCTCCCCCAGTCTCAGTATGACCGGCCACCCCGAGATTTCTACAGGCCCGCCCCAACCCCTAATGTCACCACCAATTTCCATTGCACACAGCGGTCCCCTCCATTGGCACAATGTACCGAATCCGCAGCTGTGAAGTAGATTCGGTACACTGTGTCAGTGGAGCAGGGGACCACTGTATGCAATATAGTGTGTGCGCTCACTCTGTGGCCGCTGTCATTGGAGCCGAGGTCTGCAGTCCGGGTCTCTGTGCACAGTGAAGCCGATGCTGTTCCTCTCTGTGGGTTTACACGTCCCAACATCGGTCCGATATTGTATCCAATGACGCGGGAGCGCCCTTTCTGGGCAGAATTCCAACATCGCATAGGAGATGTTACACTGCGCGATATCGGCATACAACGTCTCTACGATGTCTACGCCCCCCTTGTACGGCCGACCCAGGAACGACCATTTAACATGGAGAGGATAGGGGACGTTGTACTGCACATCGTAGTTGGGCGTTTACACAGCTCGATCCGGCTCCAACCTCCAACCAATATCGGCCCGTTGAATAGCACGCTCATTCGATCCCCGATATCGGTTTGATATCGTTCGTGCATCGTATTGGACATTTATACCATACAACGCACGAACGATATCGGGGCCAACACACGAACCACGTGACTTTTGGTCGGAGTTGGACGCAGATATCGGGATGTGTAAACACACCATAATACTCCAACTGTGCCGTTTCTGTAGGCACCTGCACACAGAGGCATATCCTTAACCACATGACAATGAGATGATTGCTTGGGCTTAGCTTCCTCATCGTCCGTCAAGAGTATCACGTACATCCCAGGAACAAGGGGAGAGGTTGCTAAGCACAACAACTGCAACAGGTTGTCCCCAAGATTACCCCTGATTGTGTGGATTCCTGGGTCTCATACCTTGCTAGGCTCCTGAATCAGACTCGCCTAGATGTCCCCTCTCTCCCCAAGGGAGTGAAGAGACTTATGAGCAAGAAAATACTCAGTGAACCCTGGCTAAGGGTCCCGTCACACTTGGCGACGTTCCAGTGATCCCTACAATGATAAGACCTGGTAAGGATCACTGGAACATCGCTATGTGGTCAGTCAGATCTACTCAATGACGCAGCAACGATATAGCGAACCGTATAATGACCTCGGTGGTCGTTGGGACCCTGTCATACAGCAGCTAGTCTGACGACTCAGACCTACGTGGCTGAATTCTGAGTCACCAACGAGGTCATTGTTAAGGCGTCAAACACATCGATGCATGCTGCCCAGCGGGATCCCAATGATCAAAAAATGGTCTAGGCCATTCCGACACGATCGACGATGTCACAGTAGGGGCCCAGTCGCTGCTACGTGTCAAACATAGCGAAATCGCTGGCAAGGTCGCTGTTGCATCACAAAACCTGTGACGCAACAGTGATCTCACTAGCAATCTCGCTATTTGTGACAGGGGCTTAAGCAAAGAAACAGCAGGGTTTCAATATGTTCTCCAGATAAAAGCATTGCTAGTACAATAGAAACAACACCACAGCTTAACAACAGTCAGTGTCTCCACAGGTAAGAATAACAGTTCTATAAACAGAATGGAATGAGGCCAGAGGTGGGTAAATATAGTGGAAGGGGGAGATAATTACAAGCTGCAGCTAGAAAGAAGGCTAAGAGAATACTCAGCCAGTAGTGAAGAGGTCCTTAACCCCTTCATCATAGAGAAAGACGCACATCAGCAAAACAACACATTGTGAGGTTTTATAGAAGGCCTGCAATCCATTAAATGCAGAAACCTCAGGTCCAGAGGTGACATCAGTATGGGGCACACTCATGACAACACCTCTAACCATTGGGCAACAGAGGATGTTCATGCACCAAAATCCAGCACATGTGGTGGTCAGAACAGTTTAACCTCTTACATGCTGTGGCATTTTGAAGGTTAGCAATAAAGATTGGGTGCTTTTGATGCCCATCAACACCTCCCCTCTTGTTTCCATTGCAACTACTAGTTTGTAAATTAGGATTTTTGTATTTTGTTTTTTCTGTGTTCATATGGCAACACCTTTTATGTTTTCACCCAGATATGCCCCAATAAGACTAGAAGAATGCTCTTTTGTGTTTGTTTAATGCATCTATATTTTTTTTAGGTAATATTCTGGCTAATGTCTGACACATAACGTCACATTGGGATGTGCTGGAAGTGTGTACATTGGAGAATACTCCCAATTTATGCCTCCTATGTATAGAGCTCCAGCATGATGTGAACAGACTTTTACACTGTAATAATTTTTCTATTGCCTACATTTAAACTATAATTGCCTCATCAATAAAAGATGCCCGGTTTGGGGATTAACAATAATTAAATAAATTCTTCGTGGTTTTAAATCAGGTCAAATAAACTCAGGCTGATCTTATCTGTCAGTCTTTCCTTTTGCATGGTACCATGTCAATTTTAATGCTGTTCTGCCATCTGGTGGACATTTATGGAATAACTCATTTTTATTTTTAGTACATGCAGACAACATGTAACACATACCTTTCATCTGGGGAAGATGAATTTAATGTTGACAAGCTGGTAAATATGACTTGTAAGTATAAATTAAGTTCTTTATTTTTTTTTTTTTTAAATACAGCTGCCAGAGAGACACTTCGGACCCACACAAAAGCTTCATGTATCGGATCGTTAGATATGCCTCCTCTCCGTGCTCCGTGTCCCCCTCTTAAATATGCCCCCTCTCCGTGCTCCATGTCCCCCCTTAGTTACGCCCCCTCTTTGTGCTCCGTGTCCCCCCCTAAGGTACGCCCCCTTTCTGTGCTCGATGTCCCCCCCTCAGATACACCCCTCTTCATGTCCAGTGTCTCCTCCTTAGATACGCCCCCTCTTCAAGATCAGTGTCCTCCCTCCTTAGATACACCCCCTCTTTGTGCTCCGTGTCCCCCCTTAGATACGCCCCCTCTTTGTTCTCTGTGTTCCCCCTCTTTAGATACGCCACCTCTTTGTGATCTGTGTCCCGCCTCCTTAGATACACCCCCCCCCATGCTCTGTGTCTCCCCCTTAAATACATCCCCTTTTCGTGCTCAGTGTCCCTCCTTAGATATGCTCCCTCTTTGTGTTCCATGTCCCCCCTTACATACACCCCCTCTTCCTGCTCTGTCTCCCCTCCTTAGATACGCCCCCTTTTCGTGTTCCATGTCCCCCCTCCTTAGATACGCCCCCTCTTTATGCTCTGTGTTCCCCCTAGATACTCCCCCTCTTCGTGCTCTGTGTCCCCCCTCCTTAGATACACCCCCTCTTCGTGCTCCATGTCCCCCCTTAGATATGCCCCCTCTTCATGCTCCATGTCCCCCCTCCTTAGTTACGCCCCTTCTTCGTGCTCCGTGTCCCCCCCTTAGATATGCCCCCTCTTCGTGCTCCATGTCCCCCACTTAGATACGCCCCCCTCTTCGTGCTCTGTGCCCCCCCCTTAGATACGCCCCGTCTTCCTTCGTTCTCGGTGTCTCCCCTTAGATACACCCCTATTTGTGCTCTGCGTTCCTCCCCCCTTAGATATGTTCCCTCTTTGTGCTCCGTGTCCCCCCTAAGATATGCTCCCTTTTCGTGCTCCGTGTCCCGCCTCATTAGATATGCCTCCTCTTCTTGCTCCGTGTGCCCCCCTTAGATACGCCCCATCTTTGTGCTCGGTGTCCCCCCTTAAATAACCCCGTTTTCATGCTCTGTGTCCCCCCTCCTTAGATACACCCCCTCTTCGTGTTCCATGACACCCCCTTAGATACGCCCCCTCTTCATGCTCCATATCCCCCACTTAGATACGCCCCCCCCTTCATGCTCTGTGTCCCCCCCTTCATTCTCGGTGTCTCCCCTTAGATACACCCCCTATTCGTGCTCTGTGTCCCTCCCCCCTTAGATACGTCCCCTCTTTGTGCTCTGTGTCCTCCCAAAGATATGCTCCCTTTTCGTGCTCCGTGTCCCCCCTTAGATACGCCCCCCCTTTGTGCTCGGTGTCCCCCCTTAAATACACCCCCTTTTCATGCTCTGTGTCCCCCCTCCTTAGATACCCTCCCTCTTCGTGCTCCATGTCCCCGCCTTAGATACGCCTCCTCTTCGTGCTCCATGTCCCCCCCATAGATACGCCCTCTCTTTGTGATCCATGTGCTCCCCTTAGATACGCTCCGATTCTTGAGGCTATGTTGCATTATTACCTTGTGATCAACACTTCTGTAGTTAATACCAAAAAATCAGCACTAAATATAAAACTCGTATATTTTTACTGGACTTAAGAGTAAAAAAATCCTGAATACTCAAAAGAACACCAGGAATAAAATAAGAGCAAAAACTGGTCACTGGTGAGAGATTATCTTTAAATCTTTGAGGAATAAATCTAGAGGATAATCTAGTGGATCTAAAGTGATCTTATGATCCTTACAAGGGGTTTCCAGTAAAAAAAAAAAAAAAGAGGTAAAAGTTATTTAAATAGAAAGTTACATACACCTCTTTAGGCTGGAGGCACCGTATCATGCATCAAACACAGAGCGTGTTTGATGCATGACAGTGATGTGAGTGTAGTGCGTGTTTTGTGTGAGTGTGGTGCGAGTGTGGTGCGTGTGGGTGAGTGTGCATGGCTGTATGCATGAGAGTGTGCTGCGAGTGTGCTGCATGAGTGCGTGTGTGCTGCATGTCAGTGTGATGCTGTCTGTGGTCCTGAAGCAAACTTCAGGTCCGCGGACAGCATTTACCGGTGAATTGAAACTCTGCGGCTGTCAAAGCTGCAGAGTTTTAATTTGCCGGTTTCCTGGTACAGTAAACAATCATCTTTCACTGCTGTGACAGCAGCAGTGAAAGAAGATTATTAAAAACCCAGCTGCTATGGTCATTTTGTAATTCCCTGGGTTTAGCTGCGTATTAAACCCATCTGCAGGTACTGTATGCTAATAGCGTACAGTACCAGGGACAGCTCCTGAGCACAGGAGTCGGGCGGCATTTACAGTAAATTACTAGTTACCGACAATTGCGGGCTTTTGGTTAAAGCACCTATTACCCCCTGCAGACCCAGTGTGTGATGTCAGCATGTGTCCAGGGAGTGTGGACACTCCCTGGACACACGCTGGCACCACACAAATATCGGGTTAACCCTGCAGAAACCAGCTTATTAGCCGCATCTTCAGCCTCTGTGCTGATATGCCGCACAGAGGTTGCAGATGGGGTTAAAATGCAGCTAAACCCCAGGAATTACAAAATGACCACACCAGCTAGGTTTTTAATAATCATCTTTCACCACTGCTGTCACAGCAGTGAAAAATGATTGGTTACTCTACCGGGAAACCGGCAAATTCAAACTCCGCGGCTTTGACATCCGCAGAGTTTGAAGCCATTTTTAAAGCACACGTGTGTGACTATCATACAGTGTGCTGTATGGGTGCGAGTTTGACTTGCACCCATATACTTTGAATGTCCACTCGCGTGAGGAAATCCCGTTCAATCGCAGCATGCTGCGATTGAATTCGCATTTCCCTCACAATGTGAGTGTAATGCGAGGAACTTGCTGTAATGTGACCAGTATCAGTTAATGATACTGGTCCAAGTGCAATGCGAGTCTCCATCGCATTGCACTCACACAAGGCACACAGACAGGGTGCCTTCAGTCTTACACATAGTGTACAATGCTGACATTGTAGGGCTGCATACAGTATTTCCAGCTGAATAGTATATTTGGGTTAGGGTGACATGAGCGTATAAATAGGACAAGGGCTGTCTGAAAGCACCCGAACTAATGTTATTCAATGGATGTTGCTGATTAATATTTTTTTCTCCTATTGATTCAGCTTGAAAAAAAAATCTCAGCATGCTGCAATTTGACATGTAAATTGGATTAGACTCGTTCACTGATATTTATGAGCGTGAGATAAAAAACACTGATGCCACAGTATAACATCCGAGTTTTATGGATACATTACAATTCTGTAGCATAGGAAACTGTCAATGCTCCTGTAAAAGACTAAAGCAGCTGAGAAAAAGAGCAGATAGTACACAGACAACACTTGTCATCCGTCTGAGAAAGCAAACATCGTTCTGCAGAGGTGTATCTAGGTTTTCTGGCACCCGGGGCAAGATTTCAGTTTGGCGCCCCCCCCCCCCCCATCATCATGTGGCCGATCATTCATATACGATTTGCACACTTACAGTCAGCTGCTCTACCTAATTCTCTTAATGTTTAATGAAAAACAAATTACGGTATATTACACGCTGTTAGAATTTGGCTACAGGGCTTAGTGTTTAAATTACGGAGCTCACCAGACCCACCAGAGGTAGATAAATACGTCCATATAACCCCTATCCTTACAGAGACACTATGTCAAAACCCTCATCAGTGCAGAAAGACATCACCAGACCAACCAGAGGTACAGAAATACATCAGCAAAACCCTTATCAGTGCAGAAATGCATTACCAGACCCATTAGAGGTACAGGAATACACAACTAGAACCCCCATCAGAACAGGAATATATCCATATAACTCCCATCACTATAGAATCACAGCATCAAAATCCTCATTAGTACAGAAATTCATCATCAGAACCACCATCAGTACATGGTAAAACAATTGTAATGTCAGGTCACACATTGGTGCTGAATGAATCTACAACTCCCATTACATCCTTAACAATGGTAAGGAGTCACTGGGAGTTGTTGTTACCAGTCATCATCAGACCATACAAGAACCACAGCACTGATGAGAAATAGTCATTATCACAAATAATTTTTTACATCCTTGTACCTTATAGATGACCTTGCCTCTGATCGAGGTCGTCTTTTTCTTTTCTTCATCTTGTCCAGGCACCATGATGACGTTTCACATCCACAGCTCGTCTCTGGAGACTTCCATCTTCTCCGGTCTTCTGCAGCACATCCCGGCACGATACCCTTACAAATAGCAGAATGATCAAAATTCTTATGATTTAAAATATCTGCCCTACATTACCCCGAAATAAATAATTGCTCCTCCTCAGTCTTCCCTGCACAAAATATGATTTATACACTGTCCCTCTTCTGGCGCACGCCTTCCACACTGCCAGCTCATCACCCTGCCCTCTTCTTTCCATACCGTACTCCCTGATCACACTGTCCTCTCACACTGTGTCCCCCTATTCTGTCCACTGTTTATACTGTTCTTCCTCATCACACTCCCCCTCCTCGACATATTGTCCCCTCCTGGCAGGGGCCTCACACTGTCCACACATGCTGACCCCTCTCCATACACCCTCACACTACTCACTCTCTATTTTCTGCCCACTTATATTTTTCTCTTCCATACGGTTTCTTCACTACCTCACTCCCGCCTCTAACTTCACATACTGTGTCCACACTCCCCCTCCTCGACATATTGTCCCCTCCTGGCAGGGGCCTCACACTGTCCACACATGCTGACCCCTCTCCATACACCCTCACACTACTCACTCTCTATTCTCTGCCCACTTATATTTTTCTCTTCCATACTGTTTCTTCACTACCTCACTCCCCCCTCTAACTTCACATACTGTGTCCACACCAATGTCCTCCTCACTCCACATACTGTGCGCAGCCATCGCTCACACTTCACATCTCTGTCCACACCGATCTCCTCCATACTCCACATTCTGTGCCGAAGCCATCCCCCTCACACCTCATACTGTATCCACACTGATCTCCCCTCACTCCACATACTGTGCCACAGACATCGCCCACACTTCACATAATGTGTCTACATCAATCTCCTCCTTAATCCACATACTGTGTCGGCAGCCATCCCCCTCACTCATACTGTGTCCACACTGTTCCCCCCTTACTGCATATACCATACCACAGCCATACCCCTCTCACTCCACATACTGTGTCGGCAGCCATCCCCCCTCACTCTTCATATTGTGTCTACACTCTTCCCCCCTCACGTGACATACCATAACGCAGCCATCCCCCTCTCTCACTCCACATTATGTGCTGCAGCCATCCCCCTCTCTCACTCCACATTATGTGCTGCAGCCATCCCCCCTCACTCCATATAATGTGTCGGCAACCATCCCCCCTCACTCCTCATATTGTGTATACACATTTCCCCCCTTATACCACATACCATACCGCAGCCATCCCCCTCTCACTCCACAAACCGTGCTGCAGCCATCTCCCCTCACTCCACATACTGTGCTGCAGCCATCCCCACTCACGCCTCAAATTTACCCGCTTTGGTCACATATTTACCCCAACCTTTCCCCCCCCCTAGTTTGGATCACATATAATCTCCCCCTCCAGTTTGGCTCAGATAGTCTGTCCCCACCCTTCCCCCAGTTTGACTCATATGTCGTCGTCCCCCCAGTTTGGATCACATACACTCCCCCACTCCCCCCAGTTTGACTCACATATAATCCCTCACACCTTTCCACCCCCAATTTGACTCACATATGACCCCCCCATCCCTTCCCCCAGTTTGACACACATGTTCCCCCCCAGGTTGGATCACATATACTCCCCCCTCCTCCCAGTTTGACTCACTTATAATCCCTCACATCCTCCCCCCCCCCCCAGTTTGACTCACATATGACCCCCACTATCTCCCCCCCAGTTTGACTCACATGCCCCTCCAGTTAGGATTACATATACTATCCCCCTCCCCCCAGTTTGACTCTCATATAATCCCTCACACCCTTCCCCCCCTCCCAGTTTGATTCACATATCACCCCCCTCCAACCCCCCCAGTTTGGAACACATGTACTCCCCCCAGTTTCACTCACATATAATCCCTCATACCCTCCTCCCCAGTTCAACTCACATATCACCCCCACCCTCTCTCCCCCAGCTTGACTGACATATACCCCCTTCCCCTAATTACATTAATCTTCAGGGTCTTCAGCTCCTGTAGCTGGAGCACTTTTCCCCATCCTGCCGCCAATGCAGGGCCGCTGGGTGTCGTCAGCAGCGTGGTCAGGTGATCTGATCACGCTGCTGAGGTCCTCACTAACCCGGAAGTGCGGGGAGCAGGGCGGAAGAACGGCGCAGGTTGCTTCCATAGTACAGAGTGTCGATAGACACTCTGTGCTATGGGATTGCAGGAGTCGGCACGCGCCACTTCCTCTGCTCCCCGCTGTCAGATGACCACGGAGAGCAGAGAATAGCCGGCTCCCATGACGGCGGCGGCAGTGGCAGCGGGGGCGCAAAATATGGCAGGCGGGGAGACTCTTCGGGCACTGCAGCAGGAGGCTGACAGCGCCCCCCCTGACTGCTGCGCCCAGGGCACATGCACCCCCAGCTCCCCCTAGATACGGCCCTGTCGTTCTGCTTTTCTGGATGAAAATCGAACCAATGTTTTCGATGTTGGTGTCAGTCCAGGGCTGGGGTCACATCATTATGTAAAAACTACTCTCCTCATCCAGAAAAGCGGGAGATTTCTTTCACTTGCCATCCCTGTCCTGTCCATATTCAGTCCGTTTTTGTTTTTTACTCAGTGGCTATTTATTTTTTACAGCACTAATTATGGTTTCCCATCTTACAGAATACTGATGGTCTGTATGGCATCTGTTTTTTTCTCACTGTCCTGAATTTGGAGTCAAATTGCACAAAGCTGTGGATTTTTTTCTGATGTCCAATATCGTGGGGAACAGAACAACAAATCTGCGCGGTGACTCACTGCTTAGCACTATACTGTGGCTCAGTGGTTAGCACTATACGGTGGCTCAGTAGTTAGCACTATACTGTGGCTCAGTGGTTAATACTATACGGTGACTCACTGCTTAGCACTATACTGTGGCTCAGTGGTTAGCACTATACGGTGGCTCAGTGGCTTATATTATACTGTGGCTCAGTGGTTAGCACTATACGGTGGCGCAGTGGTTAGCACTATACTGTGGCTCAGTAGTTAGCACTATACAATGGCTCAGTGGTTAGCACTATATGATGCACAGTGGTTAGCATTATACAGTGGCTCAGTATTTAGCACTATATGGTGGCTCAATGGTTAGCACTATACGGTGGCTCAGTAGTTAGCGCTATACAATGGCTCAGTGGTTAGCACTGTATGGTGGCTCAGTGGTTAACACTATATGGTGGCTTAGTAGTTAACACTATACGGTGGCTCACTGGGTTGCACTATATGGTGGCTCAGTAGTTAGCACTATATGGTGGCTCAGCGGTTAGCACTATATGATGGCTTAGTAGTTAACACTATACGGTGGCTCAGTGGTTAGCACAATATGGTGGCTCAGTGGTTTGCACTGTATGGTGGCTCAATGGGTTGCACTGTAGTCTTGCAGTCCTGAGTTTAAATCCCACCAAGGATGACATCTACAAAGAGTTTGTACGTTCTCCTTGTATGCTTTATGCTCTGGTTTCCTCCCATAATCCAAAGACATACTGCTAGGGAATTTAGATTGTGAGCCCCAATGGGGACAGTGATGCTGATGTAATGTGAACCGCTGTGGAATTATTGGTGCTATATAGGTGAATAAATATTATTATTATCTGCACATCCTCACTGAATAGCATTGTCCCCAGTGCAGTCCTTTTTTTTATCAGATTGCACCCGTCTCTTTCATACACTAGTTAGAGTGAGCCCAAAGGAGGAGAATTTTGAGAAGAGATCTGTTGGCTATTCGCAGCCAATCAGTATTGCTAAGGCAGCCGTCACACTCATCAATATCGTGAGCGATATTGTTAGCGATCACGTGCACGCGCGATCGCTAACGATATCGTTCACATCGCTGGTGAGCTGTCACACAGACAGACTCACCAGCGATGTGGACCAGCGAGATCGCTGGTAACTATGGTACACATCGGGTTACTAGGCGCCGCGCGGCGCTTAGTAACCCGACGTTTACCATAGATACCATCTCCCAGCATAGGCTCTGCCGCTGCGAGATCGTTCATTGTGGTGTCACACACCACGATGAAGCAGATTGAACAAGCGTTTATCGCTTGATATGAGCTCCGGCTCTCATATCTGCGATGTCACGATCAAGCGATTATACATTGTAAAATCGCTTGATTGCACGCAGCGATGCACAAACGATATCGCTTAAGCGATCAAAAACCAGATCACTTAAACGATGTCGGGCATTAAATTGAAGCGTGTGACGGCCGCCTAAGACTAAGGGCTGCTTTACACACACCAACTTCTGTGACCAACTTCTGAACAGATCTCTGGTTGCAGTGAAATCATGGACAAATTGCTCCATTTGTACACAGCCACAAAATGGAACAATGTGTCCATGATTTCACTGCAATCAGAGATCTGTTCAGAAGTTGGTCACAGAAGTTTGTGTGTGTAAAGTGGTCCTAAGTGCAAATAAATTACATCTAGTAAACCCTGGAATAATAGAGATGATGTATTGCAAGGTCATACATTGATTAATAGTATCTGCAGATAAATATTGACTGTAAAAAGAACCTATAATGTTGGTTTAGCTCATCTTAATTCATCAGGCCCACTGTCCACAAATTGACACAAGGATTGAACTAATTTATTGTTTTACAGATATCTTTCAAAAAATTGCTGCTGCTAAAGATCAAAGAGAGTGGGTGATACAGAGTGGAGCGCACAAAGTAAGAGATGATGTATCATTGAAATGTAGAAGTGATGATATTCAGTAATACTTACATCATAGGGCTATAGTTGGATTTAAAGGGACAATGTCAGGTCATTTTTCAGAATGATACTAATACTACCCTTGAATAGGGCCTGGGCAGATGTTTTCAAATCATATAAAATCATTATTGTACCCTTTGTAGTTTCCATGTTATCAGCATTGTCAGACCCTGCAGGGAGCTCCTGGATTAGTCCTCTCCATTATAAACAGCAATAGTCCAGCTGCTGTATAAACTGTCATGTAATTATGCACTCCCTCTCAGTAGCTCTCTCCTTTCTCCTCGCTCCTGACTTTGCTAACAGGGCAGTGTCAGGTTTCACTTTCAGGAGCTTCTGTTCTATTGAGGACACAGAGGGAGAGCTATGACAGGTCTCCCTTATCTAGACTTCATTTGTTTCTGTAAGCAGGTATCCCTGCTGTTACAGTTTCTGTGTTATATTTGACCTCTTGTGATGTTGCAAACACAGAGAGGAGAATATAGCCCCCCTCAGTGATCTCCTGTGCAGTGATGTGGTGTGAGTATGTGACCTGCATAATCATTTTACGGGGAGTGGACAGCAGAGAACTAAGTGGATCATTCACTGTGATTGACAGATGGAATGAATCTCTTTATTTGAAGTTTACAGAAGGTAGGAGGGAAATATAAATAAAATAAATACATACATAGAGAGGGTTTAGAATGAGGAATTAGAAAATGATAGGAGTTACATATGGATTTTTGACCCGACAGTTTTCCTTTAACGGGCTTTCCCATTATAGTGAATATGTTCTGTGTAAAAGCTTTTAGAAAAATAATAAACATTTCACATACAATTAATTTTCAGAATTGCATCCTCTTCTTATTACAGTCTGCTAATGGCACAGCTCGCCTAGTAGCAGCTGCTGTTCTGGTCGAGCATGTGCACCTTCCGTCTGTAGTAGATGGACGGAGAGGAGTGCTCCTATCACTGCTCAGAGAGTGAACCAGAGCATTTACATGAGTACAATAATACACAATGTTGTCCTATGCAGCTTTCTGACTGTACTTTTGTTGAGAACCGATAACGACCTCTACTTCAGTTATTGACTGCTGGCTTGTACCACACCTGCCCCAGTCTGACAGTTGAGTTCTATATCACATTCTAGTTATGCAGTACATGTCTGCACTCACTCAGAGGAAGAAAAGCTCATTATTGGTTCTCGGCGATAGGTAGACAGCTGCATAGAACAATGCTGTCTGCCCAGAAGCAAATCATGAAGACAGACAACATTGTCCTATGGAGGACATGTACTATTGCCCAGGACTGACACTGCGTCTTCCTGTGAATGACAGTCTACTTGAACGCAGCCAGATAGCAATATAGAAAGGAGGAGCAAAGTGAGGAATATACATAGATAGGGCAGCTGATATCTAGTATATCTCACACCAGAGCTGAATTCACATCTACACCCCTTACTACTGATATAGTAGTGTACAAAATAATAGCAGCCCAATATGACTAACCAGATTATTCACTCTTTTTGGTATAAATTATATTACCACATGGCACAGTTATTACAGTAAATTCTTCAAAAACCAACAGACTCAGCATTCATGATCTGTATGCTTTTGATTATGTGTATTTGAATTACTGATTAAAAGGGGGCAGTGTTCAAAATAATAGCAGTGTGGAGTTCAATTAGTGAGGTCAATCATACTGCGAAAAAAAACTGAATAAACAGGTGTTAATCAATTGGCCCTTATTTAAGAGTGAAGCCAGCACATATTGTACATGCATTTCTCCTTGAAAGCCTGAAATATATGAGTTGTTCAAGACATTGTTCAGAAGAACAGCAAACTTTGATTAAAAAACTGATTGGAGGGGGTAGAACTAAAATGATCTCCAATACTATAAAATGGAAAGAAAAACCAGAAAAACATGGAAGAAAACAGAACACTACCATTCAGATAGATAGAAGAATAGCAAGGATGGCAAAGGTTCAGCCAATGATCTGCTCCAGGATGATCAACGACAGTCTCAATTTACCTGTGAGGACTGTGAAAGTTAGAATACGCCTGTGTGAAGCTAATCTATTAGCAAGAAGTCCCCACAAAGTCGCACTGTTAAAAAAAAAAGACATGTACTGAAGCAGATACAAGTTACCAGAGAACTTATCAACTAGCCTAAAGTGAAATGGAGAAACATTTTGTGGACTGATGAAAGTAAAATTGTTCTTTCTGGGTCCAAGGTCTGCAGACAGTTCATCAGACGACCCCCAAACTCTGAATTCAATCCACAGTACACACTGAAGACAGTGAAGCATGGTAGTGCAAGCATCATGATATGCTTCTCTTACTATATGCCAGGCCTATTTACCACATACCAGGGATCATGAACCAGTTTGCATATAACAAAATACCTGAAGAGTTCATGTTGCCTTTCACTGAAGAAGAGATGCCTTTTGTAATAGGTGTTTCAACAAGACATCGACCCTAACCACACCAGTAAACGAGCAAAATCTTGGTTCCAGTCCAACAAAATTGAGGTTAATGAGTATCCAGCCAAATCCCTGGACCTAAATCTGATAGAACATTTGTGGGGTGACATAAAAAATGCCATTTCTGAGGCAAAGCCAACATATGCAACTGAATTGTAGGATGTAGTCAAAGCATCCTGGGCTGGAATAATAGTTGACATGTGCCACAAGTTAGTAGACTCTATGTAACATAGATGTGAAGCAGGTCTAAAAAAACCTGTGGTTATACAACTAAATATTAGGTTAGTGATTCACAGGAATTCTATATCCTAAAAAAAGAGTACTTATTTTGAGTTTCTAAAAAAAATTACAGACACTCCTATTTTTTTTTAACAGCCCAATGTTCATTTTTTGTTATTTTCTGTGAAGTAGTTAAAAATTATATATATTCTCATGTTTTCATTTAGAAAACAGTGTGCAATGTTCCCAATGCATGGAAATAAAAACTATTATAATGATTTTGGGCTTAACTCGTGTTTTTGAACACACTGCTATTATTTTGAACCTGTATGTAATACCCTCCTTGCTACTACTGCTTTAGAATGTGTGTGGCATGGAGACAGGAGAGCAGTAATGTCCTGTGTATGGGGGACATCATTGCAGCTCTTCCCCACCCATTGGTTCAGAGACATGAGATAGAGCGAGCAAAGGGGATAACTGGTGAGAAATATCTGATGTACAGATATAGTGTTTTTCATCATTCAATGACAGCTTATTCTGAAAAACCATATGAAACTGTGGGCACACAGTAATTGCCTATTGATAAGATAGGTCAGCCATATGAGATCAGTGGAGTCCAAGACCTGGGACCACAACTGATCAGTTGAGAACTACGCTTTGTTTGGGATGGAACACAAGAGTCCTGTACCTGATTAATGTCCGCTGACCAGTTCTGTCATTTTGTCTTCCATTCACTTAAATATTAGGTCCTCAGCACTTGAATAGAAGATAAAGTGCAGTACTTGGCAGCAGCGACTAAGCAATATACACGGCTAATGGGTTCTATCTCATACAGCGCTTAGTTGTGGACACTCCTGGAGCAGTCTTCAGCTAATTGGTAGATGTGCCAGGTGTCGGACCCACACTGATTTCATATTGATGACCTATCATAGAGATGGGTTATCAATTGTTAGGTCATAGACAACCCTTTTAGGGTTTCCAAGAAATATATTTTAATTAAAGATGGTTTCTGGGATTAGATGAGCACCATTACTTAATTCAGGCTCCCACCTCAGTATAGGAGAACATAATATGAGTTGGGCATTTACTAACCAAAGTGGATTTTCAGCTCTAAATTTGCATTTAAGCGGCAGCGATATGGAGAGTGAGCTATGACCATGCCTTATTTTAAATGGTGTAATCTTGTTTTATGTACATCATAAATACAGTTGGTGTAATGTTTGTTCTTATTCGGCCTGTAATGATAAAGATATAACTAAAATAAGTGATATATGCAGACCATGAAGTGTCAGCTTCTGAGGCACAATGGCCACTGTGCAAACTGGAAACTGATGTTCTTGAGAAATGTGTTTTGCATTAAAACATGACTTAAAAAGTGGATAATTTTCTGATAACAAATTTATGGCCTGGTGCTCAACACCTTCCCACAAATGGATACGACTGTATGTCTGGATTCAAGTAGTTTATCACAATCCACCGTACGGTTACAGGAGTTGTGCTTGTACTTACGCGACAGGACCTGGCTGTTATACAAAGCTAAGTTCTTGCTGTGTGTACTGGGACCTAGCTCTGATTCTAGCACCTCAACCACTCAGATGTTGCACTCTATAGTGATAGTGGTGTATGCGGTTTTTGACAAATCACTCCCTCTGTCATCTGATAAGTACCCCCACTGTGAGATCTTGGGGTGCTGATGAGTACTATGACAACAAGGAGCCCTTATCACTTGCACAACCCGGTAGGTGGCACATCAGCGGAGACCTGTGGGCCTGCTGTGGGACTGTCTCTTTATTTCCAACTTCCTGGTTCAGTCACGTGGCACGGGAGGTCAGTCACCTGAGCCTGTGTCACCGGAAACACGTCACGCCAGGTCCTGAAAGGCTGGTGAGAGCTCCTGACGAAGCCACCTTTAAGTGGTGACACGCATTGGGCCTCTCCCCATCCACCCTTTGCAGGGGATACTCTCTCCCCTGACCTGGGTCTCCTTGGGTAAATAATATTCTACCTATTCCCTGTGACCACTGTGTTGACAACCAGGGATAATTCCTGGGTTTGTGTGCCACTTTGCTATAGAATCCTCTGTCTCAGCAAGCCTCTAGGATTATCTCTGTAGTACACCCACACTAACCCTCTATATTGGTTAAATGTGGTGGATGGAGAACTGTATCTGTTTTTAAATATTTTTATACATGATATGGGAATATTCTCATGGTTGTGTCACAAATTTTTGAACGAATAAATCACTTGTGCTCACCAGCAAATGGTTGTGCGCGTACCTATATAGAGACCTTTTCTTATTTCCCTCCAGAATGGTGAGAGCTCACTGACAGCTCCAAGCCACTCTTGCCACCATCCCCGGAGAGGAACAATGATTTTTATGAAAAATAATTTGTGGTCAGTTTAGGAGCGCTAGAAAGCAAGAAGACTCTCAAGGGTAAATTTATTATTACAGACCTGATTATTTGTTAACCACTACTCGTTTCAATAGCGGCCCGCTGTCTTCCTCAGGTGGGAGGAAACTAAACTGACCACAAATTGGTTTTCATAAAAACTGTAATTGTATCGACCTGCAGCATAATAAAGTTACCGTAATATGTTAATTGTACTGCACAGTGAACGTCTTAAAAATACAATTTAAAAATTATTTAAGATTATTTTTTGATCATGCCTCTTACCAAAAAAAAATTAAAAAATTGATCAAAGAAAAATAAGTACCCAAAGATGGTACTGGTATGACCTAAAGTGTGTCCTATCACACAGCTCTGACTAGTAAGAAAAATAACAAGTTCTGAATATTCGAATATACTAACCCAATAATATTCTTTTTGTGTCTATTTTTTTTGCACAAAAATGGCAAAACATAAATTATATATACATTTGGTATCCTAATGATTGTATTAACCTGCATAATAAAGATAACATGTCAATCAAGTATAATAGAGAATCGTGTTTAAAAAAAAATAAAACATTTAGAATTGATTTTATTCTTCATTTTGCCTCCCAAAGAGTGCAATAAAAAGTGATCCAAAAGTTGCACATATCATGGAATAGTATCATAAAGAACTACAGTTTAGCATGAAAACCATACGCCCTCCTACAGCTCCACGGATATAATATTGGAAAACGTATGGTTCTCAGAATTCAGCAACACAAAAACAACTGGCTTTTTTTCCCAAAGAATGTATTTATCTAATATATAAAGCTGAATGTGTGTATGTATGTGTGTATGTATATCCGGGATTGGCATCTACACCGTTGCAACTACAGCCACAAACGTTTGCACAGTCACACGTCTGGACCCCGAGAGCGTCATAGGCTATGTTGTGAGGTGAAATTTTAACCCTGCGTATTCCAGTTCACCAAACAATTTTGCCCCTATCTACATAATGGGGAAAAAGTGAAAGGAAAAGTGTTGGAGGAAAATCGACAGTTGCCAGCTACAGCCACAAAATTTTGCACAGTCACACGTCTAGACCCCGACAGCATCATAGGCTATGTTGTGAGGCGCAATTTTAACCCTGTGCGTTTCAGTTCACCAAACAATTTTGCCCCTATCTACATAATGGGGAAAAGGTGAAAGGAAAAGTGTTGGAGGAAAATCGACAGCTGCAAGCTAGAGCCACAAAATTTTGCACAGTCACACGTCTGGACCCCGACAGCATCATAGACTATGTTGTGAGGCGAAATTTTAACCCTGCGCGTTCCAATTCACCAAACAATTTTGCCCCTATCTACATAATGGGGAAAAAGTGACAGTTACCAGTTGACAGTTGTGAATGCGAGGGGCTTAATGACCGCGCCAAAGACAAACAGTATATACCAGCATATAGTCACTAAGGTGGGGCCCCAACATGGGATATTCACCACGCACGGGGACATGTATACACACCACATGCACACAAAGAGCAACAGCAAGTATATAGTCGCTAAGGTGCAGCCCCAACATTGGCTACACACTATGCACCCGAACACACACACACACACCACAAAGAGACACACACAACACAGAGACACACACACCCTATAGCGACACATGCACTCACCCCACAGGGACACACACACACACCACAAAGAGACACACACAACACAGGGACACACACACACACCACACAGATCCCCCCACAGGGACACACACACATACTCACCCTATAGGGACACATGTACTCACCCCACAGGGACACACACATACACCACAAAGAGACACACACAACACAGAGACACATACACACCACACAGACCCCCTCCCACAGGGACACACACACATACACACCCTATAGGGACACATGCACTCACCCCACAGGGACACACACACACCCCAGGGACACACACACACCACACAGACAGACACAGATGTGCACAAATCACCTCACACAACTCGCCTCATACGTGTGCTATCTTTAATTTCCAAAAATAAACATCTGATTAAAAACAGCCAATGTGCAACACATGTGCCATATAGGGAATTAAGGCAGATGTCAGTCACATGAACTGTCTATTATGTGTATGTGTGAGGTAACATATACTGCCCGGCCGAGGGGAGGGTTTACTGTTGGCTGGAGATTTATCAGGCTGCCGATAGCAACCAATCACAGCTGAGCTTCTATTTTCCTACAGGTCATTAATATGACATATTCAAATTTTATTTTGTTATAGCTAACATCAGTTATTTATTAACTCGGGCGTAGCCGGGTAGTACAGCTAGTTGTACATATAATAAAACCTCAATAAGGTTATATCACTTTGTGTTTGCGATAATTGTGCTGACCTACAGAATAAAGTTAACAATCCGTGCAGCACAATGTAGTGTAAAATTTAAAGCGCAAAAAGGTTTTGTTCATTTTCCTCCTAACAACGAGTTAGTAATAGTTTATTAACAACTTATATGTATCCCAAAATGATTTCACTGACTACTACAATTCATCCCTATAAAATAAGCCTTCAAATTAATATGTAAAAAAAAATGAGTTATGGCTTTTTATAAAAAAAAAAAAGGTATGTCAAAGAGATCAAACTGGCTGTTATGCCAAGGGGCCAAATGGGTCGTCCAGTCTAAACTATTAATTCTGCAGTCACTCTTTTCTGCAGACTTATCACTCTTCCCAGAACACACACTGTGTGCTGCGAAGATTCACGGTTTGTAAACCAGGAACAGACTGCAGTTATGCAGTATGCATATACCTGAACAGAACCCCCGACTAGTGGGCACGGCCTTCCTTAGTACAAGTGTATGGAGCAAGGCTGTGCCCACTAGACAGCTGCTCCTACTAGTTGGATGCACCTACTCCATACACTTGTACTGAGCGAGGCCGAGCCCACTAATTGTGTTGTTGCCGGGAACATGCATACTCAACTGCTGTCCGTTCCTGGCTTACAAAACGGTGACTCCTTACAGCACACAGCGCAGACGCTGGGAGGATTGAAAAGTCTGCAGTCACATCGAGTGACTGCAGAATTATCAATTTTACACTGGACAACCCCTTTAAAGAATTCTATTAGGATGAAAGCAAGAGTAGCTCACCCTTCTTTGTATAAATTTAGTTAAAATAATATTGTTTATACAGAGGGAGCTCAGATTTTTTTCAGCTATATTCAGGTTTATGGATTCCAATGTAGAGCTTACCAAGATGACCATCGCTTCACGCACTGAATGTAGCAGCCACTCATGTACATTTGGTTTTTGTGTTTTTAGACCCTTCTGAGACTCCTTGCTGCACGAGACAGTAATGTGTTACTGGGTGCTCTTCTTGCTCTTACAAGTTTGGCTGAGAGGTGAGTTACTGGTGTGAATGAAGTCAGACTCCTTGAGACTTCCAAATGAATAATTTTTAGTAAATTTTTTTCAGTGTATCTCTTTCCATGATTACTAATCAGCCAGCAACACTCTACATTGAGGGTGGGCAGTTCATTTTCCCAAGGGGCCACATTAGAGATTGTGTCTGTTGTGAAGGGCTGAATAATGATGCTGAACTTAACCAGTAATGGACTGCCCTTAGACAGGTCGGTCCACACTTTACTTTGCACTGACAAACTAAAACGTCAATGCAGAGAAAGCAGCTTGAATGACATTGTGCAGCAACAAGAGCAGGGAGACAGTTGTCAGACATAGCCAACTCTCTACAACAAAGTCATGCTTGGTTCATTAACATCTTCTTTCCTGATCCTTGTTTATACAGCACTGAGAAATTGTTTATGCAGATTAGTAATACCTGACAGTGCTTCCTCCTCCAAACCCACCCAGTGATGCAGTGATAATGCAGCCAGGAGGTTAAGTTTCTCCTGTAAATGGTGCACACAGCAGAAATCATTAATAAAAGGAATGTATTAGTAAGTTAAAATGTTCCTCAAAGGACTTTGAAGATATTTTAGTGAGGGTATTTAGTGTGTAAAATAAATTAATAACTAAAACAAAATGCAAAATCAAGAAAAAAGAAACATAAAAAAAGTCACCACCACTCCAGATCACTTTATCTGGCCTGCCCCATATACAAAATAATATTTAATATATAAAAATAATGTCTACAGAAAGGAAAACACAACTTAAAATGTTTCTTAGCAATCTTTTCTGAGCTAAAAATATGCATAAATGTGAAAATCAACACATATGGTAGTTCCTATTTTTTCTTCAATAATAAAGGATGTAAAAATCACATAAAAATTAGGCCCCATGTATTGTGAAAACAGAAGAAAAACTATTTCAATATCCGAATTAGAAACGTTTTTAGAACCCTTAGGAGTGCATGCTTGTAAAGAAAGAAAATGTCACATATGGGATAAATTGATCGGTCTTGAACTGGTTAATTTTATTCAATGTTATTATTATTATTATTGTTGTTTTATATTAATATTTATTAGGCAGAATTAACTATGTTGACTAGCTGCTTATGCTAATTAGTTACAATAGTGCTTTCTGATATATTAAAGTGCTGTGGCGCTATATAAGTGAATACATTTTTTTATTATTATTGATATTATTATTGTTATAATAGTTATCTTTTCAGTTGCAGCTTTTCAAAACCATATAATTTATTTATTTTTATAAAACTAATAAAAAAACTAAATCATAATGCTCCTGTTATTCAGCCATAAGTATATATAATAAGTATCTTAACAGCTCCCGGACAGTAATATGTTTCCAAACACAATATGATGACCCCACGGTCCCCTTCACACAGTAAAATGTCTCCTCTTTCTCCCCAACACAACTTGATGCTCCAACTCACAATTCAACCCCTCCAGTTCCACTTTCACATTGTATGATATCTCCACACAGTATGATATACCCACAGCCCCCTACACACAGAATGATGGTCCACAACCCCCACACACAGAATGATGGCCCACAACCCCATCCACAGTATGATCGTCTCACTACCCCCTTCACAGTATGATGCACCCACAGCCTCCCCCATACACAGTATGTCACCCTCACAGCACACACACACACAGACAGACATCTCCAAACACCTTGATCTTCCTGTTGCTACACATGCACATAGTTTTAAGACGTATAAGAACTATTGGACTGTAGCCAACCTCCTTGGACGTGGCCACATGAGGAAAATTAATGACAAATTGAAGAGTTGGGAAATACAAAATGTTAAACACAGAGTCCAGAACAGCTTCCAAAAAGATTAGAAGTAATTTCCAAGGTAAAGGTACATCACTTTCAGATTGCACCATTCATCGCTGTCTTGGCCAAAGTGAACTTTAAGGAAGACGATCTAGGAGGAAACCACTTTTGAAAGCAAATAATGAAAAAGGGAGACTTGAATTTGCCAAAATTTCCCAAAAACACATCTAAAAAGATCCAAAAATGGCTAAGAGCAAAGCATCGGAGTATTCTGAAGTGGCCTTCTATGAGCCCTGATCCAAATCTTATTGAACAGCTGTGGAAGGAGCTGAAACCAGGCTGGAGAAGGCATCTCCACACCTGAGACAGCTGGAGCAGTTTGTTATCGAGGAATGACTCAAAATACTTCTACTAATTGTTTACACACTTTATCATTGCTAGCCAATGTATACTGTGAAGTATTGTAGTGTTAGGGTGGCTTCACACCACGGTAAGGTCCGATCCGGGGCTGTCTGATGTAAACCAGACAGCCCCAGACCGGATTTTGGCCTCATAGTATCCTATGGGGCCGGATGGAGCCGGATGGCAGCTATTTGCCATCCGGTTTCCATATCTCCGGAAGAATCCGGGAGAATTTGGATCTTTCTCACAGGAGACAAAAATGTTGCTTGCAACGTTTTTGTGTCCGGGGAGAAAAATCTCCCCAAATTGCTGTATCCCGGATTCTCCTGGATCCTACCGGATCCGGTGCAATCCGGCACTCCCTAACATGGGAGCCTATGGGGCCGGATTGTCCCAGTCCAGGAGGATCCGGGAACTGGACAAATGCGGCTGCACGTCGCTGTTGTTTCAGGACCGTGGCTAGCTCCCTGTGAGCTGCGGTCCTGAATCATCAGCAGCTACGTCCAGCTGCACACTGGACCGGAGGGCATATTTGCCCTCTGGTTCTGTGTGCTAGTCCGGTCTGGGGCTGTCAGGTTCATCCCTGACAGCCCCGGATCGAACCTTACCATGGTGTGAAGCCAGCCTCAAATGCACATGTATACAAAACAAATATTTTTATTTTTTTTCAGCCCAGAATGCAGAACTGCAATTAGTGAACTCAGTATCGTGGAAAGTCTGATGATGATATTGCAGGAATATGATCTTCTTTCCAAAAGGTGAGTTTGAACGGTTTGTTCAACATCTAAATAATGTTCTTTTTTTTGCATGCATGATTTTAGAACTATAAATGGAGGCATACTCACCTTCCAGCATCCTTGTGGATCCAGCACAGGACGCTTTGAAGATCTGTGCCAGCTGTGAAAGTGATGCCTGCTCCGTCCTAGAGATCCACTAAAGCTTGTGTTTGGCAGCAACATTCATGTGATTAGAAGAGCGCAGTTCCCCTGATGACATCTTCCGCTAATCACATGACTGGACTGCTTCATCCACAATCACAGACTGCAATGATTCAATTAATTTCTGACTACAACAGACACCGCTTTCATTGGTGGCACTGACTTGCAATGGATTCACTGGATTGCTGGATGATGAGCATGCCTTGGTTTATAGCCTTGAATCCATGTATGCCTGAAATAAAAAATGTTTCAATGTCAGGCAACCCCTGTGTTGACATTCGAAACTATCCTCAAACCCCTGTATGTATGTATATATATATATATATATATATATATATATATATATATATATATATACAGTTGTGGCCAAGACCAAAAGTATTGACACCCCTGCAATTCTGTCAGATAATACTCAGTTACTTCCTGAAAATGATTGCAATCACAAATTATTTGGTATTATCTTCATTTAATTTGTCTTCAATGAAAAAACACAAAAAGAATTGTCCTAAAGCCAAATTGGATCTGATTCTACACTAAACATAAAAAAGGGAGTGGACAAAAGTATTGGCACTGTTAGAAAAATCATGTGATGCTTCTCTAATTTGTGTAATTAACAGCACCTGTAACTTACCTGTGGCACCTAACAGGTGTTGGCAATAACTCAATCACACTTGCAGCCAGTTGACATGGATTAAAGTTGATTCAACCTCTGTCCTGTGTCCTTGTGTGTACCACATTGAGCATGGAGAAAATAAAGAAGACCAAACAACTGTCTGAGGACTTGAGAAACCAAATTGTGAGGAAACTTGAGCAATCTCAAGGCTACAAGTCCATCTCCAAAGACCTGAATGTTCCTGTGTCTACCGTGCACAGTGTCATCAAGAAGTTTAAAGCCCATGGCACTGTGAGATTTCAACGCAAGATTGTGCGGATGGTGGATAAAGAACCTCGACTAACATCCAAACAAGTTCAAGCTGCACTGCAGTCCGAGGGCACAACAGTGTCAACCCGTACTATCCGTCAGCGTCTGAATGAAAAGGGACTGTATGGTAGGATACCCAGGAAGACCCCACTTCTTACCCTGAGACATAAAAAAGCCAGGCTGGAGTTTACCAAAACTTACCTGAGAAAGCCTACAACGTTTTGGAAGAATGTTCTCTGGTCAGATGAGACAAAAGTAGAGCTTTTTGGGCAAAGGCATCAACATAGAGTTTACAGGAGAAAAAAAGAGGCATTTAAAGAAAAGAACACGGTCCCTACAGTCAAACATGGCAGAGGTTCCCTGATGTTTTGGGGTTGCTTTGCTGCCTCTGGCACTGGACTGCTTGACCGTGTGCATGGCATTATGAAGTCTGAAGACTACCAACAAATTTTGCAGCATAATGTAGGGCCCAGTGTGAGAAAGCTGGGTCTCCCTCAGAGGTCATGGGTCTTCCAGACCTGAATCCCATAGAACACCTGTGGAGAGATCTAAAAATGGCAGTTTGGAGAAGGCACCCATCAAATATCAGGAACCTGGAGTAGTTTGCCAAAGAAGAATAGTCTAAAATTCCAGCAGAACATTGTAAGAAACTCATTGATGGTTACCGGAAGTGGTTGATCGCAGTTATTTTGGCTAAAGGTTGTGCAACCAAGTATTAGGCTGAGGGTGCCAATACTTTTGTCTGGCCCATTTTTGGAGTTTTGTGTGAAATGATCAATGTTTTGCTTTTTGCTTCATTCTCTTTTGTGTTTTTTAATTGAAGACAAATTAAATGAAGATAATAATACCAAAGAATTTATGATTGCAATCATTTTCAGGAAGAAACTGAGTATTATCTGACAGAATTGCAGGGGTGTCAATACTTTTGGCCACAACTGTAGAAAGATGGATAGATAGAAAATAGATAGATAGATAGATAGAATAGATAGATAGATAGATAATAGAAAGCTATACAAACTATCCAAATAAATAAAAACAACAATGTGGGGTTCCAGTCATTTTTGGTAACTAGCAAAAGTAAATCTGTGAGTGTATATTATTAGGCTGGGAAGATGCATGATTATTGGGCCCTTCCCAGCCAAAAAGGACCAGCCCGCAGCCACCCCACAAGTGGCGCAATTCTGGCGCTTCAACTTCTTGATGTCCATGTCTTGATGTATCCAATTTCTGCTGTATCCAATCTGACTGTGTGCCCCTAATGTATTTTGATGGTATGGACAGAGACTTTCTAGTGATGTATCCAATTTCTGCTGTATCCAATCTGACTGTGTGCCCCTAATGTATTTTGATGGTATGACATATTCTCCCATCTGCTTTGTTCCTTAGAAATATGCATTTTCTATCCTCCTGCCCTTGACTCTGTCTCCTGCTGATCCTGACCCAAACTTTCCTCTTAGCAGTAATTTGTTAATTGTCCCCTGGTGTGGTGTATCCTCTCACCTCTGACCCCTCCCCTCTACATACCTGGCATATTGTCTGTTGTTCACAAGAGCTATAAGAAGCAAGGTCTATGGCCTATGTGCCTTGGCCTCTGTGTCATTTCAAAGTGGCATTTTTAAGTGTAATTCAGAGATATACCAGAGGTAACCAGAAGGTAACAACTCTACCTGTCTACTACCTTTCATTACTTTACTTAGTCCATTACATCAAAATGTCCTTCAGTTCAATGCTTTTATATCTATGTGCATTAGTCATCCACTTTTACTGCCCCATTCCCCCTCCATCACCCTTTATCCACATCAGCCACTCTCTACTTCCCTTTACTATGTCCTGCTCCCATACTCTCTTCACCCTACTCAGTAAGCTTAGCCCGTCATATTCCAGGGTCTTGCATCAACAAAAACAATGTCATAGAGCCAAAAATTACTCCCTCCTTCTCTTTCTACTACTGCTCATGTCAGGAGATATTTCTCCCAATCCTGGCCCACCCTCTTCCAACTTCATCCCCTCGCCCACCTCACATAGAAATACCACTAACCTCATTAGCATTACCTGCACACCTTCATCTCCCTCTTTTAAATGTGCCCTCTGGAATCCACGGTCCGCATGCAACAAACTTCCCTTTATCCACAACTACTTTCTCACTAACTCTCAACCTTTTGGCCCTCACTGAAACCTGGATCCAGGACTCAGACACTGCTTCCCCTGCTGCTATCTCCTACGGCAGTTTACACTTCTCTCATTCCCCGAGACCTGGAAATAGACGTGGTGGTGGAGTCGGCTTACTCCTGTCCCCACAATGTACTTTCCAGGTCATCCCTCCCACTCCATCACTCTCATTCCCTTCTTTTGAGGTTCACACCATTAGGCTGTTCCGTCCCCTCCCCCTCAGAGTAGCGGTGGTATACCGCCCCCCAGGTTCACCCACCCACTTCCTCGACCACTTCTCCGCGTGGCTGCCGCACTTCATGTCCTCAGAATTGCCAACCATCATCCTGGGAGACTTTAACATCCCCATAAACAGCCCCAACTCCATATTTGTATCCCAGCTCCTATCTCTAACCATGTCACTTGGCCTCTCGCAGCTCTCCACCTCCGAGACACACAAGGATGGTAACATGTGTGGGGCAGCGCCTGGGTTGCAAGTCAGGAAACACGTGGAGCCCGGTAGTGGTTCAAACAGGACCCGGTGTTTATTGCTGGTACACACAGCGATGGCACAGTCTGCCGGAATCCGGGTCGCAGCCGGGTACACAAGACACAGTTCATATAACGTACCCCGGGTCCTTCAGGCCAAAGGCCTACGTTATGGGTCACCCCGAGTTCCCCCAGCCCTCCTGGGCTAGGCCGTGTTAGTCTAGCACACGGCCTCCTGGAACTCTAGACCTCTCCTTTCTGTATATCTGCTGCTGCTGCAGCCAAGGCACAAATCTGTGTACAGGGAACCCCGCCCTGCCTCCTGACCAGGCTTTTAACTCCGTGTCTACTTCCGGGACCTTGCAAGACCCGGAGCGGAGGGAGCGGACCGTCCCTTTCTCTCACACCCTATACCGGGCTCAATACGTGACAGTGCGCATTCTGGGGGAGACATAGCGCCCCTCGCATATGATCCCCCGCACTGTCTCACACACCCCCCCCCTCGGTTCAAACTTGTGGGGTTGAACCCCAGCCATCAAACAGGGTGCCCGGGACAGGGCATCCGCATTACCCTGCAACTTGCCAGCCCGATGCTCCACCGTAAAATTGAAGTTTTGGAGGGACAGGAACCACCGGGTGACCCGAGCGTTCCGTTCCTTGGCATTTCGCATCCAGACCAAGGGAGCGTGATCCGTAACTAACCGGAACTGTCGCCCGAGCAAATAATAACGTAGGGACTCCAAGGCCCATTTAACGGCCAAGCACTCCTTCTCCACTACGCTATAATTCTTTTCCGCCGGGGACAATTTCCGGCTCAAGTAAGTGACCGGATGCTCGATTCCGTCCACTTCCTGCGACAGCACAGCCCCCAGCCCCACCTCCGAGGCGTCTGTTTGTACAACGAAGGCGCGTTTGAAGTCAGGACTGATGAGGACGGGCTGTCCGCACAAGGCCAACTTCATGGACTGAAAGGCTGCCTCTGCTTGGGGATTCCACCGCACCAACGCAGTTTTCTTCCCTTTCAACAGGTCGGATAGGGCCGCCGTTCGTCCAGCAAAGTTGGGTATGAAACGTCGGTAGTACCCAACAATGCCGAGAAACGCCCTCACCTGTTTGGTAGACACTGGTCGGGGCCAATTTTGAATGGCCTCGATTTTGTTTATTTGGGGTTTGATAACCCCTCGCCCAATCACATACCCCAGGTACCGGGCCTCCTCGAGCCCCATGGCATATTTTTTTGGATTCGCCGTCAGGCCGGCGGCCCTGAGCGAATCTACCACGGCCTGTACCTGGGATAAGTGGGTATGCCAATCAGGACTAAAGATGATGATATCATCCAGGTAAGCGGACGCGTACTTCCGATGGGGTTCTAACACTATATCCATGAGCCGCTGGAATGTGGCCGGGGCTCCATGCAACCCAAAAGGCAACACGACATAGTGATAGAGGCCCTCCGGAGTAACAAAGGCGGTTTTTTCCTTAGCTGACTTTGTCAGCGGCACTTGCCAGTAGCCTTTTGTCAGATCGAGCGTCGTGAAGTACTGGGCTTGCCCCAGTCTTTCGATAAGCTCGTCCACCCGGGGCATGGGATATAAATCAAACTTAGATACTTCATTCAGCTTCCGGAAATCGTTGCAAAACCGCAGCGATCCGTCCGGTTTTGGAATGAGCACGATGGGACTAGCCCACTCGCTCCGGGATTCTTCTATCACCCCTAACTTAAGCATGTGTTTCACTTCGGCCGCGATGGCTTGCCGTCGGGCCTCGGGTACCCGGTACGGTTTCACCCGCACTTTTACCCGGGGCTCAGTGACAATGTCATGTTGACTGACCGAAGTCCGCCCTGGCAGGTCAGAAAACACATCGGGATTCTGCTGTACCAATTTGTGAGCTTCCCGTCGTTGGGCCTTAGTGAGGGTGTCACTTATTCGTACGCCTTCGGTATCCCTGGGGGCCGAAGGGGAAGGGACCCCGGGTGCATCGGATGCCTCCATGATCATGAACTCCCAGTCTTTCCACGCCTTAAGCAGGTTAACGTGGTATAGCTGCACGGGTTTCCTTTTCCCGGGCTGGTATACCTTGTAATTCACCTCCCCTACTTTTTCCCGGATTTCATATGGCCCTTGCCATTTGGCCAATAACTTGCTTTCCGTAGTGGGCACTAAGACCAATACCCGGTCCCCCACCTCAAAGGTCCTAACGGTGGCCCGTGTATTATACGTGCGGCTTTGAGCTCCTTGCGCATCCATCAGGTGCTCTGTCACAATAGGCCGGACCGCCGTGATCCGGTCCTGCATTTTCGCCACGTGGTCTATGACGCTCCTATAGGGAGTGGGTTCCTGTTCCCACGTCTCCTTGGCGACATCCAAGAGCCCTCTAGGATGTCGGCCGTACAACAGTTCAAAGGGGGAAAACCCCGTAGACGACTGGGGTACCTCCCGGATGGCGAACATTAGATATGGTAATAGCATATCCCAATCCTTTCCATCCTTGGCCACCACCTTTTTCAGCATGGACTTCAGGGTTTTGTTAAACCGCTCGACTAACCCGTCGGTCTGGGGATGGTACACCGAGGTGCGCAGCTGTTTGATGTTGAGCAATTTACACAGTTCCCGGGTCACTTTGGACATAAAAGGAGTCCCCTGATCTGTGAGGATTTCCTTAGGTAGTCCTAGGCGACAGAACATGGCAAACAGCTCCCGGGCAATTATTTTCGCCGTGGGGTGGCGTAACGGGATCGCCTCCGGGTACCGGGTGGCGTAGTCGACAACCACGAGTATGTGTTGGTGGCCTCGTGCTGATTTCACTATAGGCCCCACCAAATCCATTGCGATCCGTTCAAAAGGTTCCTCTATAACTGGTAGAGGTACCAATGGACTACGGAAGGTGGCAATGGGTGTGGTCAGCTGACATTCCGGGCAGGAGTCACAGTACCTCTGGACATCCGCATACACGCCCGGCCAAAAGAACCTTCGCAAGATGCGTTCTTGCGTTTTTTTAGCCCCAAGGTGGCCCCCTAGCAGGTGGGAGTTTGCCATCTCTAGGACCGCCCGGCGGTGTGGCTGCGGTACTACCAGTTGGTCCACAACCTCATCCCGGATTTTGTCCACCCTATAGAGTAACTCTTGGTTAAGCACCATGCGTGGAAATACGTTCTCTGCCCCCGGATGCTGAGCTACCCCGTTTATTTCAGTTACCCTTTCTCGGGCCCGGGTCAGTGTGGGATCCTGTAGCTGGGCTGTCCCAAACGCTCCCCGGGATACTTCCAACTCTGGAAGCGGTGGGGTCTCCTCGACCTCCCCTGCCATGACGTCTAGCGGGAACCTATCGGGGTGACACTCTAGCCCTATGTTGGCGACCCCTACGGCAGGTGTCCCGGTCTCAGGGTCGTCGGGCTCAGCACCCGGGTTCCCTGGCTTCAGAGCAGGGTTACTCCTCCTTTCCCATAAGGACCAAAACAACGGTAAGTCTCTTCCCAGCACCGTCCCGTAGGGTAGAGACTTTACCACTCCGACCACGTGAGTCACCTCTCCACAGGGAGTGGATATAGTCACTTCCGTGGTCGGATACTCGCGTAGGTCCCCGTGAATACACCGGACCCCGACCAATCCCCCAGTGAGTTGCAACCCGGGGATTAAGGACGCACGAACCAGCGTCACCCAACTGCCAGAGTCCAAGAGAGCTTCTGCTCTGTGTCCATTGACGAGCACCGGACACAGATGTGGTGCCGTTAGGGGAACCACTACATCTGCGGTGAACACGGGGCTGGCATACATCGAGAGCCGGCGTGTGAACCCACAGTCCATGGGGTCCGCTGTTAGGGGGCAATAGGTAGCCACATGTCCCGGCCCTTTGCACCGCCAGCACCACGTAGCGGTGCCAGCGCCGGGTCGGAAGCTCCTTCTTGGGGAACCTGGTTTCTTGCCAGCCCCATTCTGGGGTATCCTCTGAGCGGGTACGTTTTTAGGAGAGTCCCCTGTAGATGAACGCATACCTCTACCCGGCTCCGGAGGCCGGCGTAACTGCCGCAGTGGGGCAGAGTCCCGTATGAACTCCTCGGTGGCTGTATATCGCTCTATCAAGCTAACCACCTGGTCCAAGGTACCTGGGTCCCCTTGCCCCACCCAACGCTGTATCGCAACCGGCAGAGTCCGAACCAGCCGGTCGACCACCACCCTTTCCACCATCTGTCCCGGAGTTAAGCTCTCAGGCTGGAGCCACCGTTTCACCAACTGCAATAAGTCATACGCCTGGGAGCGAGCCGGCTTGGACTCCACATAGGACCAGGAAAACACCCGTTGAGCTCGAACATAAGTATTGACCCCCAGTCTCGCAAGGATCTCACCTTTGAGTTTGGCGTAGTCCTGGGCATCCTCCCAACTGAGGTCGGTGTAGGCCTTCTGGGCGTCGCCGATCAAGAATGGCGCGACGACTTCAGCCCACTGAGCCGGCGGGAGGCCTTCTCGCTCTGCAGTGCGCTCGTAAACGGTGAGGAAGGCTTCTACGTCGTCTTCCGGACTCAGCTTCCACAGGGCCGACTGGACCCGGTCCCGGGCCTCACGCCGTTCCGGGGAAGGCACTGCTGGCGGGTCTCGTAGGGCCACGATGTGCTGCAGGAGCAGTTCATTCGTCTTCTGCTGTTGCTCCTGCTGCTCTTGCTGCCGCTGCTGGGTGAGTACCAGCTGCCTTAGGATTTCCTCCATATCCGCGGCAGGCCTGAACTGTAGCGTGGCCGGCTTAAGTATGGACATACAGTGCCGGGCACCCCGCAAGTCTGTCGGCTATTCTGACTGCTGCTCCTCTCACTTTAGTCGCCGCTCATTGGCCTCATGAAACAGTCACTTTCACCGGGCTGGCCTGCTTGCCCGCATTCTCCACCATATGTGGGGCAGCGCCTGGGTTGCAAGTCAGGAAACACGTGGAGCCCGGTAGTGGTTCAAACAGGACCCGGTGTTTATTGCTGGTACACACAGCGACGGCACAGTCTGCCGGAATCCGGGTCGCAGCCGGGTACACAAAACACAGTTCATATAACGTACCCCGGGTCCTTCAGGCCAAAGGCCTCCGTTATGGGTCACCCCGAGTTCCCCCAGCCCTCCTGGGCTAGGCCGTGTTAGTCTAGCACACGGCCTCCTGGAACTCTAGACCTCTCCTTTCTGTATATCTGCTGCTGCTGCAGCCAAGGCACAAATCTGTGTACAGGGAACCCCGCCCTGCCTCCTGACCAGGCTTTTAACTCCGTGTCTACTTCCGGGACCTTGCAAGACCCAGAGCGGAGGGAGCGGACCGTCCCTTTCTCTCACACCCTATACCGGGCTCAATACGTGACAGTGCGCATTCTGGGGGAGACATAGCGCCCCTCGCATATGATCCCCCGCACTGTCTCACACATGCTTGACCTGGTCTTTAACCGACTCTGCTCTACCTCCTCTTTAGACAACTCATCTCTTCTCTCCGACCACAACATTCTCTCCTTCACACTCACAAACCCTCGCCCATCACAGCATAGTCCGACCTATCACACATTCAGAAATCTACAGGCCATCAACCCTCATACATTCACAGACTGTCTTCTCTCATCACTGTCCCCAATCTCCTCCTTCTCCTGCCCCAATCTGGCTGTGAATTACTACAATGAGAGTCTTAAAAGTACCCTGGACCAAGTAGCGCCCCTCACCCTCAGAACCTGCAAACACAGAGTAAAACAGCCCTGGCTCACATCACAAACCCGATTCCTCCAGCGATGCTCTAGGAGTGCCGAACGCCTATGGAGGAAAACTCGCACACCAGAAAACTTTATCCATTATAAATTCATGCTCAAAACCTACAACTCTGCCCTTCACCTCGCCAAACAGGCCTACTTCACCACCCTGGTCTCCTCACTATCCAACAACTCAAAGAAACTCTTTGACACCTTTCACTCTCTCCTCAGTCCGAAAGTGCAGGCCCCTATCACTGACCTCTGTGCTGATGATCTGGGCTCTTACTTCACAGAAAAAATAGAAAACATCCGTCAGGAAATCAGCTCCCAACCTTCAAGTGTTTCTACTCCCATCTGTCCCCACATCCCCTCTGGCTCACTCTCCATTTTTGACCCAGTCACAGAAGAAGAAGTCTCCAGGCTCCTCTCGTCCTCATGTCCCACTACATGCACCACTGACCCCATTCCCTCACGCCTACTACAGACCCTCTCTCCAGTGGTCACCACTCACTTAACCACAATCTTCAATCTCTCCCTCTCTACTGGCATCTTCCTCTCCTTCTTCAAACACTCTATTATTACTGCACTACTAAAGAAAATGTCCCTTGACCCATCCTGCACCAATAACTATAGACCTGTCTCCAATCTCCCCTTCATCTCAAAACTCCTGGAGCGCCTGGTCTACACCCGCCTCACCGTTTCCTCACCACTAACTCTCTTTTAGATCCATTGCAGTCTGGCTTCCGCCCCTTACACTGTACAGAAACTGCTCTTATCAAAATGACCTTCTGACAGCAAAACATAATGGTGACCACTCTCTCCTTACCCTTCTTGACCTCTCTGCAGCTTTTGACACTGTTGACCACCATGTCCTACTCTTTATGCTGCACTCCATTTGCATCAAGGACACGGCTCTCTCCTGGTTCTCTTCTTATCTTTCTGACCGCTCTTTCAGTGTACATTCTCTGGCTTCACTTCCTCCCCTCTTCCCCTCACTATTGGGGTCCCTTAGGGTTCAGTCCTTGGACCTCTTCTCTTCTCTCTCTACACAGCCACGATCGGACAAACCATCAGCAGATTTGGCTTCCAGTACCATCTGTATGCTGATGACACACAACTATACACTTCCTCCCCTGACCTTACTCCTGCTCTAATACAAAACACCAGTGACCGTCTAACCGCAGTCTCAATGTCATGTCTGCTCTCTATCTGAAACTCAACCTTTCCAAAACTGAACTTCTTCTGCTCCCACCCTCTGCCAACCTCCCTAAACCTGGTATCTCTCTCTCGGTGTGCTGCACCATGATAACGCCCAGTCAGCAGGCTCGCTGTCTCAGTGTTATGATGGACACTGATCTCTCCTTCACCCCATATATACAATCTCTCACCCGCTACTGTCGCTTGCACCTGTAAAATATCTCCAGAATTCGCCCTTTCCTAACCATGGAAACAACTAAAACCCTCACTGTGGCCCTGATCCATTCCCGCCTTGGCTACTGTAATTCTTTATTAGCTGGCCTCCCCCGCAGTAAGCTTTCCCCTCTCCAGTCTATCCTCAATGCAGCAGCCAGGATCACCTATCTAGCAAACCGTTACTCAGATGTTTCTGCTCTGTGCCAGTCACTGCATTGGCTACCCGTATACTATAGAATCCAATTCAAATTGCTCGCTGTCACCCACAAAGTTATTTATGGTGTGGTACCTCCTTACCTCTCCACCCTCATCTCTGTCTACCACCCCACCCGTCCCCTTCGCTGTGAATGCGACCTCAGACTAACATCGGCATTAATCCGAACCTCCCATTCCTGACTCCAGGACTTCTCTCGAGCTGCACCAATCCTCTGGAATGCTCTACCCCAAGAAATTAGGACTATATATTACTTGCATAGCTTCAGACGCTCCCTAAAAACACACCTCTTCAGGGCGGCCTATCATTCTCCCTAACAGTAGTCATTTAGACTTAAGATATTCATTGTTATAAGCCCCTGTACTTTGTGTTCCCATCCCTTCTTAGATTGTAAGCTCCTTTGAGCAGGGTCACCTTTATTTTTTGCCTTTTTATTGTATTTCCTATGTTGATTCTATGTTTATTGTATGTAACTACTGTTCTGTATTACCTACCATTCTGTATCGTATATTTTTCTTATATGTACCATTGTACTGTAAAGTGCTGCGGAATATGTTGGCGCTGCACAAATAAAGTTTTATTATTATTATGTCCTGGTGCAATCAGGGTAATGGTGCTTGAGATTGATGACAGCTGTGAAGTGTCCAAAAACCCGCCTGACATCAGGCCCTGGTGCTAGTAATGAAGGGGTGTCTAGAAGATACCCCCATTACTAGCCCAAGAGTTAAAAGGAAAAACATACAAAAATACTTTATTAAAATAAACACTCCCGACACTTTCTCCCATTCACCACTTTATTAGAAAAAAACAACAACACAGGTCTTAAGTATTCCGCTGAATTCGATGTAGTCCACAAACTTAAACATGGAAAAAACAGAAACCAGGCACTTTAACTCGTTCACCACTTAAAAAACTCTCACGCAGGTCCGACATAGTCCAGCGCATCCAATGAAGTCCAGCGAATCTGACAAAGCCTATGGAGCTATAGGCTTTGCCTACTGCCACTTCTGGGCCACTCTTCATTGTGCAAAATTCAATGATGCTGAAGCATGGTGGCACAGTAATGTTACCGATGTTGACATGTTCCGGGTCACCCTGCTTTGTGCGAGCCTGGCAAGAAGAAAGGTCACATCAGTAACAAGCGCAACCATGGCTCAAGTTTGCAGCATCTGGTTTTTGCAAAAACATCGGATTTCTGCCTGTTTTGCAAAAACGCAGATATTAAAAGCATTGCAAAAATGCAGATGTGAAAGCACCCTTACTCAAAATTAGGGGGACCCCTTGTTGGTTTTTTAACTTAATTATGGTATTTATTTTTTGGCTAAATACAAGGCTAGACACCCTTTAGTGTCACATGAAAAGCACTAAAGGGTGCAAGCTTACAATATAATTGGGCGTGGGACATTGTATAGCTGACATCTATATATATATATACCTATCCTAGCCTATTAGAGTATGTAACATTTGTCAAAAACACATTGCGTGTTCTTTCCATGTGCGATCACCACGTTTTCTCGCACCCATTGAATTGTATTGGCGAGATACGCAGCCACTCACAACATGCTGCGATTTACTCCTCACATCGAATTTTGAAAAACTAGCAGATATGCTCTGACCTATATGTGCGAGTGCAGTGCGATGTTTTTTCTCACTTACATTCACAGATTTTATAAGCAGATATGAATGAACCCTAAAAGTGACAAATGTGGTGTGAAAAAAATGAAAATTATCAGTATGCCAATCTATTGTTATCAAACTCTGTGAAGAATCTGTGGGTTAAAAATACCCACTATAGAGGGCGTGACCTGGACATGGAGGAGACAAGTCGCACTTGAGGAGAGCTCCCGTGCCTGATCCCCTTACACAGCCTGCATTTGCAATTATAAGCCTGCTCGGTGTACCCGTGTACAGCTACAGTCTCCTGGAACCAGGGTGGACAGCTGCATTTCATCAGATGCCCGGTAAACGAGACATAGCCCAGTTTTTTATCCCACCGGGTGCCTGCCACCACTCAGCCAGCCCCACTGCAATGGCTTCCAGCACTACAGCAGGGGCTACACACTCCGGGAATCTGACACCCAGCTCAAAGCAGACGTCAACTCCGTCCACCAGACGGAATACCAGAAGTGTGTCTGGATTCCACACATCAACACTCAAGGTACCGAACGGGGGAAAGGGGGGCGCAGGAAAAGGCGCGAACACCGCCATTACTGGAGACAGAGGGCAAGATAGACGAGTGTCTCACTCCCCCTCCCCCCTCTCAGAGGGGAGAGACGCTGCTGCAGCTCAAACACTTAATACAGGAATGACATGCACGGGACAGTCTGGTACCAGTACTCATACATCTAGCCCGGGCTCCAGCTCCTCTCATGGACCCTCTGCTCCTGCCTCAGAATATGACCAAGCCTCTCCTCATAGCTCCTGTGGCCCTCGGCTTGCAGACGCCTCCCTTCCTGGCTCCCCTGCAGGACCTCAGCTCAGTGGCCCCCCTCCCTCTCAGGCAGATGACCTACATGACATTAGATCTGGGATGCAGTGTCTGCCTACTAAAGATGATATGGAGGTATACATAAGAAGACTGGAGGCTGTCTGTAGGTCAGAGATCGGGTCACTCAGAGAGGACACTACTCAGCTTCAGACCTCGGTCCAGACAGTTACCCGGGAAGTTGCGGATCTTTCCTTATTGGTGAAACAACAACAACAACGCCTTGATCTGCATGAACAAAACTTCCACACGGTGCTGGATATGTTAGAAGATTCCGAAAACCGTAATAGACGGAACAATATACGGCTCCGAGGTATCCCTGAGTCAGTGGCACCCCGCGACATCGCCCCAGTTTTGCAACGAGTGTTTAATTCCCTGCTTAACAGACCCCGAGACGACCATATTGAAATGGACAGGGCTCATAGGTCCTTGGGCCCTAAGCGAGCTGACTCATCCCGTCCCAGGGACATCATTTGCAGAATACACTTCTATCAGATGAAAGACGATATCATGAGAAAAGCGAGAGAGTCTGAATCCATTGACTTTAATGGTGAATCTATCCAGCTTTTGGCAGATCTCTCACCCATCACTTTGGCCAAACGCAGAGCCCTGCGCCCCCTGCTGGACATTCTCCGGGAACAGGCGATTCCTTATTCGTGGGGCTTTCCCTTTCAACTTCAAGTTCGCAGGGACTCTGGGATGCACGTCCTCAGATCTCCGGCTGACGTCCCTGAGTTCTGCTCAGCACTCGGGTTGCCCCTGGTGCCCATCCTCAATTGGCCTCAACTGTCCACCTTCCTCCGCAGGGGCCCTATACCTGCACTACGGTTGCCCTTCACTGAGGACCGGAAGAGGAAGAGAGGCCCTAAACATCAATCAACGTCTCCTGTAGCTACCACCTGAACTTCTGCATTTGAATCTTTCTTGCTCTTTTTCTCTTTCTAGATGGGGTCCCGTCGGGGACCCCCTGGTGGATATTACCTCCTTACTGAGGTATTTTGTTTTTGAAGACTATTGTTCTCTGGCGGAGACTTTCCCCTTGGCTACGGCGGTACCTGGGGGGCGGTCCTGGTTGTCCACACTGTCCCGCTTGGAGGACAGCTGATGACATCTCACCTTATATGTGCCTCCCAAACCTGACCTCCACCCCCTTCTACCCTCAGTACCTCCCCCCTATCCCCTTTCCCCTCCTCCTCCGTCCCTCCCTTCCCTCTCCATCCCTGCCAACCCTTCTCCTACCCTCCCCATCTTACCTTCCCCTCCCTTTTCTTTCCTCCTGACCCCCCCCAACCCTCCCTTCCCCTTTGAGGTTTTATAAGTTACAATTTTGGGATACTCGGCTGCACTAATTTGCCGTCTTGTTTATTATTGTTATTTGCATTTTATGTTTTATTATTGCTGTGTTTGCATGCGGAGTTCCTCTACCCGCCTCTTACTTGTTAGGGATACCGCATTTAGTAAGGGATGTGTGTGGGACTCGGGTGCGCAGGATCCCTACCGTGTTCTGGTTACCCCACAATTAGGGAGTGTCTCTGACACACTTTACAGAGTTTAATCTGTTCACTCTCTTGGTCTGACGGTCCTTCACTCTCAGACCTCTGGGACCGGAATCAGATTCCTGGTCCGATTCACCTATTTTGTTTTATTTATTTTCTCTTTCTTTTCCTTCTTTTTCATCTTCTTTTACCCAGTTTCCTTCTCTCCCTTTCTACTTGGCTGCTAGTCAGCTCTCTTCTCTCCCTCTCTTTTCTCTTCTGAACCCACTGCCCCACCCTCCCCAGGTTTCACCATGTCCAGGCTCAACACGTGTTCTTTGAACATTAGGGGCTTTAATGTTCCTGAAAAACGTTCCCAGGTTCTCTCTCATATGCACAAAAAACATGTACATATTCTCCTTCTACAAGAAACGCATTTCAGAACTGACAAAACCCCCTTGATAAAACATAAACAATACAACAGATGGTACCACAGTTCAAACCCGGATGCTAAGTCCAAAGGGGTCAGTGTGGCTCTTCATAGATCCTTACAGGCACGGGTCCTTGACTCCAGAATAGACCCGCAGGGTAGATTCGTCTTCCTGAAGCTGCAGATTGCGAATGACATCTTCACAATTGCCAACCTGTACCTCCCAAATCAGGACCCGGCCCGTAGACTCCTATCTTATCTACGTACCCTGACGGACTTCGCTGAGGGTTCGGTGATACTGGGAGGTGACCTTAATTTTGTTTTTGATCGTGACTTGGACTCATCTACTCGTAGATCCTCTGTACCTGTTTCTCACCTAGAATCTTTGAAGACTAAGCTCCTTGAGATTAGAATGGTTGATGTCTGGCGGCTTCTGAACCCGAGGGTCAGAGATTATACTTACTATTCGGCTGTGCATGATATGTACAGTCGACTTGATCTTTTTCTGATCAGTCATAAACTTTTACTAGCTGACCCTGTTGTAGACATTGGTTCCATGATCTGGTCGGATCACGCTCCAATCTTTCTGTCTCTTGGCCTCTCGGGTTTGGCGCCGACGGAGTGGACCTGGTCACTCAATCCTGGACTACTGAAGCAACCGTCTTGCGTGTTGGCTGTCCGCTCTGCAATCACGAACTTTTTAGCTGACCACGAAACAGACCCTACGGCCCTCCCCCTGCGGTGGGAAGCTCTAAAGAGTGTCATTCGGGGATTCTCATTCAGCAGGGGGCTAGATTGAAACGTGAGCGAACACGTGAGGTCTCAGACCTGATGACGTCTATACACCAATTAGAGACCAGACATAAACAGTCACAATCTCCACAGCTTCTTGCGGACCTCACTAAGGCTAGATCAGACCTACGTACTATCATGGATACGACGTCTAGTCGCCAACAAGACCGCTTCCGTAAGTATTTGTATGAGTTCTCAAACAAGCCGGGGAAAGCATTGGCTAGATTCTTGCACCCCCGACTCCCCTCCACCTTCATTCCTTCTATAAAGTCGAGACTGGGTGGTCTCCTTCACGGGCCACGTGATATAGTGGAGGCGTTTGGAGACTACTACAAATCTTTATACAATCTTAGAGGACCCTTAGCTGACATGCCCACCGATGACTTTCGACGTCGGGTGTCAGACTATATTGCAGACACGCCGCTGCCACCTATCATTGAGGGAGACTCGGAAACTTTAGAATTGCCCTTTACGGAACAAGAGGTGTCAGATACTATCGCTGCACTTCCTAATGGGAAGAGTCCAGGCCCTGACGGTTTCTCAGCAAACTTTTATAAATTATTCGCACGTGAACTGGCCCCACAACTAACTTCCCTCTATAACTCAATTTCTGATTCATGCCCTTTCGCCCCCAGACACTGGCAGCCACGATAACGGTCATACCAAAGCCAGGGAAGGACCCTCTATCCTGCGCTAGTTATCGCCCTATCTCCTTATTAAATCTTGACGTAAAGATCCTCGCCAAAATTCTTGCCTCCAGACTTGGCCCACTACTACCGGCTTCTATCCATTATGACCAGACTGGATTTATTCTAGGCCGCGAGGCTAGAGATAATACCATTAAGACGTTACTCATCTCAGACTACGTTCATGACAATAAGATCCCTGCATGCTTCCTCTCGGTTGATGCCGAAAAGGCATTTGACCGCCTGGGCTGGGAATTTCTTTTTGCTTCTTTGAAACAATTGGGCTTAGGGCCGGTTATTATAGGGAAGATACAGGCACTCTACCATGGCCCCACTGCTCGGTTGAGGGTCAATGGGCTCCTTTCCTCGGCCTTTGAGGTCTCTAATGGGACGCGACAGGGGTGCCCTTTGTCGCCCCTGCTGTATGCCATCGCAATGGAGCACCTGGCGTGTGCACTAAGGGGATCTACGGATATTAGAGGCGTACAGATACATGAGGAACATTTCAAATTGGCCCTTTATGCAGACGACCTTCTGGTTTATATTACTAATCCCCTGGTCGCATTCCCGGTGCTCATGCGGGAATTTAAGAGGTTTGGTGAGGTCTCTCATTTCAAAGTTAATTATTCCAAGACAGAAGTAATAAACCTGACACTTCCGGGCCCACTTGTCACCCAGCTTCAGTCCTCCTTTTCTTTTCGTTGGGTGGACAGGGGCTTGAAATACTTGGGTATCTCTATTCCTGGAGACCCCAAGGACTTATTTGCTCTTAATTATACCCCACTCTTACATTCCACACTTCTTGAACTCAAAAGACTTCGCAGTACCCAGCTATCCTGGTTTGGCCGTATTAATGCCATAAAAATGGACATTCTGCCTAAATTCCTTTATTTGTTTCAGACAGTCCCTGCAGACGTCCCTCCCTCTTTCTTTCGCTGCCTGCACTCTGCATTACGCAAATTTATATGGAACTCGACGAGACCTCGGGTTCGCTTTTCGACCCTGACCGATTCGAAGCGTAGAGGTGGGGCAGGCTTACCTAACTTTCAACGCTATTATCACTCTGTTATATTATCCCGAATGTTAGACTGGAAGTATAATCAATATCACAAACAATGGGTGAAGGTCGAAAACCTCCTTTCGCCCTTCCCACTGCAGTGGCTACCATGGATCCGGAGGAGCTCCCGTCCTCTGATCTCGTTGTTTCCCCGACTAACACGCGTGGTGCTAGACTATTGGGATTTGTGGCGAGGGGGAGAAGTGATGGCGATCATCCATCCCTACTTGGACCCTTGTTTAATAATCCTGACTTTCCCCCGACGTCTGGGAGACGGGTCTTTTTGGCTTGGCGTGCTAGCGACGATCCCTGTCTGGCTCAGGTGGCGGAGCAGCGCGGGGGGGGCGAGGGGGGGAGAGGGTCGTTAGGAGGGCAGGAGTCCTGGTTGGAGGTATCTCAGTTGGACACGTTTCTCCGATCCTTGCGGGGGAAGTCACTCTCAGGCTTAGAAGCATTGTTTCTCTTGACTGAGCCCCCTGCTCACGTCATCTCCCTTTTATATGGCGTGCTTTCAGATGCGGGCCCATCTGCCATCCCCTCATTTGTAGGGACCTGGCAATCTGACCTGCGGGTGACATTCTCAGACTCTGACCGGACTAAGATTTTTACACTGACACATAAGTTGTCAGTATCCTGCAGCTTTCAGGAGACGAATTATAAGATCTTAACTAGGTGGTATAGGTGCCCAGCGCTCCTTCATAAAATGTTTCCCTCAGTGCCCGACCTGTGCTGGAGGTGTGGCGAAGGACCGGGTTCCATGCTACATATTTGGTGGCAATGTGGCCCTATCCAAGCCTATTGGCTCTCAATATTCTCGATTTACGAATCTATCTCAGGAATACGCCATTCACCTTCTCCACAAATCGCGCTTCTGTCCCTTATCCCCGGCCCACTCAAATCGTGCAAACGTGGTCTGTTTCGTTTCTGCCTGATGGCGGCCAGGGTCTTGATTCCACGACACTGGAAATCAACAGTCGCCCCCTCCATAGGAGAATGGGTAAAAGAAATGGACAGGATATGCCGCATCGAGGGACTTATGGCCCACGACCATGAGACCTGGGAACAACACAAGCAGCTTTGGTCTCCCTGGTGGTATTACCGGGATGGACCTCTACTTGAGTCTCTTCTGCGAAACGCGCAGACATGACCTGGACATCTTGAATACCGCTTCCCTGCTTACCCCTCCTTCTCTCCCTCCTTTGATTCCGTGTGCTCTTTTCTACCCCTCTTGGCCCTTTCTCTTTTCTGCATCTCAAACTAGCATTCTTCTGATTATTATACCCGCCGGAGTACTGGGAAGCTCATGGGACTACATCTCTAGTGGACCCGGCATGCATGATGTCTACTCCTTCCTTAGCCTCAAACAGGCGGATCGCTTGCCATTTATACCATGTACCTTCGTGTATTCTGGCTTTACTATTGTAAGATACTTTCATGTACTATTTTTATTTTCTTTCTACTTTATTATTTTCTTTCTACTTTACTATGTATTACCATTCTTTCTTGATTGATAATTGTTATGCTAAACTTTAATAAACAATATTTTCTGAAAAAAAAAAAAAAAAAAAAATACCCACTATACCCCTGGATAAAATCCTTGAGTGGTTTAGTTTCCAAAATGGGGTCACTTGTGGTAGGTTTTTGCTGTTTACGTTCCTCTGGGGCCCTGCAAATGCAACATGGTGTCAGCAATCTATTTCTGCTTTTCCAAAATTCAAATATTGCTTCTGCCCTTCTGAGCCCTCCCATTTGTCAAAATAGAGGGTGCTTGACCACATGTAGGGTATTGGGGAACAAATTGTGTCGTCTACTTTATGGTGTTAGCTCTTGTAAAAGTGAGAAATTTGGTGCTAAAGCAATGTATTTGTGAAAAAAAGAACATTTTCAATATGAAGATCTATTGTTATCAAATTCTGTGAAGAATGTGTTGGTTCAAAATGCTCACTATACCCTAAATAAAATCCTTGAGGGGTCTAGTTTCCAAAATGGAACCTTAGGGGCTCTGCAAATTTGACATGGTAGACAAATTTGTGTTGCAAACTTCAATTTATGCTCCTTCTCTTTCACCTTGCCATTTGTCCAAACAGAGGTTTTTGACCACATGGTGGGTATTAACCCCCTCAGAAGAAACTGGGTAACAAATTTTAGGGTCCAATTTGTCATGCTATTCCTTGTTAAAGTGAATAAATTGAGGCTAAAGCAACATTTTTAGGTAAAATGTAAATTTATTTTTTTCATTCCACATTGCATTAATTCCTGTGAAGCATCTGAAGGGTTAGGCTGGCTTCACACCACGGTGTTATCCGGTCCGGGGCTGTCCGGGATGACCCAGACAGCCCCGGACCGGATTAGCACACAGAACCGGAGGGCCAAATGTGCCCTCCGGTCCTGTGTGCAGCCGGATGGCTGTAATTGCAGCTGCTGATTTTTCAAGACCACGGCTAGCATGGAGCTAGCCGCGGTCCTGAACCAACAGCGGCGTGCAGCCGCCAGTGTTTGGTTCCCGGATCCTCCCGGTCCGGGGCAATCCGGCCCCATAGGCTCCCATGTTAGGGAGCGCCGGATTGCCCCTGCTTCGGGAGAATCCGGCCGAATCCGGGATCCGGCAAATTGGGGAGATTTTTCTCCCCTGACAGAAAAATGATGCAAGCATCATTTTTGTGTCCGGAGAGAATAATCCATATTCTCCCGGATTGTCCCGGAGTGATGAAACCAGATGGCAGAGAGCTGACATCCGGCTCCATCTGGCCCCATAGCCTACTATGGGGCCAAAAACCGGTCCGGAGCTGTCTGGTTTACACCGGACAGCCCCGGACCGGATCACACCGTGGTGTGAAGCCAGCCTCAATAAACTTCTTGAATGTGGTTTTGAGCAGTCTGAGGGGGGCAGGTTTTTAAATGGTGTCACTTTGGGGTATTTTCTGTCACATAGTCCTCTCAAGGTCACTTTAAATGTGATGTGGTCACTAAGAATATGATTTTGTAAATTTGTTTGGCAAAAATAAGAAATTGCCCAGAAACTTTGAATCCATCCAACTTCCGAACAAAAAAAATGATGTTTCTCCCAAAATTATGTTTCGAAAATTGTACTCATGTAAAGCAGACATGTTGGAAATGTTATTTATTAACTATTTTATGTGCCATAACTTTGATTTAAGGACATAAAAAAATCTAAATTTGCAAATTGCTAAGTTTTTTTTGCAAATTTCAGTTTTTTTTCACAAATAGACACAAAATATATTGTTCTAAATTTACCACTAACTTAAAGAATTATATGTAACACAAAAAAATCTGGGATCTGTTAAAGTATTCCAGAGTTATAACCTCATAAAGTGACACCGGTCGGAATTTCAAAAATTTGGTCATTAAAGAGGACCTGTCACCCCTCTGGTGCATGCTGCATTAAGTGGTGCATTTAGATTGCCTGCACCAGGGGGGTGATAGGTCCTCTTTAAGATCAAAATTGTCTCTGTCTCTAAGATGGTAAATGTTTTTGCACGTTTATATTCTTTGACATCTAAACAAGTTATAACAAGGAATGCAAAAATCAAGACATGATGACTATGTGTGCTTAATCTGCAGACTTTCAGCAGAGCTCCTACGTCTGCTATGTTCAGAATCTGACGTAAAGGAACAAGTGAAGATTTACGATGGTGTTCCCACTTTGCTTAGTTTGCTTCACTCTGATCACCTAAAACTGCTATGGAGTGTTGTCTGGATATTAGTTCAGATCTGTGAAGACCCAGAAATAAGTGTGGAAATTCGGACATGGGGAGGAATCAAGCAGCTGCTTCATATTTTAAAAGGGTATGACTATGTCTTCCAAAAATTACAAATTGATGAAAAGTGTAGATGTACACATTAGGATTTGGGAGAGGCAACATGGTGTAACTGTACTTTTTACAAAACTTTAATGGGTGGAAGTGCTCAGCCATGCACTGCTCTTCCCTTAGACTAAGAATAGTTCTGACTTCCCTTCTACTGTTTTGGAGTAGAACAGTGCTGAACTTTGTTTTAGCATCCTCTGAGAATCTCAGAATCTAGAATTCTACTGATCAAATCTCTTGACATGTTTCTCTGACAAGAGTTTTGAGAAAGTGCAGGTACTCTTCAAGTGAGACTAGTGTTTGACAACCATTTTGACTTTGAGGCACAACTAGGGAGAAAAAAAATATGTCTTGGTGCAAATTATTTGTTTTAGTATTGACAAAAAATATCTAAAACACAATAACTATGAATCCATAGGGAGTCAGAAGGACGAGCGACACTCACCGAGAGATCATCATTTACGCTGAAGGCACACTGATCCCTCCAAAACGGCGCGTTTTTGAAGCGCGATATTGATGCGAGTTTGATGCGTGTAGTAGTGCTAGTGCGGTGCTAGTGGGGTGCTAGTGTGGTGCTAGTGGGGTGCTAGTGTGGTGCTAGTGGGGTGCTATTGAGATTTTTTTCATTCCTACTGCGATCCGACAGACTAGCACCTTCTCCTGGTGTCAAGACTGCACTTATTTGCTACCACTTATTTTTGTCAATCAATGGGGTCACTTGTGGGGGAGCTCCAATGTTTAGGCACACAGGGGCTCACCAAACGCGACATTGTGTCAGCTAACAATTTGAGCTGATTTCCATTCAAATTGTTAGCGGACACCATGTCGCATTTGGAGAACCCCTGTGTGCCTCAGCATTGGAGCTCCCCCACAAGTGACCCCATTTTGGAAACTAGACCCCCCAAGGAACAAATCTAGATGCATAATGAGCACTTTGAAGCCCCAGGTGCTTCACAAATTGATCCGTAAAAATGAAAAAAATATTTTTCTTCCACAAAAATCTTATTTTTTATTTTTACGGATCAAATTGTGAAGCACCTGGGGCTTCAAACTGCTCATTATGCATCTAGATTTGTTCCTTGGGGGGTCTAGTTTCCAAAATGGGGTCACTTGTGGGGGAGCTCCAGTGCTGAGGCACACAGGGGCACTCCATACGCCACATGGTGTCCGCTAACAATTGGAATTGTTAGCGGACACCATGTCGCGTATGGAGAGCCCCTGTGTGCCTCAACATTGGAGCTCCCCCACAAGTGACTCCATTTTGGAAACTAGACCCCCAAGGAACAAATCCAGATGCATAATGCGGTCACTTGGGGGGAGCACACAGGGGCTCTCCATATGCAACATGGTGTCCGCTAACAATTGTTAGCGGACACCATGTCGCGCATGGAGAGCCCCTGTGTGCAGCCAGCATTGCCACCAGCGCAAGGGCAACTGTAATAGTTGGGGTACAGCACCAGAAAATGGCACCTCCAATGAATGCGCTATTTCCTGGGGTTCCTGTGGGTTGCAATTTGCAGCGTGGGGGGGCCCACAACATTTGGATCTCTCCATGATGAGGATTGCAGCCCCCCAACTGCCAAGTTGTACCTGGCTGGCAACCAAAAATATGGCAAAGCTCCATGTCATTTTATTGGTAGAAGTAATTAAAAAAAATGACATGGGGCTTCGCCATATTTTTGGTCCAGCCAGGTACAACTTGGCAGCTACGGACTGCCACCAACCCCCAGCTGCCTTGTTGTACCTTGCTGGCAACCAAAAATACAGCGAAGCCCATTTTTTTATTTCTAGAACAAATTCTAGAAAAGAAATGACGTGGGGCTCCGCCATATTTTTGGTCCAGCCAGGTACAACTAGACAGCTGGGGGCGTTCCGGGCCCCCCATGCTGCGAATTGCAGCCCGCAGCCGCCCCAGAAAATGGCGCATTCATTGAAGCGCCATTTTCTGGCGCTGTACCCATGCTCTTCCAGTTGCCCTGGTGCCAGTGGCAAACTGGGTAATAAAGGGGTTAATGCCAGCTTTTTATTGGCAGCTGGCACTAAGCCCGAGATTCATAATATTGGGCCAATGTTAGACCCGCCATTAGGAATCTCTGGTAAGTAGTCAATAAATACACACAGAGTAAAATATTTTTATTTGGAAAAAAACACAAACAAAATTCAGACTCCATCTTTATTAGAAAGATCCGACGTTGTCCATAACGAAGGTCCCGCGATGCTCGATCGCCTCCGACGTAGTCCACAACGAAGGTCCCACGATGCTCGATCGCCTCTGCTCCAGAGATTGCAGCAAGGGATCAAGTGTCCTCTTCCTACAGTCTCTGGGGTCAGAGTTATGGTGCACTGTATGGCAATGATCTGTCATACAGTGCACCATGACTATGATCCCTGAGACTAGAAGAGGACACTTGATACCTTGTTACATCCATCCATCCATTCATCCATTATCCACACATGTACACATCCATTCGTGCACACATCCTCATATGCAGTCACACATACGCACACATCCATCCATGCATGCACCCACGCATCCATGCACCCACACATCCATGCACCCACGCATCCACGCATCCACTAACCCACGCATCAACTAACTCACGCACCCACACATCCACACATCCACTAACCCCGCACCCACACATCCACGCATCCACTAACCCACGCACCTACGCATCCACTAACCCACGCATCCACTAACCCATGCATCCACTAACCCACGCATTTACTAACCCACGCATCCACTAATCCACGCATCCACTAACACACACGCCCACACCCACACATCCACAATCCACACATCCACTAACCCACGCACCACACACATCCACGCTCCCACACATCCACTAATCCACACATCCACTAACCCACGCACCCACACATCCACGCTCCCACACATCCACTAATCCATGCATCCACTAACTCACGCACCCATACATCCACTAATCCACGCATCCACGTACCCACGCACCCACACATCCACTATCCCACACATCCACTAACCCACGCACCCACACATCCACGCACCCACACATCCACTAATCCACGCATCCACTAACCCAAGCACCCACACATCCACGCACCCACACATCCACACATCCACTAACCCACGCACCCACACATCCACGCACCCACACATCCACTAATCCACGCATCCACTAACCCACGCACCCACACATCCACGTACCCACGCATCCACACATCCACTAACCCACGCACCCACTAATCCACGCATCCACTAACCCACACACTAACCCACGCATCCACTAACCCACGCACCCACACATCCACGCACCCACACATCCACACATCCACATACCCACGCACCCACACATCCACGCACCCACTCATCCACTAACCCACACATCCACTAACCCACGCACCCACACATCCACGCACCCACACATCCACGCACCCACACATCCACTAATCCACACATCCACTAACCCACGCACCCACACATCCACGCACCCACACATCCACACATCCACATACCCACGCACCCACACATCCACGCACCCACACATCCACTAACCCACACATCCACTAACCCACGCACCCACACATCCACGCACCCACACATCCACTAATCCACACATCCACTAACCCATGCACCCACACATCCACGCACCCACACATCCACTAATCGACGCATCCACTAACCCACGCACCCACACATCCACGTACCCACGCATCCACACATCCACGCACCCACACATCCACGCACCCACACATCCATGCACCCACGCATCCATCCATCCATGAACCCACTCACTCAATCATTCATTCATTCGGTACTTACCTCTGGGCGGAGCAGCACTGGAGGAGGGGCGTTCCAGCGAGGAGAGGAGGCAGAGCGGCAGCTACCCGGCGGGATCGAGGAGCGGTGAGATCGGACACGAGGATCGGGGGGGGCAATCCAGGGGATGGGGAGGGCGTCTGCCCCCAACCCCGCCGCCAGCAGCGCGGCGGGTGAACAGACCCGGCATCAGGGGTGGGGGGCAGTAACAGGTGGGGGCATCTGGAGAAGGGGGAGGCCTGAGGAGGGGGAGGGCATCCGCCCCCGCCACCAGCAGCGCGGCGGGTGAAGCCGCACACTGGTCCTGGCTGTCACAGAGATCACAGCCGGGATCACAGCCTCAGTACCGACGGGAGGCTCTGCGCAGCTTACGGGTGTGTGCCGGAAGTGTGTTTTTTCATGTGCGAGACTCGCACTATGTGATTGCACGGTACGTTTTTTTAACGCACCCATTGATTTCTATTGATAGCTCATGCAGACAACTCGCATGCAGTCGCAGCATGCCGCGACTGAAACTCGCTTTGCGAGTTCAGTGCTTAAAATGCGCACCAGTGTGCCCGACATTATAGGAAAACACTTGTCCTAGTGCAATGCGAGTTTATCTCGCATTTCACTCGCGCGAGGCACTGGGATGATGTGCCATCATCCGACATCATCCCAGTGCCTCGCACGAGTGCAATGCGAGATAAACTCGCATTGCACCAGGACAAGTGTTTTTCTATCATGTCGGGCACATTGGTGCGCATTTTAAGCACTGAACTCGCAAAGCGAGTTTCAGTCGCGGCATGCTGCGACTGCATGCGAGTTGTAGGCACCAGCTGTCAATAGAAAACAATGTGTGCGTTAAAACAACGCACCGTGTAATGAATAGTGCGAGTCTCGCGCGTCAAAAACCCTTCCAGCACACACATTTCAAAAAGCATGCGGGAAGAAGCAGGGCACACACCGCACACCGCACACCACCGGGAGCCAGAGCCCCCCGTCGGTACTGAGACTGTGATCCCGGCTGTGACCTCTGTGACAGCCGGGACCTATGTGCGACTTCACCCGACGCGCTGCTGGCGGTGGGAGCAGATGCCCGCCCCCTCCTCAGGCCTCCCACTTCTCCAGATGGCCCCCACCTGTCACTGCCCCCCACCCCCGATGCCGGGACCTGTTTGCGGCTTCACCCGCCGCTATGCTGGCGGCGGGGGCGGATGCCCTACCCCTCCTCTGGATGGTCCCCACCTACGATGCCGGGTTTGTTTGCCGGTTCACCCGCCGCGCTGCTGGCGGCAGCGGATGCCCTCCCCCTCTTCAGGACTCACCATCCCTGGATGGCCCCCACCTGTCCCTGCCATTCACCCCTCACCCCCCGATCCCCGTGTCTGATCTCACTGCTCCACGATCCCGCCGGTGAAGCCGCCGCTCTGCCTCCTCTCCTCGCTGGAACGCCCCTCCTCCAGTGCTGCTCCGCCCAGAGGTAAGTACCGTATGAAATGAATGAGTGAGTGAGTGAATGATTGAATGAGTGAGTGGGTTCATGGATGGATGGATGGGTTCTTGGATGGATGGGTGTGAATGGATGGATGGATGTGAGCACAATGTCACGCTGGGAGCGGGAGAGACACTCAGCGTAGGACAACGACGGGGGGGGGGAATAAGGAGTCCCTAAAGCTATGGGCACAAGAGGGAGAGGGTGACCCCTAGTCTTCCTGGGGCTGACCCTGTCTGCCCTGACTTCCCTATACAGTTTCCTCAACTGTCGCCGACCACGAACCTCGTCCCTCTCTGATCCTAGCACTACCTTATCTAAGGATCAGATGGAGAGGTTCACTAGACCCCTCCACTAACAACTAAAGACAAACACAAGGAAAAACAGACAATGGGGAAAGAAAACACTTATCTTGCAGCAGAGCACAGCAACCTCCACAACCTCAGCTTCTGCTGGAGCAAGGATAATGAGTGTCCAAGGAAATATCACCTGCACCGAGGGAGGGCAATGAAACTCCTTATAAAGGTGGGAAGAACCTGCTGGGTCCTAGTGACCCAGGATAATGGTGTAGAAACCAGACCGAGCACAAGACCTTCCCAGCCGTCTCCCCATGATAGGGAGATCTTATCATACCTTCTCTCTATCTACACAGAAGGTAAAAGCCCCTGAAAGACGGACCGTCCTCAAACATTATGGCTGATTGGCCAAACGCTGGGATCGTCTGCGCGTGGTCTCTACCCTGTCATCCGTGCCACCCGTGACACACGCTTGGTTGTGTGGGTGCGTGGGTGTGTGGATGTTTGGATGCGTGGGTGTGTGGATGCATGGGTGTGTGGATGTGTGGGTGCGTGGGTGTGTGGGTGCGTGGATGTGTGGGTGCGTGGATGCGTGGGTGTGTAAGTGCGTGGATGTGTGGGTGCGTGGATGCGTGGGTGCATGTATGCGTGGGTGCGTGGGTGTGTGGGTGCGTGGGTGTATGGGTGTGTGGGTGCGTGGGTGTGTGGGTACGTGGGTGTGTGGGTGCATGGATGTGTAGGTGCGTGGATGTGTGGGTGCGTGGATGTGTGGGTGCGTGGATGTGTGGGTGTGTGGGTACGTGGATGTGTGGGTGCGTGGATGTGTGGGTGCGTGGGTGTGTGGGTGCGTGGATGTGTGGGTGCGTGGATGTGTGGGTGCGTGGATGTGTGGGTGCGTGGGTTAGTGGATGTGTGGGTTAGTGGATGTGTGGGTGCGTGGGTGTGTGGGTGCGTGGATGTGTTGGTGCGTGGATGTATGGGTGGGTGGATGCGTGCGTGGATGCGTAGGTGCATGGATGTGTGGGTGCGTGGGTTAGTGGATGTGTGGGTTAGTGGATGTGTGGGTGCGTGGATGTGTGGGTGCGTGGATGTGTGGGTGCGTGGATGTGTGCATGGATGGATGTGTGCGTATGTGTGACTGCATGCGTGGATGTGTGCACGAATGGATGTGTACATGTGTGGATGATGGGTGGATGGATGGATGCAACAAGGGATCTCAAGTGTCCTCTTCTAGTCTCAGGGATCATAGTCATGGTGCACTGTATGACAGATCATTGCCATACAGTGCACCATAACTCTGACCCCAGAGACTGTAGGAATAGGACACTTGATCCCTTGCTGCAATCTCTGGAGCAGAGGCGATCGAGCATCGTGGGACCTTCGTTGTGGACTACGTCGGAGGAGATCGAGCGTCGTGGGACCTTCGTTATGGACTACGTCGGATCTTTCTAATAAAGATGGAGTCTGAATTTTGTTTGTGTTTTTTTTCCAAATAAAAATATTTTTCTCTGTGTGTATTTATTGACTACTTACCAGAGATTCCTAATGGCGGGTCTAACATTGGCCCAATATTATGAATCTCGGGCTTAGTGCCAGCTGCCAATAAAAAGCTGGCATTAACCCCTTTATTACCCAGTTAGCCACCGGCACCAGGGCAACTGGAAGAGCATGGGTACAGCGCCAGAAAATGGCGCTTCAATGAATGCGCCATTTTCTGGGGCGGCTGCGGGCTGCAATTCGCAGCATGGGCCCAGAACGCTTGGGCCTCTCCATGCTGCGGATTTCAGCCCCTGGCTGTCTAGTTGTACCTGGCTGGACCAAAAAATGGCGGAGCCCCACGTCATTTTTTTTCTAGAATTTGTTCTAGAAATAAAAATAAAATGGGCTTCGCTGTATTTTTGGTTGCCAGCCAGGTAAAACGAGGCAGCCGGGGGTTGGTGGCAGTCCATAACTGCCAAGTTATACCTGACTGGACCAAAAATATGGCGAAGCCCCATGTAATTTTTTTTTCATTACTTCTACCAATAAACTGACATGGAGCTTTGCCATATTTTTGGTTGCCAGCCAGTGTGCAGTTGGGGGCTGCAATCCTCATCGTGGAGAGATCCAAATGTTCTGGGCCCCCCCACGCTGCAAATTGCAACCCACAGACACCCCAGAAAATAGCGCATTCATTGGAGGTGCCATTTTCTGGTGCTGTACCCCAACTCTTCCAGTGGTGGCAATGCTGGTGGCACACAGGGGCTCTCCATACGCGACATGGTGTCCGCTAACAATTGTTAGCGGACACCATGTTGCGTATGGAGAGCCCCTGTGTGCCTAAACATTGGAGCTCCCCCACAAGTGACCCATTATGCATCTGGATTTGTTCCTTGGGGGGTCTAGTTTCCAAAATGGGGTCACTTGTGGGGGAGCTCCAATGTTGAGGCACACAGGGGCTCTCCATACGTGACATAGTGTCCGCTAACAATTCCAATTGTTAGCGGACACCATGTCGCGTATGGAGAGCCCCTGTGTGCCTCAGCATTGGAGCTCCCCCACAAGTGACCCCATTTTGGAAATTAGACCCCGCAAGGAACAAATCTAGATGCATAATGAGCACTTTGAAGCCCCAGGTGCTTCACAATTTGATCTGTAAAAATAAAAAAATAAGATTTTTGTGGAAGAAAAATATTTTTGTCATTTTTACGGATCAATTTGTGAAGCACCTGAGGCTTCAAAGTGCTCATTATGCACTTGAGGGGTCTAGTTTCCAAAATGGGGTCACTTGTGGGGGAGCTCCAATGCTGAGGCACACAGGGGCTCTCCAAACGCGACATGGTGTCCGCTAACAATTTGAATGAAAATCAGCTCAAATTGTTAGCTGACACCATGTCGCATTTGGTGAGCCCATGTGTGCCTCAATATTGGAGCTCCCCCACAAGTGACCCCATTGATTGACAAATGAGTGGCAGCAAATCAGTGCAGTCTTGACACCAGGAGAGGGTGCTAGTCTGTCGGATCGCAGTAGGAATGAAAAAATCTCAATCGCACCACACTAGCACCCCACTAGCACCACACTAGCACTACACTAGCACTACTACATGCATCAAACTCGCATCAATATCGCGCTTCAAAAACGCGCCGTTTTGGAGGGATCAGTGTGCCTTCAGCCTTATATTTATTTCGTCCTGTTGCCTGTTGAGTGTGCAACAAGATTCAAATTAAGTGGTGCCCAGTGTTTTTCTTTTACTAAGGCTGGAAACACACTGTCCGTGTGATATACAGGCCACTTGGACGAGAGTCGGATCATTAACCCTAAATGACCTCTTCCTGTCCTGACAGGGAGAGGTCGTTCAGGGTTAATGATCCGACACTCATCCGAGTTACTCGGATATCACACGGACAGTGTGGTTTCCAGCCTAAAAGAATACCTATAAATTACCATTAGTGTCAAAATTGTATATTAGAGTTGAAAAAAAAGGTAACCTTTCAGTGTGACACTAATTTTTGCTTCTTCTAGCTTTGCCTTTAGTGAAACACAAACTGTCAGTTCTTCTTCACCAGAGGTTCTGAAAAAAAATACTGTGCCCCCTGAGTATTAAACTAAGATAATGTTCTTGCTGAATTATATTTAATACACTGTAACCTCCAATATAAAATTAACTGAAGGCACCTCTTGATTTTAAAACTGTTATACTGGTTAAAAAACAACATAATATGTCCCCTGAATATAAAATTATGATACTGTGCCCCCTTATAAAAGTATGATATTTTTCCCCACCATTATAAAATAAATACATCATGCTACCTGAATCTAAAAAATAATACTCTGTGCCCCCTGATTTTAAAATTATGATATGCTCTCTAAATATAAAGCTGCAGGTCTAAGATTAGGATTATCGCTCTTAGGCCCCTTTCACATCTGCATTGTAGTGTAATTCCCGACAGATCTGTAGCGCCCCGCTGGTTAGCGCGCTACTGCACCCCTAACAGAAGGTGCAGGATGCTTTGTTCTGATAAGGAGTAGTAGAAGCCTGACGCTCCAGCACCACACACACCCACCTAGTGATAGGGGACCAATCAGACGCCCATTACTAGGGTAACTGGTCCCGCTGGGTGGAGAAGCTAGATTATAAAGTGAGGAACAGTGAGTAGGAACAAAACAGTGACCAGAGAAGAACAGTAGTTGTTGGAGAAGAAGCAGTGCAGTGAAGAGTTGCAGAACAGAGTGCAGAAGTGAAGAGAAACCGCACAGTAAAGAGAACAGCAGAGGAGAAGTAACGGGGAGGGCACCTCAACCTGGTGACCCAGAAGAGAAAGGGGCAGATAAAGGGTAACCAAATACCCTGGCCCAGTCCGAAGCAGGGCACCGGCTCCGACATGGATCAGAGGTCTATCCATGAACCGCAAATTACCGGCGTGATCGCAAGCTTCATAGGAGCACGATCCAACCACCCTACACCAAGCACGGTCTCCACTAGAAGCACTAAACTGGGTTGGGTTCCCTTTGGAGAGATACAGGGTTCCCATATCACCCGATGGGCCTGGTGCAAGAAGTGGGATTGTGCAGGGCACCACAGAAAAGGACAGAGAAAGTGATAGAGAAGGAATATCAGCGGAGCTTCAGAGGGACACTGCTCACTGCCAGAACCACCCGGTCCACAACCTTAGCTGACAGAACTGCATTACCCTGTAATCCTGCAGATTACCGGAGTAAAGTACCCATTCAGAGTGAGCAACGTGTCTGTGTTCCTTTCTAATGAACTGTGGTTTACCTGCCATACATCTCGCAGCGGAGGCTGCGCTGCCCTATTCCACCATTGCTACTTCCAATACCCCGGGGACTCAGTCCTACCTGTAGAGGGCTATGACATCTTGCTGCCGCACATCTCCCCGGCTGTAGCCCCCAGTAATGTGCGTTATGTTGGCTTGGTATCAAAATACAAAGGATCCCACATAGGTTTTTTAATTATTTAACTAAATAGTTTAAAAACTGCTGTGGGGTCCCCCTCAATTTTGATATTCAGCCAAGATAAAGCATATGGCTGGGGGTGGGTATTCTCACCTTGGAGAACCCCCCCCCGAAGGCTAAGAATAGCAGCCTGAGCCACACCAGAAACAATTTACTTACAGTATTGGTAAGGTGTGGGTCTCATAGAGATCTGTACATCACCAATTCAGGGCTTGATGTCAGCTGTCAATTTACAGCTGTCAATATCTCCTTATATTACCCTGCTTTCCACTGCACCCGGGCAATCAGAAAGAGTCGGGTAAAGCACCAGAATGGACACATTTAGTGGATGCCACATTTCTGTGGCAGCTGTGGGCTTCTATTCTTAGCCTGCCAAGGCCCAATTACTATGGGCTTCTCAATGAAGAGAATACCAACCCCCAGCCATGTGTTTCATCTTGGCTGAGTGTCAAAATTTGGGGGGACCCCACACCATTTTTATTTTTAATTAATTTGAAAAAAAAAAACTACGTGGAGTCCCCCTGTATTTTGATACCCAACCAACATAATGCACACAGCCATGTGCTTTTTTTGCACTGTGTTTCCAAATCCAAGGGACCACATGCCACATATTTCAATTATTTATTTATTTTTGCACTAACATGAGAGCAACTTGATTGCCATGCATTAATGTGTATGGCAACCAATCACGGATGCTGGCACAAAAGGTGGAGGTGAAATCTGACTGCAATAACCAATCACAGACGCTGTCACAGAGGGTGGGCGTGGGAAACAGAGGAATATACATGAGGCTTAATGAACAGACCTGGAAATAGTGTGCTGCAGCGTGGAAACTTGGAAGTATTATTCTCCTGCTTTAACCACCATTTTGCAGCCCCCTAGCTGTTTATGCTGGTGGCCTAACCCAAACAGTATCACAGACTTCTTAGGGAAGTCTGTGTATGGGGTATATGCACGGACACTAGGTGTTCATTACAGACCCTAAACTTTACAGTTCGGGTTTGCCCATCACTAGTGCAAATTATTTTACTATTATCGTGTTTATTTGAAGCGGTTACATAGTATAGTCGAATCTTGCTAAAGAATAAGTTAAACTCAGAAATTCTGACTTCTTTCAAATGTGAAAATATGATAAATGTTAATGTTTCACTTCTGCACAGAAACGGTCGGTAAATCATTGTGTAATGTCAGTGAACGCTCTTGCTGAACATCACATCATTTGTAATCTATCACTTTTACATTCTTCCAGAGAACAGTATCTAGTTTCTGATCGCTCATCCATTGGGAGCTTGTCAAGTGCAAATGCTGCAGGCCGAATTCGGCATCTTTATTTATCTGAAGATTTGAGCCCAAGAGAAATACAAGAAAATACCCTTTCACTACAAGCGGGTAACATTATTTGTCACATATATGTTGAATGTGCAACGAGAATTAGATGGCTTTGTTTTCAGCTTGTAAAATAATGTACGAATACTAAAGTTTGAAGAAAGAGAACATCTCAGTGACTAAGGCTGGTTTCACATTTGCGTATGTAAACGCAGCGTACCGAACGCAGGCAAACGCACGCGCATTGCGTTCCTACTTTTAAAATGGGAACGCATGGTACCTGCGTTGGGCTGTGTTCGGTTGCGGTTGCGTTTGGATGCGCATAATTTGTGCGCCCTCCTCCACCCTCTGAACGCAGCCGATGTATTTTTTGTGCGGTCGCGGGTGCTTGTTTTATCAGCAAGCACCCGCAAGAGCACAAAAAATGCATAGAAGTTAATGGATCCACAGTGTCCTCCGCATGACAGCGCAGGAGAACGCTAATCTCCTGGCGATGTCGGCATGGGAGATTTGAAGAAACAACTCATCTGACACCCACATCGACACCGTCGGGAGACCAGCGGCGGCCGTGAGAAGGAGATCTCTGCCTCCCGGCCGCCGCTGAGACTGCTGGCCGGGCACCATACTGATGTGAACGCATGTGGAGATTCTCCGCTATGTTCACATCAGTATGGCAGCGATTGCACTGCGTTTGCGTCTGCATGCCCTCTGCATGCAGACACAAACACTAGTGTGAAACCAGCCTTAATGCGTTTTTGGTCTTCTAGAAGGTGACCTTTACTTATTTTAAAGGTTTTTTAAAAAACAAACATAAAAACTAATGGGCAGGAATGTAATGCTGGGAAATTACAAAATAGTCATTACTAACCTGTTGAAGCCTGTGTCTCCAGTCCCACCATTCCACTGATCCCCACAGACTTTCTTACAGGCTCCAACCTTGCTGTGCTTTTTCCAACCTGTGACCGCAGTAGAAAATAACTGGCCTCATTGGTCCCACTTAATCTCACATTATAGACGAGATTTTCAGTGTAGAGATATTTTTGCAGGTGTAACTTCAAATTTTTGGGACTGGGTTGGAAATCTGTAAATTATTTTCACTTCTTCATAAAGGGCTGTGGCACCTTTTGGGCTCCCTACATTACAAGGGACAGGTACAACCTAAACATTTTCCAATCTCCTCTATAATAGTTTCACTCCTGAACATTGATATAAAATATGAAAAATATATAAAAGTTACTCGTGGTTACTGTATACAATTGTTAAGTATTAAAAAGTAGATGATATTATCTCCAAGTATACTGCATTTGGTTAGCTGGTTGGCATTATTCTTTACGCATATGTTCGCACTGAGTTTTATTGCATAGATTTTTGGATCACTCGCTAAAATCCACATGATAAATATGCTTAAAATGATCTTCCTGTTCATTTCAACGTGAAAACACTCCTATTGGTGCAAATGCTGCTATTTTTGTCCTCAAGTTTTTTCCATGTGAAATAGACAAGTTTTACATCAGAATTTTAATGTGAATTATTGATGCATTTGTGCCTTAGCTTTTTAAGGCAATTTTTGTTGTAGATTTATTTGGCCCGAAACATTAACGTTTAAAAACTTCATGTGAACATACAGTACCCTAATGGCCGCTTTACACATCCCAATATCGTATCGATATTATATACAACTTCACGGGAGCGCGCACGTTTTTGGAGTTTGTCCAAGATCGCATAGGAGATTTTACACAGTGTGATATCGGCAGGCAACGCAAGTACGATGTCGTACGCCCGTCTTGCACACTGTGTCTCATCAACTCGGGAATGACCAATTAACATTGTAGTGAATAGGAGAAGTTGTGCTCCAGATTGTAGTTGTGCTGTCACACAGCACGATCATGCCAGATCGTCCATCCAATATCGGCCAGTTGGAGAGCCTGCACAATTCCCCAACGATATCGTTTTGGCATCGTTCTTGCATTGCATTGCTCATTTACACCACACAACGCACGAACGATATCGGCGGCAACACCCCAACCATGTGACTTTTTATCGTTGTTGAACAATGATATCGTGCCGTGTAAAGTGGCCATTAGGGTACCTTCTCACGCCACAACCACCGGAGACATTTTTGGCGGCGATATTTCGCCCTAGAATTATCGCTGCCAAATTGCCTCCTTATTGCGGCGTGTATTTCGGGAATTTGGCGGTAATATGTCGCCTCGTTTCAGTCGCCTGGTTTTGGAGCACTGCTCTGAAATCGGAAACAAGCGACATTTTGTTTATCGCCGCCAAATTCCCGAAATACACACCGCAATAAGTAGGCAATTTGGCGGCGATAATTCCAGAGCAAAATATTGCTGCCAACAATGTCTCTGGTGGTTTTGGCGTGAGAAGGTACTCTTACATTGACCTAAACAATATTTTTTTTATAGAAATCTGCATACCGTATATACTCGTGTATAAGCCGAGTTTTTCAGCCCAAAATTTGGGCTGAAAAGTCTCCCCCTCGGCTTATACACGGGTCTATACGGTACACATGGTGTGGTGGCTGTGGTGGGGGCTGTGGAGGCGGGGGGGGCTGCTGTATGAGCGGCCCCGTCACGTGGGGCCGCTCATTAAATATGCACTGCTTCCCCCTGTCAATCAGCGGCAGGGGGAAGCAGTGCATATAGCCCCCAAATGCTGGCACTCGCCCCCCCTTGTAAGGGCCCCCCCCCCCCCCCCCCCCGATGGTTATATTACCATTCCGGACTTCTGATCCGCGCTGCTCCTCGGTGCTCCTCGCTGCTCCGTCCGTCCGTCTGCTACATCCGGGATCTCCGGCCGTCGCAGGCATATGACGTCATCGCGCGACAGCCGGGGATCCCGGATGTTGCAGGACGGGAGCCGCGAGGACGGAGCGCCGAGGAGCAGCGCTGATCAGAAGACCGGGATGGTAAGAGGCGCGGGGGGGGCCCTTGCAAGGGGGGGCGAGTGCCAGCATTTGGGGGCTGCTGGGTACTCCCTGGGGGCTGCTGGGGACCCCCAGGGGGCTGCTGGGTACCCCCTGGGGGCTGCTATATGTACCCCTGGGGCCTGCTGTATACCACTGGGGCTGCTGTATACTACCACTGGGGCTGCTGTATACTACCACTGGGGCTGCTATATACTACCACTGGGGCTGCTATATACTACCACTGGGGCTGCTGTATACTACCACTGGGGCTGCTATATACTACCACTGTGGCTGCTGTATACTACCACTGGGGCTGCTGTATACTACCACTGGGGCCGCTATATACTACCACTGGGGCCGCTATATACTACCACTGGCGCCGCTATATACTACCACTGGGGCCGCTGTATACTACCACTGGGGCCGCTGTATACCACCACTGGGGCCGCTGTATACTACCACTGGGGCCGCTATATATTACCACTGGGGCCGCTGTATACTACCACTGGGGCTGCTATATTACCACTGGGGCTGCTGTATACTACCACTGGGGCTGCTGTATACTACCACTGGGGCTACTGTATACTACCACTGGGGCTGCTGTATACTACCACTGGGGCTGCTATATACTACCACTGGGGAGGCCTGTATACCACTGGGGGGGCCTGTATACCACACTGCTGGGGGCTGTATACCTGTGCTGGGGTCCACCCTCGGCTTATACACGAGTCAATAGGTTTTTCCAGATTTTTGGGGCAAAAGTAGGGGGGTCGGCTTATACACGGGTCGGCTTATACACGAGTATATACGGTAACTAATTTTTTTGGGTCTCCCACCAAACTATGAAGCCGTATTGCAGCTATGGTGAATGTAAATAATCAAAAAAGTCTCCTTCTCATTCCAGCTTGCTGTGCAGCGCTTACTGAACTTGTGCTCAATGACACAAATGCTCATCAAGTTGTTCAGGTACAGTTATAATCATATTCCTTTGCACATTTTCTGGAAGAAAAGCTTTAGACATTTGCATACATTATGCATTTTTCTTCTTTATACACACAGTACACCTTTTACATCTTTTAACTAGCAGACACAATTACAAATGGCATTTCTTCTCTCACTGACTTCAATGAAAGTCAATGACGAATTTACAAAAATGCATATAATAGAAACAACCTGCTCCACATTTATTGGAACTTGTTAACACAGCATCTGTTAGGTTTAGTAGGTCTGTTCTTGCTTTATTATGCAGAGCCAAAATTTTGAATAGTATCATGATACTGGCTTAAATTTTAGCACAGAAATACAAATGATTGTATTCAAGCACTAGTCCTTGAAAAAAAAAGTATGTATGTATGTTCATAAATATATTTTTCAGACTTTAAGACACTTTATTCGCCTAAACTTTGTGGGGAAAGTGGGGGTGCAGCTTACCGTCAGGATAAACAGAATATCACTGTGACTGCCTTAAAAATTAGTGTTTTAATTCAAATACATTGAGATGTTATGTGCTCTGCGTTGGACAGAGCACTTAAATAGTCACAGCCTCCAGAGGTTTACAGATTCCATTTAGGATTTTCCTAGAGCAAAAAATTATATTTTTAGATCTGTGTCTATGCACATTGTAGCATTTTGCATTGCTTCTGTTCTTCAGCATACTTGCTTGTGAAGCAGCAAGATTAGACATTGTTGGGCATTCCTTGTCATGCGGGCCTTCTTCCCTCCATTCCCTCAACCCCCTACCCTGCTTAATTGTGCCTTCACCTTCTCTTTCATACACTGACATTCCTGAGATATAATAGTGTACAGAAGTGTTCTTAGACATACCATTTATGACTTAATAAGTATGAATATTACTACATGCACTGATCAGTAATACCATATTTTTTGGACTATTAGATGCACCCCAAATTTAGAAGAGGAAAATAAGAAAAAAAATGTAATGTTAAAATGGGGGACCGTCTTGTAGACCTATAGTCTGTCTTAGGCCTCTTTCAGATCAGCGGTAATCGCTGATCGCAGCAGTTGCGGTGAAAAAACTGCAACTGCCACGGTTACCGCATAACAGCTGCACTTGCGGTTCACCTGCGGCGAGCCCCATGCAATGTCTATGGGGCTTGTACTAGGTGCGGCAAGTGCAGTATAGTTGCGGTTTCGGCACTTGCGGCAGATGTGGCCGCAAAAAAACGCGATCAGCCGCGTTTTTTTCGCGGCCGCATGTGCCGCAAGTGCCGAAACCACACTTGCCACACCTGCCGCACACTTACCGCAAGCCCCATAGACATTGCATGGGGCTTGCCGTAAGTGAACCACAAGTGCAGCCGTTATGCGGTAACCGCGGCAGTTGCGGTTTTTCCACCGCAACTGCCGCGATCAGCGATTACCGCTGATGTGAAAGGGGCCTTATATTATGAATGTAGCTTACCAGGAGGGGAATGCGGCTGCGGTGAAGAAGAGTCACAGGAGACAGGGTTGCTGCTGTAGTAAGTTGGCGGCAGCACAACTGGAGTGATGCTGCAGACCCAACACTGAGAGGAGGGGGTGTCTTGGCAGCATGAGGCAGACACCATTGATCTCTCTGCAATGGACTTCAGGAATATTGTTCCTGAGGTGGTGCATGCGCAGATTGAGATCTTGACTCTGTGAGATCTTAATCTTAGAACATGCTGCCTCCGATATCATTTTCTAACCACAGAATACCATCGGTAAGGCCAAGCATGTATACATATTGCACCAGGGAATCCTGACAGCATGGCGTGTGTACTCTGTGAGGATTCCAAACTTTGCAGTTACATAAAGTGACTGCAGACCTTTATATTAAGCCTCAATAACCCATTTAACTTAATATTTAATTTGCATTAAACAAAATCATGAAAAAGGTTGCCATTACACCCCATATTTTCTGTAAATGATACCACCAGGACTATGCCTTGTGCAAACTTTCTAGCTATGTCCACATTAGAAGTACTGGTTTTAGGTGTCATCCATAAATATGTGTTTAAACATGTACATGAAAAATGGTATCGGTGTCACCAGTGTTTGAAAATATGCAATGTTAAATAAGGCAACACCCAAGAAAAAAATGAAAATGAGAAAATACTCTAAAATAAATAAATAACAATAACACATGTAAAATAAAATAGTGTACTTAGGTAACATTTTGATCAAAAAAACCTACAAAGCCATTTCGCCACGACAAGGGGATCCATATCAGGACAGTACTATCTTAGCATCCAATATTTAAAACCTAATAAAACCTTACCGTCTGTCTAGTGATATACGGTTTGAGCAGGACCAGGGCCCAATATGGACACCCAGCAAAGGGAAGCTATATAAACCTAATGTCCAGCTCAAAGATTAGAGGCCACACCCTAATTTGAGTTATAAATTATAGGTTATAAAATGTTTTCTTTCAGAACCATTCTGATATGGTTCACCTTGACATTTTCTTAGTTCAAAATATCCTCATTTATGTACATGCACTATTGCTAATTATTTACTTACTTCAAGGGTTTTGCTCATTTTTGCTTCTTTCTTGGGTGTTTCTGTTTAATGGCCAGTGACAACCTGCTCTTGCAGACTGCATGTATACAAAACTTATATTCTAGTTAATTTCTTTTGGATTTTGCAGCACACCGATGGTCCTCTGATGCCATCTGTTTGCTGTATGTTTTTAACATGGACCTTTAGACTTTGAGCCAAGCACAAAGGAAAATCCAGCTATCAATGAGGACAGGAGGATGATTAAAACATCTAGTTTAATACATCGTTTTAAAAGTGTCATAGAAGCAGGTTGCGGTCACATGTGACACACAGGCAGGAGATGGGTACAACCCCACGCGCTTCGGGTTTGAAGCCTTAGGGCATGTGCCCACATAGTGGTTTAAACGTCGGTTTAGCAGCGAAAACCGCCGGCGGTTTAGCATAGGTTTTATTTAAATTTATGTAAATCCTAAGCAGCGTTAGGACTTACAAGTAACCCTATGTAATTTAGAAAACGCTGTGCACACATAGTGGGTTTATGTGAGCGGATCTGCCCGCGGTTGAGCGGTTTCCTAGCGGTTTAGGAGCATACAACATGTCAATTCTTCTCAGCGGTTTTTGATCGTTTTCATGAACAAAATCCTCCATAGAAAACCGCCGGAAAAAACGACTGAAAAACGCTGTGCACACGCTGAAAAAAACGCTGGGAAACCGCTGGGAAATAGCTGGAGACTTCAGAGCTCAGAATTCTAGGCTCCTGCAAATTTCCACCGGTTTACTGACGGTTTGAACGTCACTAAACCACTATGTGGGCACATACCCTTAATCATGGCAATCCATGATTACAGACCTTTTGTCTATGTTTCTTTATTTTGCTATTTATCACAATCACTTACACTTTTTTATCTTCTTTTTGAAAGCATTGTGTTCTAAGGCAGAGCAATGTGTTTTCTTGTATCCTTTATAGGAGAATGGTGTTTACATTATTGGTATGCTGATTTTACCAAGCAGACAACATGACTGTATTAAAAGCAAATGTACAATGTTACAGGTAAGATTGTAAGCTCTTTTGATCTTTTGCACACATGGTGATATTGTCTAATGATTTATTTCTAGGCAAGTATCAATGTATGGAAAAACCCCCAAGAGACATTATATTTAATGTGTTATTCTTTAAAGAAATATTAAAAGATATCCCTACCCTAAAAAAGACATAGTAATCTCCTTATTTAGACTTACCTATAGTGAAATGCAATATGTATTGGTTAATGACAGTCACAACAAATTCCAGGCAGTAAGCACCTTCCCTTGAGCTTCCTCACCTTCGTAAGCTATATAATGCATTACAACATATTTATAGTTTAGCTAACAATGTTTACGGGGCATACAATTTTATTTATTTTTGAATTCGTTATGTAGGTAATATATGGGCGCTTTGAACCTAAAGTAGACACCGACTGTCACACTGGTCTCCTGTACCTTGGGGATTTGTGACAAGTTTGGGCCCACAGTTTCTTTGCCTTGCGAGCCTCTGGTTATTAAACATAGTTAATTTCTTTTGGCACACTTTGGGTTAGGCTGGGGATGTGACTACTTGAAGGAGAATGTAGTGGTCACACCTGAACAGATCACCAAAATGCTTGCGAGCAGCAGAACTAACATTAAGGCCGGAGACACACAGTGTGAGATGCATGCGAGATACTCGCACGAGTCTTGGATACATCACCCGCTACAGCCACCAGCTCGCTGGACAGAAGCATATCAGCTGTATAGAAACACATGCAGCTGACATGCGCCTGTCTATAGAGCCAGCAACCATTTTGGGTGATACATGCGAGACTAATGCGAGTGTCTCGCATGCATGTTACACTGTAGCCTTAATGTCAGTTCTGCTGCTCACAAGCATTTTGGTGATCTGTTCAGGTGTGACCACTCCATTCTCCTTCAAATAGTCAAACAACCCATGAGCTAGTGCTGGTAAATTAATTCCATTCATTGCAAGCCACCTGGGTGGAAGGAGCTTCTTAGTGAACTGACCAGGGCCAAGCCGTCAGCTGGCTATGAGTTTGGCCACAGCTGTGAAGTTGCTTTTATACTTTGGTGTTTTTCCCTGTCTGTCTTTCATTCTCTTTTTATTGAATGAGTTCAGTCATGGGACTAGCACTCTTGCTGGCCAGCTTCCTAGTTAGGAAAAAAGGCAGGGCAAGCGAAGGACCTGCTCTGCGACAGGGTGAATGTACCCATGTAGGGAGACCAAGGAAATTAGGGTACATACTCAGGTGAGTGCAGGAGGTGTCCCTATTCCCATTTCCTACTGGTAGGGCCCACTGTTGTTATTGTATTTCTGGTATTTCCTTTTGTGTCATATAATGCGCCAGACAATTGTTGGTCGATGTGCCATTGTGATGCGGTGTATGCGGACATGTGCCAGTCCACGCGTGACATTGACTGTGCTAATGCAGAAGTGTATGCTTCACTCTAAAGCCCCCATCACACTAAGTGAGATCACTAGCGAGATCGCTGTTAAGTCACCAGTTTGGTGACGCAAAGGTGACCTTGCCGGCAATCTCGCTATGTTTAACACTTAGCAGCGACCAGGTCCCTGCTGTGAGATCGCTGGTCGTGTCAGAGTCGACTGGACCATTTTTTGATCATTGGGCTCCTTCCGGGCAGCATGCATCGGTGTTTTTGACAGGGACAACGACCAACAACCTCAATACTACAGGTTTGAGAAACAGGGTCCCAATGACCTCCATATCATTCCGGATCATTGTTGCATCGCTGGTGAGATCTGACTGTTTGACATCTCACCAGCGATCGTGACAGTGATGCACCAGCGATCCCTACCAGGTTGTATTGCTGTCGGGATCGCTGGTGCGTCGCCAAGTGTGATGGTACCCTAAGATGTTGTAGCATTTCATACTTTGAAAAGCCTGCAGGGATTATGCGTCACCAAAACTAGTCCAAGAGTCTGGTCTCCAGTGTCTTCTTCCTACCCAGCTCCTCTTAGCTGACAGGTCTTTCACTATATTTGTATACAGTGTTGGCCAAAAGTATTACCCTTGCAATTCTGTCAGATAATACTCAGTTTCTTCCTGAAAATGATTGCAATCACAAATTCTTTGGTATTATTATCTTCATTTAATTTGTCTTCAATGAAAAAACACAAAAGAGAATGAAGCAAAAAGCAAAACATTGATCATTTCACACAAAACTCCAAAAATGGGCCAGACAAAAGTATTGGCACCCTCAGCCTAATACTTGGTTGCACAACCTTTAGCCAAAATAACTGCAATCAACCGCTTACGGTAACCATCAACGAGTTTCTTACAATGCTCTGCTGGAATTTTAGACCATTCTTCTTTGACAAACTGCTCCAGGTCCCTGATATTTGAAGGGTGCCTTCTCCAAACTGCCATTTTTACATCTCTCCACAGGTGTTCTATGGGATTCAGGTCTGGACTCATTGCTGGCCACCTTAGAAGTCTCCTTAGAAGTTTGCTTTCTCTCAAACCATTTTCTAGTGCATTTTTGAAGTGTGTTTTGGGTCATTGTCCTGCTCGAAGACCTATGACCTCTGAGGGAGACGCAGCTTTCTCACACTGGGCCCTACATTATGCTGCAAAATTAGTTGGTAGTCTTTAGACTTCATAATGCCATGCACACTGTCAAGCAGTCCAGTGCCAGAGGCAGCAAAGCAACCCCAAAACATCAGGGAACCTCCACCATGTTTGACTGTAGGGACCGTGTTCTTTTCTTTGAACGCCTCTTTTTTTCTCCTGTAAACTCTATGTTGATGCCTTTGCCCAAAAAGAGAGAACATTCTTCCAAAACGTTTTAGGCTTTCTCAGGTAAGTTTTGGCACACTCCAGCCTGGCTTTTTTATGTCTCGGGGTAAGAAGTGGGGTCTTCCTGGATCTCCTACCATACAGTCCCTTTTCATTCAGACGCCGACGGATAGTACGGGTTGACACTGTTGTACCCTCGGACTGCAGGGCAGCTTGAACTTGTTTGGATGTTAGTCAAGGTCCTTTATCCACCATCCGCACAATCTTGCGTTGAAATTTCTTGTCAATTTTTCTTTTCCGTCCACATCTAGGGAGATTAGCCAAAGTGCCATGGGCCTTAAACTTCTTGATGACACTATGCACGGTAGACACAGGAACATTCAGGTCTTTGGAGATGGACTTGTAGCCTTGAGATTGCTCATGCTTCCTCACAATTTGGTTTCTCAAGTCCTCAGACAGTTCTTTGGTCTTCTTTCTTTTCTCCATGCTCAATGTGGTACACACAAGGACACAGGACAGAGGTTGAGTCAACTTTAATCCATATCAACTGGCTGCAAGTGTGATTTAGTTTTTGCCAACACCTGTTAGGTGCCACAGGTACGTTACAGGTGCTGTTAATTACACAAATTAGAGAAGTATCACATGATTTTTCTAACAGTGACAATACTTTTGTCAACCCCCTTTTTTATGTTTGGTGTAGAACTACATCCAATTTGGCTTTAGGACAACTTTTTTTGTGTTTTTTTCATTGAAGACAAATTTAATGAAGATAATAATACCAAAGAATTTGTGATTACAATCATTTTCAGGAAGAAACTTAGTATTATCTGACAGAATTGCAGGGGTGTCAATACTTTTGGCCAACACTGTATAAGGAGAGACTTATCATTCTAGGGAATCAGGGCATGGCAAAGCTGCTGGAGGCAAGCTTCTTGGGTTTGTCATCTGAGCTCATTCAAATTTAATTTTATTTCAGAGTAAAATAAACGAGGCTCTATTAATGCAGCGTGTCTCTGGTTCATGCTGCCTGTTGTTTAGGCAGCAATAATTTTCTGTCAGATTTTCTTTAACTACTTCTGGACTGTCCATAAACTATAAATATCCATGCAGTCCACATTTTTACTCTTGAGTTATGCTCACAGGGGGCGGGCATCCAGGATTCGACCCTCTAGGTCATGATAACTTTGTTGACTGGAGGTGCTAACTGTGGCAGACATGTGCAGGCAGGTGTAGGATGTAGCAGGCCGGTGCAGGCAGGTGTAGGGTATTGCAGACAGGTTCAGGTTGTAACATGCTGATGCAGGCAGGTTTACACTGGCAGACAGGTGCAGGCTGTAGCAGGCCGATGCAGGCAGGAGTAACGGGGTCTAGGATGAGACACATGTTAGTGAAGGACACTGGTATAAAACACAAGATTCAAGGGACAAAGCACAGCTATGGGGAACCTGAGTACTAGCAACACCTCTAAGTAATACCATGTTGCTCAGACACCTCCCAATACATAGCATAGGCTCAGAAGCATTTCCAGGATAGGGCACGCTGGCCCTTTAAGCGAAGGGGGCATGTCACGCGCACTGCCTAAGCTCGTACCCAGAAGGCCTTTGAGACAGACGCTGAGGGAATGGACCTGGAGTGTAAGACTACACGCCAGGACAGAACATGAAACTGCTAGATGGGTGAGTAAGCGGCCGTAGGACTTCCGGCTCTGGGAGGGACAGTGCCATGGCAGTTGGAACACTCTGTTCTGGAATTCTGAAATGTCAGTGCAGTGTAAGCAGCTTGCACAAGAGTAGGGCACTGGCTGTCAAACACAGGTAGACTCCCGAGGTTTATCACCATACTAACCTTTTAAATCTTTGCACAATGCTGAACCAGCGCTTGTTTGTAATAATTAGGAAGCACTCTTCTCTGAACAAAGCAGTCATGTGATCTCCGGGTGTAAGATGGGAACAGGAGCAGCTCTTCAATGCCATGTTAAATTTCCCCGGTAACTGGGGTTAATATTTTTGCCTCAGCTGAAGGCAGAACACAGCAATAAAAAGAGGGTATTAATATGCTAAATTGCCCCACAAAGCATAAATAAATATATAAAACCAAAAAAAAGAGATATCACCAGCCCAAATCCCTGTTATGCATCATTATAACGGTTTTATGAATAGAAACTGTCCTTGCACCAGTTTTACATATACCGTATATACTCACGTATAAGCCGAGTTTTTCAGCCCAAAAATTGGGCTGAAAAGTCCCCCCCTCGGCTTATACGCGAGTCACTGTATTATGGATGGGCGAATCTACTCGTTAGGACTCGTTACTCTGTGAGTAGTAAGAAACTCGCAGGAGTCGGTACTCTGCTAGTTTCCCAGCGATTACTCGCACAGTAACGAGTCCAATGCAAGTCAATGTACTTTTTCTCGCTAGACTCGGATACCCGCTGTCAGTAGCGAGTCTGAGCGAGTCTTAGCGATTCTGAGCGAGTCTTAGCGATTCTGAGCGATTCTGAGCGAGTCTGAGCGAGTTTACGAATCCGTGTCCTGTGTACTGTATTCGGGACTCGGCTTATACACGAGTCAATAGGTTTTCCCAGGGTTTGGGGGCAAAAGTAGGGGGGTCGGCTTATACACGGGTCGGCTTATACACGAGTATATACGGTACTTCAAATTTTTTAAAAATTGCAATGCCATGTAAAATGTTAAAAAAAGCAAGAATGCAATGATTGAGAAATCTCTTATGGTCCCTTTACACGCCGCCACAGGAAGGTAGAAACCGCCAGGCATCGGACACAATTATGCCTGTTGCCTTGAAAAGACCACGATGTGGCGGCATGTAATTCAGGAATTTCCTTCCTGTGTCTTCTGATACCTGTGTCTGGGCCATGCTCAAAAACAGGAAGGCACAATCCCTATGGTGGCGGCGTGTAATCGGGGCACAGGCAAGGTTTTTGCGTGGCCTAGGGAAAACCCAGGGGCGTTCCACAGCATCATGGTTACCACGCCCCATCAGCTATCATTGGTGGGGGCTATTGTGTCTCTGCACAGGGCGCCATATTCAGCGAGCTGACCAGTCACACTCCACATTTGCAATGGCGTCATGTATTGGCCGCCTTCCTGCGCTGGCTGGCCAATCATGATGCTATTGCATTGTCGAATCACCGTAAGAGCATCGCGTAATACACAACTCTGGCACGCCTATGTACTTATGGCGCGCAATATGTACACCCATATTCCCTTGTGGTAGCGGCATGTAAATCAGGGAAGGTGCTCCACAGAAGGTAACTCGCGGCACCCGTCGGCACTTCCGGGGAACGCAAATACCTTCTGTGGAGCACTTTGTGGGCGGCGTGTATATGCGGCACCAGGGATTGTTAGGCACCGTTGCAAACGCGCGCGTGCACGTGCGATGCCTGCCTGTTGCTACCCTCTGTGGCAGCGTGTAAAGGTACCATTATAGCCATATTTTATTCAGAACACAGTTTAGAAGCTAAAAGTTAGACATTTTGCCATTTCATTTGAAAAAATTAACTCCTTTAGAAATTGATGTCAACAACATATGTCACAAAAGTTGGGACAGGGATAAGAACGGCTGGAAATGATAGTGGCACTAATGAAAAATAGCTGGACAGTCAAGTTGCAACTAATTTACATGTCAATGTATAAAATGAGCATGTTATAGAGGCAGAGCCTCTAAGAAGCAAAGGTGGTCATTAGTTCATCAATCTGTCAATATCTCCATCAAATCGTTGTGGAATAATTTCAGAAAAATGGAACACAAGGAAAGAGGTGCACAGCTAATAATAATAATAAAAGTATCCAAATGAGGGGTGCTATATGCCAATGAGTAACATATCAAACTGTAGAAAAAGATCTGGCATATAAAAAGCACACCTCTATTAACAGCGTGTAAAGTTTATTAGTACACAAAACACAATATACAAATATAAAATTATTAAAATGAACAGTGATGCCAGATAATTGCCATCAAAGTATGAAGACCTACCCTTGCACAAAATAACAATTCAGAATGTATATAAGATAAGAAAATACAACCAAAAAGTACATATGCATTAAAGGAACTCTGTCATGTCATTTTTCAGTATGATACTAACAGTACCCTTGAATAGTGCTCGGGTAGACCTTTCAAAATATGTAAAAATAATTAATGTACCCTGTGTAGTTTTCTTGCTATAAGCACCTTCACACCCTGTGGGCGGCTATAGAAGTAATTGTCATGACTTATGAGTAGTCAGAGAGTCATATTCTGTAAGTGTTATTTAAATATCCATTCCTATCCAAGCTGGTATTCTGTCCCTCCTCTCTGCTGAAGTACACACATGCCTCAGATACAGACAATGAAGATCTCAGAGCTGCATCTGCTAAGAGAACACACCTCCTCCCCCTTCCTTTCTCCTATTCATTTTTTGGGGAGTGGGAAGTAGAGAGCTCACTGTGATTGACAGATAGAATGAATCTTTTATTTAGAAGTTTACACAGGTTAGGAGGGAAGCATTAATAATAGAAATACAGGAAAGAGATAGCTTAGAGAAAGGAATTAGAAAATTATATCAGTTAAATATGGATTTTTGACCTGACAGATTCTGTACAAATGTCATAGGTGACAGTCAAATTGACCACACATGCGAGGTTAAACAAAAATGTGGCACAAGGGAACACAGCATAAATATATAGTATAAAACAGTCACATTCCAATATTAGAAAGGGGAAAGACGGAATAAGGCTAGATAAAAAATATTCCCACAGGGATGCAATGTCCCCGACATGGACTAGGTCCAGTCATATATAAAATTCGAACTGGATGTCTCAAGGTCCCTTTAGAAAATAGGAAATGTGGCATTAGGAACCTGTTCACTAGACAAAATTTCAAGAGTGGCAAAAGAACTTGTGCATGGAAGGGGGGTCACACGTATATGGCCGCAAGTGTGGCATCATAATTTTCAGAAAAATGTTCTTCCATGTAAAATGGCAAATCTTTGCAATTTCAATTGCATTTTTATTTTTTTACATTTTACCCAGTGTCTCAACTTTTTTTGCAATTAGAGTTAAATATAGTCCCCTGTAATTAACCCTCTAATGATTTATGACTGACTATATTCAGCCATCATATGCCGCTAACATTGGCTGGTGAGGCTCCACCCACAACTGTTACACTGTTAAGTGGCGCTGTCATTCTGTGATAAAAACTTACCAAAAACAGCCAAAAAGTCTGATATCCATTGCACTTAGCAGAACGCAGCAGGCCCCAGTGATAAAGTCATCACAGGTGCATAATACCGATGCAGCAATTCATCTCAACTTACCATGACATGGGGAGGTGATTGGTGATATTTTATATGCACACAGATGAGGTTTCCATAGGGCATCAATCACAAAGCAAGTATGATGTAGAGTGTCTGTATCCAGTTTATTGATCACACCCATACTACTAGACCAGGCGGACTGCCCAGCACTATATATATGCACCACACAGGACAGACGTCACACATAGCAGAGCTTGTCAGATGAAAGCACTGCATAATAAGCCAGGTTGAGAGGAGAGTGAAGTCCGATCTGTGCATACGTGCCCAGAGTGATGTCACTCACAGAGAGACAGTCCTGCCCTCACCAGTGACGTGCCTTGCTCAGTTTGTCTGATTCCGATCCCCAGACTAGAAGGATCAAAGCTAGAATATCAATTAAGGTATATACACATCACAGAAAGATAAGTGCACAGGAAGAGTGTAGGTAGCAGAAGTATATTAGGAAAGTGTTAGGATAATTGAAAAGGGGTCGCAGTAGTAATGGAAAACCTCTTTAATTCCCTTTGCATTTAGTCTATTGGCCAAAATAAACTTCTAACTAATTTGTTAGCGTAAGAAGTTTTGGACATTACTGGTTAGCGTGAGATTTGTATGATTAAGTGCACTTACCACGTGTTGTAATTTGGCTGTCTTGGGGTGGTATAGTGGATAGGGAATCAGGAAGTAGGATGGTAAGATGGGCTAAGGGGAGCTAGTCTGACCCTTAGACCGGGAGTCCTTGGCTCACCCTGCTCTCAGAGGTACGTCAGATGGTGAGGAGGACTGAGTCACCACCCTAGACATATAGGCTAAGAGCCCCTACCTCCACCCACGGACCAAGAAAACACAGCAAATCTTAAGGAAGGGAACAGCAGCAGCACCAGCACAGCATGTCCTCACTGCATAGTGCCCTAGTAGAGACTAAACTCTATCTGCAACACCCGGTGGAGGGAAGTGAAACTACATAAAGGCTGAGGGAGTGGAGATCTGAATACTCTGAACCCCCCATCCTCCACATGCAGAGCCGCACACTACAGCAGCCTTCTGGAGATTAACACTCAATGTGCTTAAGGAAATTAACTCAAATTTAAACCACAGCAGCAAAACACATGGACTGCAAAGCAGTCAACTTGTGACATTGGCTCCTTTGGCTGCTCATAAATTTGATGGCTTTCTGTGTTACCAATAACTGGCTAAGACATTATCGTGTTCCTGCTTCACATCCCTAGATATACACATATGCATTAGGTTAGGTTTGGATTAGGGATTATTCAATTCTACCCAGTGATTAAATCTCATGGACAAAAATTATGGTGGTTGCATCTTGCAAAAATTATATGGCAGGTCAGTATCTGCTCACAGTGAGCCAGTAATTATAATGAATTATAATTAAAAGTTAAGTGTTATCTCTACATTTCTTGTGTATTTTCTGTGACTTTATCAATGTAAAAAATTGGAACAAGCCTTTTAACGATAATCTCATCAATAATTTAATAATCTCAACAAGTATAAAAATATTGTACACATTAAAATCATCACTGCCATAGATATTTCAAAATATTTAACATGCAATCCAATGTCACTAAACATGATGGTAGTAATACAAGCTTCCAGATGGCAGCAGATGATCACACTGAGGATGTAACGCCAGATGGCCGAAGATCATAGACTATGCAAAATAAATGCCAAACTTGGTAGTAATGAAATATCCTGAAGGATCCTGCTGGGTGATAGTGTTTGTGGATAGGCATACATATTTTAGTTTCTCTGTCTTTTTTTTTTTTTCCACAGTGTTATGCATTTAGAGCATTAAGATTTCTGTTTAGCATGGAAAGAAATCGGGATCTGTTCAAAAGGTACAGTATACATATCTATAATACAGTCATAATAAAGGTAATAATGATGGCAAATTTAATATATATAAAAATATGCAAATGATGGATAATACATTTCAATGGGGGTCAGAAGGCCTCTTCAGTTTAATGAAGGTACAGGTTACTCTTGCAAAGCTGGCGCCACCTCTAATAACAGCCTGTTTTAGAAATAACGGTGATTAACTTTGTTTTGAAGTTACTGAGGTTGGCACTGCTATAGGGGCACTATGGCTGGCTCTGAAATGTTAGCCATTCTGGCTGACTTTGAATTGGTAGTACTGTAGGTAACTTTGTAATGTTGACACATCTTTTACAACTTTAAATGGTCACTGTTGTCTCAAGAAACGTTGCATCAATTGATAGTACAAGCTAAAATAAGAAACTTTGTAATTTTTCTTATTTGAGAAAGCATGTGTAGGGCAGTATCAAAGCACCTCTTTAAGTGCTTTCACATTGCGAATTTTTGCGATCCATGGTTGTCCGTTGTAAAACGGACAGCCACAGATCAGATTTGGCCTCCATGTATCCCTATGGGCAACGGATCTGATCAGATTTGCCCTTAATGGCATCCAATTTTCGTAGGATCCGATTCTGTCCGATCTTTTTGATGTACCCAAAATCGGAGACTGCTCCGATTTTGGGTACAGCGGACCAAATTGGAAAGAATCGGAGCCGCCACGATCCGCGGCAAATAACATGGGGACCTATAGAGTACGGGTCCGATAAAACATCTGATCGTTTCTCGGACCCGACTTTAGTATACTGAGCATGCTCAGTACACTAAAACTGCTCTTTACCGTCTAATTTCACTTCCGCAGTGTGTATATATAAATTAAGTAAAAGAAGTGTTAAAAATAAAAAAATATATATTCTGACCTCTCTGACGTGTCCCCCGATGCATGCCATCTAGTTCCCAGGGCCGGACCTGGCGTTGCCTGGCATTCCGATCAGCTGATCGGTCTCATGACCGCAGTGACCAGTCATGTGACCGATCAGCTGATCGGGTTGCCACGCAACACCAGGTCCTGTCCTCAAGCCCTCTAGGAGCTAGTTGGCAGCCCGTCGGAGGTGGAGGTATCTCATCCCGGGAGCCGGCAGACGGGTGAGAAATCCTCAGTGAGGATTTTTTTTTCAAACCGGAGGAGAAGTGAGGGAGGGAGAAAGGGAGAGACCAAGGGAGGAGAGAGGAGAGTCAGAGGAGCGGGGAGAGGAGTAGATGGAGGAGCGGGGAGAGGAGTAGATGGAGGAGTGGGGAGAGGTGTAGATGGAGGAGTGGGGAGAGGTGTAGATGGAGGAGCGGGAAGAGGAGTAGATGGAGGAGCGGGGAGAGGTGTAGATGGAGGAGCGGGGAGAGGAGTAGATGGAGGAGCGGGGAGAGGTGTAGATGGAGGAGCGGGGAGAGGAGGAGAGGAAAGATGGAGGAGCAGGGAGAGGAGGAGAGAGAACTGTAGAAATTTAAATAGAATCTGGAAAAAATCGGAAACGGATGCCTATTTGTCATCCGATTGCAGGCACCCGTTTGGATCCGTTACTGTCCGGGGGATCCTGCAGAAAAAAGCATCACCTCGGACAGGAAAAAATTGCAATGTCAAAGCAGCCTTTGTTTGCAGAAATGATCCAGAACACAAGGAGTAAAGTAAAAAAAGCTTTACTGTAGCAATTTTTTTTTTAAAAAGCACATGTTGGCACATGATGTAATTTTTCACATTTTTAATACACAAACACTGATCATTTTAAAATAGTCACTTAGCACAGACTATAGTAAGTCTAAAAAATACACATATATAAATATACAAAGAATATAAGTACCGTAAGTCCTTTAAGGATCAGTAGACTCCATTAAATAAGGTGCAAGCCATCAAGATAATGGTGCAAAGTCTGTCTGTAAAAGATTCAAATACAAAAAAACACAACCCAGAGAAAAAATATTTTTATTAGAACTAAAAAAACATTTAGAGACTTTTCATATGAGATTCCATCTTTTTTCAAAAAAATCTTCAGTCCGACGTAGTCCACAGCAATAGAGCAATGTGAGCATTTCTACATCGCTCTGCATAGACAAGTATCTATGCAGAGCGAGAAGCATGCTGAGAATGACCGTGACCGTCAGAGTTCAATCGAGTAAATGGCCCAGCCCATGAACGCGGATGAACCCTGATGTTAACGCACGAACACTGCCGACGCCGGCTGGAAAAAGCCGAGCACAGTGCAGTGAATAACCTGGAAGTTAATGAGTGGCCTGGAAGTACATGTGGCTGGGAGACAGCAGGACGGGAAGACGCATTACTGGAGCGGTAAGTATAATTATAATGTTTATTAAGAATTTTATGCTTTATTTTACAGCTTCACCTGCCCCATCCCATAATTGTAAAGTCCTAGTTCAGAAGTTCAGACGCAAGTTCGCGTCTTCTCCAGCCTCGAACTCGGACTTTACCAAAAAGCTCTGCTCCTGAACTCACTATCTACTTTGGAAAAATATCTCAAATCTATTTTATTCAAAGCAAGATGGATTGCCAGCCCAGTGAGATGTAAGGTTACACATCTGCATCAAAATCTTCATAAGTGCTGTGCCAACATTGTTTTTATTCTTTGCAGATTTTTTGCAGATTTTGGGGCAGAAAAAAGAAACCTAAACCACATTGTTTTCTCCAGCATCTGTAGGGCAGTATCAAAGCACCTCTTAGTTTGCAGAAACAGTCCAGAACACAAGGAGTGATGTAAAAAAAGCTTTACTGTAGCAACTTTTTTTTTTATAAAAAGCGCATCTTGGCACATGATGTAATTTTTCACATTTTTAAACAAACACTGATCATTTTAAAATGGGCACTTAGCACAGACTATAGTAAGTCTAAAAGATACACATATATAAATATACACAGTATATAAGTAAGTCCTTTAAGAATCAGTAGACTCCTTTAAAATAAGGTGCAAGGCCATCAAGATAATGATGCGAAGTCCATTACGGCCATAGTCCATTAAGGGCACAGTCCATTAAGGGCTCTGAGGTTTAGCCCATAGGCTGCTGTGCCGCTAATCCAGCAGGGGAAGTGCAACTGGTGCTAAACTTGGGAAGGGAAAAAAAATAAAATTAACAAAAAAATAGACTTTGCTCTTCTGAGAACTCCAAACAATCCTTATCTGATCAACAGGTCAACTTCAGGACGAGTCAGCGACCCAACAGCAGGCCTTTTTTAGGGTAGACCTCTTTAATCAGAATAAAATGATTGGAGCAGCTTTTTAAACACTGCCCAGGAGAAAGGTTGCTGTATCAAAATTGTGATAACACGCTCGGAGATCGTCTTTGCTGGGGTCAAAGGACACATGGTTTCTGCTTTAAACTCAGGCCAGCAGCAGAGATCCAGGTGCAACTGACGCTGGGTCAGTTTTATTTACGTGAAAGCAAAACGAAAGAAAAAAAATTCAACAAAAATAAGTCCTTGCCTGTCCGGCGCTAACTAAATAGGACGATATCCTAATTACAGACTGGAGGGCTTGTCCCTTCCAGCCAAACCACATAAACGCTGAGCAATCCTTCCACTCACACGTGTTTCATACACAGACAGACTTTCTGTGTTCCCAGGCTGAGACAAATACCCGACTTCCCAGCCTTCTTTTACATCCGCCCACCACATCCCATTAATTAATTAGTAGCCAAGTGATACTGACCTGGCTAGGTCACATAGGACAGATATCTTATCGTGATATACCTGCCCTCCTCCACTAATCCCGCATGACTCTCACATATCTCCCCCTCTGCTAAGACCACCCTGGCTGAGCAACGACACCCACAAAACAGTGCACCTGAGGGCATCTGCATTCCTCAACCGCACTCCTGTGCCATGCTCCACCATAAAATTGTAGGATTGCAGGGCAAGAAACCACTGGGTCACACGGCTATTCTGTTCCCTATTCAAGTGCATCCACTTGAGAGGGGCACAGTCAGTGATCAGCCTGAACTTTCCTCCCACCAAGCAATATTTGAGGGACTCTAGAGCCCACTTAATGACTAGGCATCTCTTTTTCCACTATAGCATACTTCTGTTCATGCTTAATTAGCTTCCTGCTTAGATAGAGGACCAGATGTTCCTCTCCGTCCTTCAGTTGTGACAATTCCACCTGTATTCCGGGGTCAGAAGCGTCCGTTTGGACCACAAATTCACTTTGGAAATCAGGAGTCACTAGCACAGGTTGAGAACAAACAGCCAGTTTTAGGTTATGGAAGGCCTCTTTAGCTGCTGAGGTATTTGATCATGACAGTGTCTTTCCCTTTGGTAAGATCCGTCGGGGGAACAGCGATGGTTACAAAATTGGAAATTAACTGCTGGTAATAGCCAGCAATCCCCCAAAAAGCTCTCACTTACTTCTTGTTGACTGGTTGCAGCTAGTTCTGAATGACTTGTATCTTGTCAACCTGGGACTTAACGATTCCTCTCCCAATTATGTATCTCAAATATTGATATGACATTTCTTGGGGTTTGCCGTTAGACCTGCTTCTCGCAGGTCCTCAATCACTGCTTGTACTTTCCTGAGGTGTGTCTCCCAGTCCAGACTGTATATTACAATATCATCCAAGTAGGCAGAAGCACACTGCTTGTGTGGCTTCAGGATTCGGTCCATCGGTCTCTGGAATGTCGCCGGCGCCCCTTGAAGTCCAAACAGCATATGCCCATACTGGAATAAACCATCCGGTGTAGAAAACACAGTTTTCTCTTTAGCTGCCTCTGTCAGAGGGAACTGGCAATACCCCTTCGTTACGTCTAAGATCATGATATACCGGGCTATTCCAAGCCGATCTATTAGTTTGTTGACCCATGGCATAGGGTAGGCATCAAATTTGGAGACCACATTCAGTTTCCTGAAGTCATTGCAGAATCTGATGGTACCATTTTGGTTTAGAAATTAACACAATTGGGCTTGACCAGGCACTATGCGATTCCTCAATTACTCCTAACTCTAACATCACCTTCACTTCTCAGGAGATGGCTTCCTGGCGAGCTTTCAAGGATTCTGTAGGGCTTTACCTGAACTGTTACGCCTGGCTCTGTTATGATGTCATGTTTAATGAGCGTGGTCTGCCCAGGTTTCTTGGAGAAAAAGTTTTGGTTGTTTATTACAAATTGCTTTATGTTGGTCTTTTGCCGCTCCGAAAGAGTTTCCGCAATCCGGATCTCCGGCATGGTCTGATTACAGACCGGAAGGGCCACACCTGCTTACAGAGCCAGATGGTCCTTCCAGGGTTTTATCGGATTCACGTTATAATTCTGTCCAGGCTTCCTTTTACCGGCCTGGTACACTTTGTAGTTTACCTCATCCACCCGTTCCATAATTTCAAAGGGGCCTTGCCATTCAGCCAGGAATTTACTTTGTACTGTGGGGACCAGGATCAACACCCTATCTCCGGATACAAAAGTACCCTTGGACCTTGGCCCCCTATCATAAATCCTTTTCTGTGCTCCTTGAGCCTGTATCATATGCTTTTTAACAATGGGCATAAGGGCTGCAATACGGTCCTGCATTTGGGATACAAGGTCTATTACGCTTTTGAACAGAGTGACCTGTCCCTCCCAGGTTTCTTTAGCGACGTCCAACAGTCAACGTGGATGACGGGCGTACAGAAGCTCGAAAGGTGAGAACCCGGTTGAAGACTGAGGTACTTGCCTCTTGGCAAACAGCATATAGGGGAGTAAATAGTCCCAGCTCTTCCCATCCTTGTCTATCGCCATTCTGAGCATCTGTTTCAAGATTTTTTTGAACCGCTCGACAAGTCCGTCTGTTTGAGGGTGATACACGGAGGTGCGTAACTGTGCTATCTATAACAGCCTGCAGCGCTCTTTCATTACCCTGGTCTTGTGAGTATTTGTTTCGGTACACCGACTCGACTAAGCACATGCACCAGGTCCTTGGCAATGGTCTTGGTAGCCATGTTACGCAAAGGTATGTCCTCGGGGTAACTAGTGGCATAATCCAAAATGACAAGGATGTGTTGGTGTCCACGTGCAGACTTGGGGAGGGCCCCAACCCAATCCATGCCAATCGTCTCAAATGGGATCTCGATGATAGGTAGGGGTACCAAAGGGCTACAGAAATGGGGCCTAGGAACAGATGTTTGGCAGTCAGGACAAGACTCGCAATATGTGCGAATATCATGATGCATTCCTGGCCAAACAAAACAGTGTATAATCCTTTCAGTGTTTTTTTTGGACCCCCAGGGGACCCCCCATCACTTGTCCATGGGCCAAGTCCAGCACTATCCACCTGTAGGGTTTTAGTATGACCAATTGTTGTACCATGTCTTTCCCTTTTTTCTCTATTTGATAGAGAAAGTCATTCTCTAGGGCCATGTAAGGGAAAACCAGCCTAGTGCCTGGATCCACCTGTACCCCATTTACCACTTTTACATTTTTTCTAGCCTAAGAAAGGATAGACTCTCTAATTTTCTCACCTTGGAAGTCATCTTTCTGGACTTCCAAGTCCAGCAAACTAGGAGGTAGGCGGCCACCCGCATCTGCCTCTCCCCTGGGTTCATCGGAACGCCAGCCATATCCGAAAACGGGAACTGAAGGTAGTTTTCAGCAGATTCCTCCCCTAAATCCTCTTGTGGGCATCCTTCAGTGGTTCCAGGCCTACACGGGCCCACACGTTGGAGAAGGGTCATCTGTGCTGCTACTCCTTGTTAACAACTGGTTCTCCCACAACTGCCAAAAGTGGGGAAAATCCCTGCCCAGAATGACATTTGCAATAATGCTGGGACTAGTCCCACCTTATGATTTTCAGACCCAGAGGGAGTAGTAATGCAGGAGACAGTTGTGAGGTACGAGCAGGTGTCTCCATGCACACACATCACAGAAAATCTGTGACATAGCATTGCATTGGTACAGTAGTTCCTGGACAGTTTGCAGCAATGTGGCCTACCTCCTGGCAGCGGACACACCTTACGGGCCCCTTGCTTAGTCCATAGTTCGGCCCCTTAGGCCTCACAGGGCTGGCAGTCCCATTTTCCTCCCCCACTGTCTTAGAACATTTCCCTCCTCCCGTAGACCCCGGAACAATCTTACCAGATTCCTGTGGAGACAGGATAAAAGGGAGGGTGTGTAGTCAATTTCTGCCAGTACCGACTCACATGAATCACCCTCTGGTCGGCCTCCAGATTAATCTCAGGTACGTCCGCCAGGCGGTGCACCACCTGCTGCAGAAGTTGGCAGTCTCTGGCTGTCGTTTCCACCTGTTCCTTCAGCTGTGCTGTCATTAAGCAATTAGCTTCTTGGTGCACTGCTGTGGATTGTACCAGCACTTTCACCACATCATCCATTTTGACACTTTTAACAGGATGCCCGCATTCTCCACCAAAATGTGATAACATGCTCAGGGATTGCCCTTGCTGGGGTCAAAAGACAGGTAGTTTCTGCTTTAAACTCAGGCCAACAGCAGATATCCGGGTGCAACTGACACTGGGTCAGATTTATTTAGGTGAAAGCAAAACAGAAAAAGAAAAATCAGCAACAAAAATAAGTCCATGCCTGTCCGATGCTAACTAATCGGGGCAATATCCTAACCACAAACTGGAGGGCTTTTCCCTTCCAGCCCAGCCACATAAACACTGAGCAATCCTTCTACTCACACGTGTCTCATACACAGACAGACTTTCTGTGTCCCCAGGTTGAGACATATACCTGACCTCCCAGCCTCCTTTTACATCCGTCCACCGCATCCCATTAATTCATTAGTAGCCAAGTGATACTGACCTGGCTAGGTCACATAGGAAAGATATCTGGGCAAGATATACCTGCCCCCCTCCACTAATCTGGGCAAGATATACCTGCCCCCGTCCACATGACTCTCTCACAATGTACTCTGCTGCCGGACGGTCTTGTGGGTTTGCAGGAGCTACTCCACTAGGGGCATTCTCATACACCATCTGCCCCCAAGCACACCCCATCATGGCCACCACTGGAGTAGAGGATGGAGGAATTAGGGGACGGCCACCACCGCTAGGAGACGTGGAAGGAACATGGGCAACCATGACAGGCATTTCAGGATCTCTGGAAGAAGACTTGAACTCTAGTGCCACCTATTGGTGGTAGTAGTAATTCTAAATTTTATTGTCAACCCTTTATCGAGGCTTGCCATATGACTTAGGATAGGAGCTAAACCAGAATCTTAATTTTGAGGCACAGTGTTTTAGGGTATGGCCACTCATCAGTGCAAAATATGAGATCTGATTTGGCTATATAAGGCATATTACTGGGATCGAATGGGTAACTTCTTTTTTTGCGGAGAGTGACATGGCTAGCATACCTAGGTGAGGAGGATTATGAATCAAGCAGTGCTCTTCTGGAAAATTAAATTAGCAAATTTCAGTGAGGGAGAAGACTTGAATTCTAGTTGTCACCTATTGGAAGTAGCAATCCTAAAAGTCAATATCAACCCAGTAATGAGCCTTGCATTTGTACATAGTAATATGACAGTATGATGTTTCATTACTTTTATTGTTTCTAATTTGCATTTGTTGTAGGTTTTTTCCACCTGATTTGTTTGAGATGTTCATTGATATTGGGCATTATATCCGGGAGATCAATGCCTATGAAGACCTTGTATCTAAATTAAATTCTTTGCCAGTAAGTGCTGTAGTATACATCCTGTTTAACAACCAAATGTAGTCATTGTCTCAGCAAATGTAAGTGGTGTTTTATGTGGTTTACAGGAAGATGAACTGAAGCAAGTCTCTGATAGTATTGAAGGCATCAATCAAAATAAGACACCTACAAAATTTATCGGAAACTATGCCATTTTAGACCACCTTGGAAGCGGAGCATTTGGGAGTGTCTACAAGGTGATTTTATATAGTTTTTAATTTTACTAGTTCAAACAATATATTTTAATAGCCTTCTTAGTCAATCTGAGAGCCATATAGACGTCTTGATCAATAGATAATTACATACAGTCATATGAAAAAGTTTGGGCACCCCTCTTAATCTTACTCATTTTTCTTTGTTTAAAATTGGGTTTTTGCAACAGCTATTTCAGTGTGATATATGTAATAACTGATGGACACAGTAATATTTCAGGATTGAAATGAGGTTTATTGTACTAACCAAAAATGTGAAATATGCATTATTTCAAAATTTGACAGGTGCCAAAGTATGGGCACCTGAACAGAAAAGTGACATTAATATTTAGTAGCTCCACCGTTTGCAAAATTAACAGCCTCTAGTTGCTTCCTGTAGCTGTTAATGAGTTCCTGGATCCTGGATGAAGGTATTTTTGACCATTCCTCTTTACAAAACAATACCAGTTCAGTTAAGTTTGATGGTCGCCGAGCATGGACAGCCCGCTTCAAAACATCCCACAGATCTTCAATGATATTCAGGTCTGGGGACTGGGATGGCCATTCCAGAACATTGTAATTGTTCCTCTGCATGAATGCCTGAGTAGATTTGGAGTGGTGTTTTGGATCATTGTCTTGCTGAAAGATCTATCCCCGGCGTAACTTCAGCGTTGACACTGATTCTTGAACATTATTCTCAAGAATCTGTTGATACTGAGTGGAATCCATGCGACCCTCAACTTTAACAAGATTCCCGATGCCGTCATTGGCCACACAGCCCCAAAGCATGATGGACCCTCCTCCAAATTTGACACTGGGTAGCAAGTGTTTTTCTTGGAATGCTGTGGTTTTTGTGGCGCCATGCATAACACCTTGCTGAATGACCAAACAACTCAATCTTTGTTTCATCAGTCCACAGGACCTTCTTCCAAAATGAAACTGGCTTGTCCAAATGTGCTTTTGCATACCTCAGGCGACTGTTTGTGGCGTGCATGCAGAAACGGCTTCTTTCGCATCACTCTCCCATACAGCTTCTCCTTGTGCTGTGTGCGCTGTATTGTTGACTGATGCACAGTGACACCATCTGCAGCAAGATGATGATGCAGGTCTTTGGAGGTGGTCTGTGGATTGTTCTTGATTGTTCTCACCATTCTTCTTCTCTGCCTTTTTGATATTTTTGTTGGCCTTCCACTTCTGGCCTTTACAAGAACTGTCCATGTGGTCTTCCATTTCCTTACTATGTTCCTCACAGTGGAAACTGACAGGTTAAATCTCTGAGACAACTTTTTGTATCCTTCCCCTGAACAACTATGTTGAAAAAATTTTTTTTTAAGATCATTTGAGAGCTGTTTTGAGGAGCCCATGATGCCACTCCTCAGAGAAGATGCAACTAGGAGAACAACTTGCAAGTGCACACCTGAAATAGTTTTTCTCATGATTGGATACACCGGGATATGAAGTACAAAGCTCAATGAGGTTACCAAACCAATTTAGTGCTTCAGTAAGTCAGTAAAAAGTAGCTAGGAGTATTCAAATCATGAAAATCAGAAGGGTGCCCATACTTTGGCACCTGTCAAATTTTGAAATAATGCATATTTCACATTTGCGGTTAGTGCAATAAACCTCATTTCAATCCTGAAATATTACTGTGTCCATCAGTTATTACATATATCACACTGAAATAGCTGTTGCAAAAACCCAATTTTAAACAAAAAAAAATTAGTTAGATTAAGAGGGGTGCCCAAACTTTTTCATATGACTGTATGTCTATGTCTGTACTCACACAAACTTCTTAACTGCGTGCATAAAAGAATACAGGCGTCACTCACCGGTTTCTCTGAAGTATTGTTTTAATCCTTTACGGAATTAACGGAATGAACATTAAATCTGACTTTAAGTATACTTATTGATTTTATATTAATGATTTTGATTATGCATTATATGATCTGGTCATCTTAATTGGATGTTTTGTCATTTCCTGTCTGGTGCTGAAGAAATGGAGCTCATTTGATATGTAATAATTCTATGAATAACAACTTTTAATTCGGAGTGCAAGCAAACTATTCTTTCTTCTCTTTTTCCATGTTTTTATAATGATTCAATACATTTTTGGTTTTACATCGGTAATTTCTTGTTGAAAGTGCTGTTGGATACTCTTGACATACTTTGACACCCCCTGGATTCTGTTTCTTGTGACTTGAGAATGCGCTCCCTTTGGTCTCTTTGGTCCCCGACAAAACAGATCATTACACCTGGACAATTGCAGACAACAACGTTCGACTTCAGGCTCCTGGAGAACACCATTTAACACATTACATTTTCCTGAGTACCTTTTACCATAAAGCCCCTGAGCTAGGTTATCTGAAAGTTGTCCTGGAACTCAAGGATATTGGCTTCAAGGGATGCTTCCCTATCCTGCTTTCTAGCTAGTACAGTGAAAGGAAATTCACCATTTACGGTATATCATGTGATCTTATTTCCATAGATGGCTCCTAGGAGCATACCGGATGGCAGGGTGCTACAGCTTTAGCCCATAAGTCCCAGAACAACAGAAAATCCCACCTGAGATAACGATAGCATGAAACAAGTACTTTACCACTCCTGCTTTATGGGATATGGAACTGCAGTCTCTGTGTTTCTTGGAAATGGGAGAGTTCTTAGTATCACCATGGATACACCTTCTCCACAGGGACTAGCACATTCGGAAGTGTAGCACTTATGAGGGTCACAAAACTCCCTGAACCCATGAGTTCAGCCACAGTAAAACCATTCACTGTCACCTGACACAGCTAAGGTCCTCGCTAGGGTGCACAGCTTGTGGGATATGCAAAATTTGAAAAGCATTAGCCTATGGAGGGAGGCTGGTATACGACGGGGCATGACACCTCCAACAAACAATTTTATGAGATGTACCCCTTGAACCCTGCTCTGACCCCCCTTGGGCCTTTGTGTGCCCTTCAGACATGTACTTGAATCTCTTTTTTTGCATATCCCAGAAAGGTGACCTCACGCTCCATTGATTGCTAAATAAGTGATCCAAAGCAAACTATTTTTCCACAAGGCTCACAATTCCATCTACATTATGGGAATCTCTTTAGACATTCAAGCTTTGTACAGTTTTTGGTAGTGCATAGATAAATCAGACCACTACCATGCCTTCCAGCATCTGTGCGAAAGAGCAGGTCTCATGCAACAGCCATTTTTTCACAGGCTGAACATCAGGGACCAAGGAGATTTATCACTAGCACTAGAAGTGAACCCAATGCACTCTAACAGCCAGGGTTATGTCCAAACATGCTATAATCTCCACCTTCAGCTTTTTGGTTTCTTGCAAAGCAAAGTTGTAGTATGTTTTCTGGAGGTTCTCCAGTAATTTATAGTGGTAAGACCACTGCCCATTGCTCTGGGAGAATTTTCTCCATATCTAACACCCTCTCAAATACAGTCAGGAAAATCTCAATGTCATCATCTGAAATAATTTTATACAAGGCCTTCTGTACTGTTCTCAATTGGGTACCCTCACTTTGACCTGTGGGAGGTTAAGTCTCTCTCGCCTGGGCAGATTTGGAGCCATATGCTGCTGATGCTGTTGCTGTTGTTGCTGATGATGCCTCTGCTGCTGCTGTTTATGCCACTCTTGCTGCTGCTGCCACTTTGGCTAAGTTGCTTACAAGTCTCTCCATGCTTCCACAAACTGTGTTTGCAATGTTGTAGCTGCTTTCATGCAGGACATTCAGTCTTTAACCTGTAATCACCTGTGCTCTTTGGGACTTCTGGCCCTTATTCAAAAACCAAATGTAGGGATTGTACTAGGTGGGCATTAGGTAGTGTTCACATCTGCAATGTGTTTTGGTCTAAACATATGCAGTTTTATTGCTTTCTTAAAACTTTGAGGGGTTCAAAAGCCAAAACAACCTTTTCTGGTCACACAGGTATAACACCAAGCAAAACAGTTCATTCAGTGGGCACATATATGTTAGTGCAGGCTCACGTAAACAGATTACGGTTTGTTCTCTTGGAGCAAATGGCAAACTTCACACAGATAAGAGGTATAGTCCTACCAGTCTCAGTATCTCATTCAGGCTGATCTCCAGCAGCATCCATCACCAAACAGAAGTATTCAACTCCATGCACAGCTTACACTGAAGAGCCTTGTTACTTAGTTTTCACACACTCCACTCTGCTCAATATCCCTAGCAGCCTGAAAGACACAGGGTAACTCATGCCCTGGTTCTTAGTCAAAGTCAGGTGCACCTAATCAAGACCTGCAGTGCTAGGATTTAACCCAATCCTCCCTGGCTTTGCTGCACTGTATATACTGTAATTACTAACCTTTGAATGAATATGAATAGCAAATTACTAATCATTTATAACATTCCTCTTAATAACAGCCTAGTACATATTAAAGTGCATGTGCAAAGTAAGAGTAAAGGGGAAATACTAGGTAAAGGAACTTACAATTTCAAATGCTTTCTAGCATCGGCATACATTTTTGGCGCTTTGCTTCTGAACATGCCTTCTTGATATTCAGGTTATTAATGCTTTACATCGGCAGCCATTCATTGGAATTGCCAACATGTAATACTACAACAGTGAAAATGTCTTATTTGCATCCACTGTTTGCAGGAGGGCTCAAGGCTTGCATGTTAGGCTTTGTTCAAATGTTCAGTTTATAGTCAATTTTTCACATCAGTTTTTGTAAGTTAATACCAGGAGTGGATGAAAAATATAGAAGTGGTGACATCTTTCTTTAAGGCCATGTTCACACGTTGAGTATTTGGTCAGTATTTAACAATAGTATTTACAATCCAAACTGAGGAGTGGGACAGAGATAAAGTATAATAGAAAGACGTCACCACTTCTGTATTTTTCACCCACTCCTGGTTTAGGCTCACAAATACTGATGTGAAAAAATGAACTAAAACTGAACATGTGAACGTAGCCTTAAAGGTTTTATTGTTGTATTGTTGATTTTTTTTGTTCCTATAATCATCTTGTATAATAATATTCCATACAGGTTAGGAAACGCAGTGGACAGAATCTCTTTGCTCTGAAGGAAATTAATTTGCACAACCCCGCCTTTGGTAAAGACAAAAGAGACAGAGAAAACAGCGCTGAGAACATTGTGTCTGAGCTAACAATAATCAGAGAGCAGGTACACTTGTTTATACGTTTATGGTCTATTATTCACGTTCTATCCCTATCCTTGGGGAACAGATATAGGGAATAATTGTTCAATTCTAGAAACACATTAACTCAACTGAAAATGTGGAGCAAAACTAATGTAGACAAAGTTAGCCTTCGTTATAAATAATGTTGTGGGCCTTTACCACTGAAAATCAATTTTTCTTCCTAATTGCATTTTAAACGTGTATTTTCTATATTGTTTAAAGTGACCCTAAACCCAGAAGCCAACCCCACATCCCCTTCATACCTATCCATGCAGCTTGTGAACCTGCTGCCATCCATCCCTGTATCTTCCAAAACCGCTGGGGCATTCTTCATAAATCATACTTTTAATATCTCAGTTCTGGGCGTTTCACAGCAATTTTAAAGCCGCAGCAGGCGGGCCTGTGTGCCGCTCTCCCCCTCCTTGTCCGTAATATGCACGCAGCGATGGGCGTGCTAAACAGAGAGGCAGCTCGCCTCATAGTATGGGCGTTGAAACCGGTATGACGTAATACGCGTCATACCGGTTTCAACGCCCATACTATGAGGCGAGCTGCCTCTCTGTTGTTTAGCACGCCCATCGCTGCGTGCATATTACGGACAAGGAGGGGGAGAGCGGCACACAGGCCCGCCTGCTGCGGCTTTAAAATTGCTGTGAAACGCCCAGAACTGAGATATTAAAAGTATGATTTATGAAGAATGCCCCAGCGGTTTTGGAAGATACAGGGATGGATGGCAGCAGGTTTACAAGCTGCATGGATAGGTATGAAGGGGATATGGGGTTGGCTTCTGGGTTTAGGGTCACTTTAATATTTGAATACAGGTTAAATAAAACTGCGTTAAGGTATGTGCCACACCGGGTCCACTTTAGGAATTCTGTCAAGAAGCCACCTTAAAAGGTGTTGCACAAGCGCCCCATAAAATGAACACAGTGCACAGTAATGTCAAAAGGACATTGCTGTGTACATGTGCCATCTTGTGTTTCTTCTTTTAACCCCTTCATGACATATGACGTAACTCTACACAATGATCAGGAAGGAGTCCCAAAAATTGACGTACAGTTACATCATGTCGATCATGTGGGCATATACTCATTGTCTGCATGATTTCCGTCAGAAGCTCGGCTGAAATTACAGCTACGGTGATCATTAAATCATGCCAGGAATATGGTCTTAAAGGCATTCAGTGTCAAACTGACAGCTCTAATGCATTGCATTACATGTGTATTGCAATGTATTACAATAGTGATCAGTGAAGTAAAGTGGAAGTCCCATAGAGTAACAAGTAAAAAAAAGTAAAATAAATATTTAATTGTTTTAAATAAAGTATAAAAAGAAAAACAAAATAAACTAAATGTAACGCCATTGCTCCCACCTTCTCTTCCTCTGTCATGCAGTGGGACACTGACTTACTGCTATGGCCCTGCTGCACGACTCCCCTGCTCTGCCTGACCGTCCACGTGTTCCACTGCTTTCTCTCGCTTTTGGGGCCTGTGCATAATGTACAAGTCTACTGGGAGTGTGCTCCTGCCCTGCTCTTAAAGAGCCAGTACTCCATTTACAGGAAGTGCCCCCCCAACCTGTGACTGAGAAGCACTGGGTAAATAAAGCAAAATCCAAGTAGGGGAAGTGCCTGAGCAACATTATTAGTTACTTATTTTTTCCCTTGTTGGGTTAGCTACTTGTTAGGCCCTGTCCTTGTGTCCGCTAAAAGAGATGAGCAAACGTGCTGATCTTATGGTTTGGCGGATCTGGCCTGCCTTTTTTTTTAAATTCCAGGTTCGGGACCAGACTTCACCTAAACTTGAGCCTGAACCTCAAACCTGAACTTTAAAGATATAAGATGGTGGCTAGGGCGTCTGGAAAAATAAGCAAAACAGTAAATAATTCAGCGGCATACTTACCGAGGATCGTGCTCTTGTACTTCTGGGCCGCTTATTAATTTCCTGATTATTCAAGGCATTGGCTCCAACAACCAATCATAGACATCGGCACTCTGTGACTGCATCTGCATCTGTGATTGGCTGTTGCACCCCTTACCCATTGTACTGGCGTCTATGATTAGTTTCCATTGGCAACAAACCTGCCATTGTAGGGGTTTAAAAATAACTAAATAATTTAAAAAAATTGAGGGAAGGCTTCATCATATTTTTGATTCTCAGCACAGATAATGTGGATAGAGCGCACTGCTGCACTGCTGCACTCATCCAGTGTCGCTGGTTTCACACTTTCGTTCTTTTTCAAATCAGGCACAATCAGGTTTTTCAGCCAAATGCTAATCCTTATAGCAGGGGTGGGGAACTCCAGTCCTCGAGGGCCGCAATCAGTGCAGGTTTTCACGATTTCCTTAGTATTGCACAGGGATTGGAATCATCACCAGTGCAAGTGATTATGTTATCACCTGTGCAAAACAAAGGAAATCCTGAAAACCTGCACTGATTGCGGCCCTCGAGGACTGGAGTTCCCCACCCCTGCCTTATAGGATTCAGTTGTTTGCCTATTTACCTTAATGGTGTCAGGTAGAATCCTGTTACTTCAGGTTGACACCATTAAACTTGTCAGCTCGTTATAGCCCCCTATTCTACTACTACCTGTTCCTGCACCTTGCTAGCAAATCACTAATTATCCCTGTCTGACCGAAAACTGAACTATAAAGCTTGTGAAAAATGATTTAATAACATACACCAGGCTATGGCATAGACTGGGATGGGCGGTGTCTGGGGCTCCATTCTCCCCTCCTCACAGGATATCATCATTCCTTCTCTTCTCATCTTTTTTGAAAATCCCACCTCCTTCTCATAGTATGTGGCACGGCTGGAATGCCATGTTCAGTCCTGCGCAAGGTGCAGGTGCATGGCTGCATGGTCCGGCTTCGGCGTATTCACAGTGTGCATATTGAGGTCGGGCCGTACACCTGATAAAGCCTCCAGAATGCACCCAACCAGAATTGAAGTCAGGCTGTGCATCATACTATGAGGAGGAGGCAGGAATTTCAAAATAAGGACGAGAAGAGAAGGAATGATGATGCACAGCGGGGCGTGATAAGAGCTTGTGGGGAGGGGAGAATGGAGCCTCCCCTGTCACCAATATATAGCAACACCAGTCTCCCCTGTCACCAGTATACAGCAGCAGCCTCCAGTGTCACCAGTATACAGCAGCAGCCTTCAATGTCACCAGTATACAGCAGCAGCCTCCCTGTCACCAGTATACAGCAGCAGCCTCCCCTGTCACCAGTATATAGCAGCAGCTGCCTCCAATGTTCACCAGTATACAGCAGCAGCAGCCTCCAATGTTCACCAGTATACAGCAGCAGCCTCCAATGTTCACCAGTATACAGCAGCCTCCAATGTTCACTAGTATACAGCAGCAGCGTCTCCTGTCACCAGTATACAGCATCAGCAGCCCCCAATGTTCACCAGTATACAGCAGAAGCAGCCTCCAATGTTCACTAGTATAGAGCAGCAGCCTCCAATGTTCACCAGTATACAGCAGCAGCCTTCAATATTCCAGTATACAGCAGCAGCCTCCAATGTTCACCAGTATACAGCAGCAGCCTCCCCTGTCACCAGGATACAGCATCAGCAGCCTCCAATGTTCACCAGTATACAGCAGCAGCAGCCTCCAATATTCACTAGCATACAGCAGCAGCCTCCCCTGTCATCAGTATACAGCAGCAGCAGCCTCCAATGTTCACCAGTATACAGTAGCAGCAGCCTTCAATGTTCACCAGTATACAGCAGCAGCAGCCTCCAATGTTCACCAGGATACAACAGCAGCCTTCCCTGTCACCCATATACAACATCAGCAGCCTCCAATGTTCAGTATACAGCAGCAGCCTCCAATGTTCACCAGTATACAGCAGCAGCCTCCCCTGTCACCAGTATGCAGAATCAGCAGTCTCCAATGTCACCAGTATATAGCAGCACAGCCTCCTATGCCACCAGTATACAGCAGCAGCCTCCCTAACAGTATATAGCAGCTACAGCCTCACCACAGTATATAGCAGCAGCCTCCTGCACAGTATATAGCAGCAGACCCCCCACAGTATATTACAGCAGCAGCCTCTCCCACAGTATATAGCAGCAGCAGCTTCTCCCACAGTATATAGCAGCAGCAGCCTCCCCCACAGTATATAGCAGCAGCCTCCCCCCACAGTATATAGCAGCAACCTCCCCCACAGTATATTACAGCAGCAGCCTCTCCCACAGTATATAGCAGCAGCAGCCTCCCCCACAGTATATAGCAGCAGCCTCCCCCACAGTATATAGCAGAAGCAGCCTCCCCCCACAGTATATAGCATTGGCAGCCTCCCTCCCCCTAGTATACAACTCAGCTTTATGTGCTCTCAGCTCTCCTATGTCCTCCTCCATATCATCTTCCTCCTCCTTGGTGCTCAGCTGCAATGTCTGCAGTGGAAAAATGATCTCACCCTCACCACATGCAGAGATGTCACAGTTCCTCGGGATACAGGGACCTCTCTGACCCCGGAAGTGCAGGCAGTACTTTCAGGGGCAATCAGCTCCCTGTATTCTGAAGTAAGTGGAGGTACCCCCGCCCCCTCCCCTCCAAAAAGACATTGGATCTATTACAGTATATTGCCTAATGGAGGGGAGGTTAAAAAAATAAAAATGAAACATTTCCCTGTGTTGGTGCCGCCCCCCGCAGCCAGGCACACTAGGCACGTGCTCTCCAGTGCCTAGGGGCAAACATGACCCTGCTTTGCCCTATTCGTGATTGGCAGCCAAGGTAAAAACCAGGCAGCTGTGAGCTGGTATTGTCAGCATGATGAGGCCCATAGTTTTGGGGCGCTCCATGCTGCAAAACTGGAGTCTGCTGCTGCCCCAGAAATTGGCACATTCATTAGAAGCACCAATTCCTGGTGCTTTACTCGTTTCTTCACGATGTCATGTTGAGGTGGCATTAGGGTGATAGAAGGGGTTATTGACAACTGAGTCTTGATAGTTGTCATTAACCCCTAGATTTATAATATTCAGATTTCGATGAGACCTACACATTATCAATCCTGTGAGTAAATAGTTGAACCTGCTGCCAGATTGCTGGACTGTTGTACCGTCATGTCCCGCAATCCGGCAGCAGGGTCACCTAAGTTTATTGACTGCCGCGAGAAGCCCTCAATGACTTAGTGATGTCATGGTTACCACTCCCCATGGCAGTAAGTATGATCTCAATGACTGCACCAATAGGACACTTGTTTCATTGCTGCAGTCTCTGGAAGAAGGAGGGCTAGGATTGAGTGCTTTGTGGGATATCGTTTCGAAGGGAATGTTTTGGGTTAATGGGAAAATGAGGGTTGTCTGTGTTTTATTTCATGTAAAGCATTTTTCTCTGCATTTGTGTTTTTTAACTATTTACTCACAGGATTGATAATGGGCGGGTCTTATAATATCCTGAACATCATCAATCTGGGATTAATGACAGTTGTCAATATTCTCAGCTGTCATTAACTACATCTATCACCCCAATGCCACTGCACCAGAGCATCGGGAAGAGTCAGGAAATGCACCAGGAATTGGCACTTCTAATGATGGGGTGGCTGTGGGCTGCTATTCTGTAGCCCCCACCTGCAAATAACTTTGTGCCTCACTACGCTAAGAATACCATTTCCCAGCTGCCTGTTTTTTACCCTGGATGACAGAGCCCTCACTTTTTTTAATTTATTTTTTTAATGATGTTTTCAAAAATGGGCTCCCCTATATTTTTGATTGGTAGCCAAAGTAAAGCCAGGCAGCTGGGAATTGCAGCCCATAGTAGTTCACTTTATATGCACTGAGAGTCAAAACTACAGCGAAGCCCTATGTAATTTTTATTTATTTTTACACTAGTATGATGGCAAGCCCTGAAGTGGAAGTGCGCAGTCGGTCCTTGGTAAGAATAATGCTAATTATACTGTTGGGCTTATTTTTACAGCCTCCAATCCGAAGCCAAACTGTAAAACAGACTTCTCAAGGAGGTCCGTGTTTGGGGTCCGTGCACTAGATGTTCAGCACGGACGTCAAACTTTACATTTCAGGTTCACCCATCACTATACACTACCTGTCCCACTGCCCGTCTACTCCTTCTTTTCCCATCTACTACAGCTGTCCTGGCTGAACCTGCCCACAGCTGTGACAGTTCCAGTGTCTGTCCCTGGCTCCCCATGAGACTGTGTCCGCTATACCCGATACTGTGCCTGAGTCCATCTTTTCTCTGGAGGTCAGCCACAGTTCTTCTGTGGTCCTGTGGGTCCACTTCTCCAGGCTCACCTCCTGTGAGCATAACACCATGACAATTGTCTAAAAATATTATGACAATAAATACACATATTAATGTAAAAACTAAATAAAATTAAAAAAGTACATATATTTGGTATTGCTGTGTCTGGAACAATCTGATCTGTAAAACTCTCACATTATAACCTTGAGTAAACACTATAAAAAATGACAACTGGCATCTTCCTGTAGCAGCTTTGCCTGGGAAAACTTGACAGCTGCGCCAGAGGCTAAAACAGGGGTGGGAAACTCCAGGCCTTGAGGACCACTGTTCTGCTCATTCTGAGCAGAAAACATTCATAGTTTTATACCAGTTATAACCCTTAGAGGTCACCAAATACCCATTTATGTTGTTTCTGCTCAAATAAGAATGTCCCCTTTAAGATGAGTCATTTATAGACCATCCCCCTACTTCTCTGGATGAAGGAGACAGCAGACATGTTCCTGAACTTCTGAGGGATCAGACTTATCCTGGCTCCTGTCCCTTCTTCTCACAACCTTCCTCTTTTCAGATGATTCCAGTAAGAATAAAATGCAGTTACAGGTTTATGCTGGGATCTATTTAAGCAGGTGTAGGCGGCAGCCATTGAACAGAGTGTAATAGAAGTGGGATATCATTATCTATAATCCTGCATCATAGCATGTTCATGTACTATATGCAGTAAGGCTGCCTTCACATTAGCGTTTGTGAATGCTGCGTACCGAACGCAGCCAAACACTTGCGCACTGCGTTCCTATGTTTAACATGGGAACGGATGTACCTGCGTTTGACTGCGTTTGCGTTCGGATGCGCACAATTTGTGCGCCCTCCAAACGCAGCTTGTTGCATTTTTTGTGCGGTCGCGGGCGCTTGTTTTATCTGCAAGCGCCCGCAAGCGCACAAACCATGCATGGATCTCAATGGATCTGCAGTGTCCTTTGCATGACACCGCAGGAGAACGCTGCGGATCCCATTGAAATCTCTCCCGGTGGCCGCCGGGAGATTATGCAGAGCCGCCACTGATCTCCGGCCGGTGTCAGCGGGGAGATACAGCTGATCAGACAGCTGTTTAAATCTCCCACGCTGACACTGAATAGGCGATGTCGGCGCGGGAGATTTGAAGCAGCGATCAGCTGTTTCATATCTCCCACGCTGATATCACCCTATCCGGTGTCAGCGCGGGAGATTTAAACAGCTGTCAGATCAGCTGTATCTCCCCGCTGACACCGGCGGGAGATCAGCTATGCCGGGAGGAGGAGATCTCTGCCGCTGATCTCCTCCTCCTGGCCGCCCCCTGAGGCAGCTGATTGGCTGCCGGGGCACCATAGTAATGTGAACGCATGCGGAGATTCTCCGCTGCGTTCACATTATTATGGGCTGCGTTTGCCCTCTGCATGCAGACACAAACGCTAGCAAGAAGGCAGCCTTAGATATGTTTTTGTGTAGAGTAGAGCCTGTTGCAGTAACCTTTACCCTAGAAAGTCATGTTAACTGCATTCTGTGTTATACCGTTACTGTGCAGTTTCTGTAATGCCCCAGTACTGATGGTAATTGTATTTCTTATCATACTGTTGTTTTTGTGTTATGTCAGTACTGATTCAGACTGTGTATTCTTTGTATTATAGTTTTTACCACATTATCGTTCACTATCAAGGTCACATCACCTCAATAAATATAGCCTCCAGAAATCCTACAGTCTGTTCCTTGGGGAAGTGAATGAGGGTTAAGCTGTATGCTAGATATCCACAGCAGCACATGTGGAAGAAGGCAGAACAGTAAAAATGGACTCTGGCTGCAGGAATTGGTTGCACGGACTGTACGGGACCGCTAACGCACACGCTGCACCACACACGGGTATCGCAGCAGCCGCCATACAGTCACAAGTAGCAGGAGCGCATCCTCAGTATAAACGGATCACAGAGCTAGGAGGAACCGACTAGCTGGTCCAGTAAAATTGGACTATGGCCTCAGGTGGTGGTTGTACAGTGGTGCTGGACTGTACAGGACTGCTAACGCCATGGGCTGGCTGGCAAACTTCGGTCTGGGAGGCAAGTACCCAGCAGTGCCCCTGAGCAGTGGGCTTCCCAGCTGACAGATGAACAGGCGGCCCCAAAACTGCTGCTTGACCACTGACCTGAGGGCATCTGACCCCTGGGCCAGCCAGCCCATGGCTAACGCCCATGCTGCACCGCATACGGGTATTACAGCAGCCACCATACAGACGCAGGGAACAAGAGCGCACCCCCCTCCCAACAAGCGCAGCACAATCCCGGCCACACCAAACCCATTTATCTATAGACTCGGGTCCGCACTGAAGCACCCAGCCATCTGCAGACCACCAACAGTAAAACAGCCGGTCGCAGGCTGTAGCTGATCAGATTGTACGGTACTGCCAACACCCATGCTGCACGCATACGGGTATCATAGCAGCTGCCATACAGTCGCAATAACAAGAGCGCAGGTCGCCAGAAAGCGCAACACCATTCCCATGACGCGGAAGCCCATCCACACATAGACTCAGTTTCCCACCAAGTACTCAGCAGTTCAGCTAAGCACAATGTCTCGAAGCAACACATCCTCACTCAAAACAAGGTCACGAGCAGGCTCTAACAAGTCATCAATAGCAGAGCTTGCTGCTGTTGCTCGTGCTGAAGCAGAGGCGACAAAAGTGAGGTCCTCCTTCGCTGCACAAGAGATACAATTAAGGCTGAGAGAATCAGAGCTACATGCAGAGCAAGAAGCACAAAATGTGCGTCTACGCGCTTCTCTAGAAAGACTAGCCACAGACAAAGAGACAGCAGCCGCAAAAGCCAAAGCAGAGTGCTTGGAAGCTACAGAGAACTCTGGCTATGAGAGGTGCAGCAACGTTCTTGGACCAGATCTAGACCTTCATCTAGACCAGCATCGTCACAGAGTATCAACATTCCAGCATAGATGACAGCCTTGATGCACCACATCGACCAGCTTACGCCGATTACCTACCCTGAACTTTGCTACTTCAAACGAGAAGACGCCCAGCACGGAGATGTCAGCCACAGTTACTGCCCCACTGAGCAGAAGGTACAGCTCCTGTCCTGCCTTAAAGAGACACCTTCCTCTCCAGAGAGGTACTATACAGACTATTCAAAGCCAGAAACATCCAAGAGGTTTGGTGATGCACAACACACTAGACAGGACTATAACACACCCGCTTGCACTAGCACCGACCAAGCTACCATGAACTTTGCAAAGTTCTTTGCTCGCCGAGAACTGCTTACAAAATGACTTGTAAAGTTCACTGATAAAGCCGAGAATTATAGGTCATGGTGAGCCTTGTTCCAGAACACCATCCAGGGTCTGGACCTATCCTGTAGCGAGGAGTTAGATCTCCTAGTAAAGTGGCTTGGTAGCGAGTTGAGCATGCCAAAAGACTGAGAGACATTAATATAAAGCATCCACACACAGGTCTTCGCAAAGTGTGGGAAAGACTTGATGAACTGTATGGGTCCATCAAAGTAATAGAGAATGCTTTATACAAAGAATTGACGATTTCCCTAAGATAGGGCCTAAAGCTCAGAGAGTTGAGTGACTTGTTGATAGAGTTACAGGTTGCCCAGGAGAAAGGAGCTTTGCCCGGATTTGCATTCTTAGACACTGCCACGGGTGTCAATCTGATGGTGTAAAAACGTCCTTACAATCTGCAAGAAAAGTGTGTCACATTTGGTTCACAGTATAAGCAAACTCATAACAAGCCTCCTTTTACTGTATTTGTAGATTTTATCACCCAACAAGCTAAGATCAGAAATGACCCTAGTTTTGACTTCATTCTGTCATGTCCCACTGCCCCAGATATCAAACCTAGTAGTTTGTTTACTGTAAACCAGATCTATAATTTTGTATGTAACCCCTTCTCATGTACAGCATCATGGAATTAATGGTGCCAAATAAATAAATAATAATAATAATAATAATAATAATAGTAGGACACCTGTAGAAGTCCACAAAACTAACATTGTTTCCACAAGTCCTCTTCACAATGCAAGTAAGCCACCCCCAGAAGAGAACAAACCTCAAGTTCTCAGCAAGCAGTGGCCACAACCTTTCACCTGGCTAGGATCAGTGAAGCTAGAGTGAAATGTGCAGAATGCAGCAGCACGGATCACAATACAGCCTTGCCCCCTGGACCACACCCTCGAGTGTTGTTGCAGCCAGAGGAGCAAGATGGGAAGAACACTGATGAAGACACCCCTGTGGTCACCTCTCAATGTACAGAGATCTGTAAGGGACTCACAGGAGGAAGATCCTGTTAAAAAATCTGTCTTGTCCGAGTCTACCCAGCAGGACGCAGGGACAAAGTGATTAAGATATATGCAATCCTAGATGACCAAAGCAACAGGTCTCTAGCCAAGTCCATCTTTTTTGACAACTTCAGCATTGTAGGTCCCGGTTCTCCTTACTCGTTGAGGACGTGTTAAGGTACCGTTGAGACAGCGGGGAGGAAAGCAACTGGATACAAAGTGGAGTCCATACATGACCAGACCTGACTATTGCTACCGACAATCCTGGAGTGCAACCAGATTCCCGACAACAGGTCCAAAATACCTGTAGGGAAGTAGCAGCACATCACCCCCACCTGAAGCGTATAGCTCATCTGATACCTGAATTGGACCCAGAAGCTCCAATAGCTTTACTACCGTGAAGAGATATACTATGAGTTCACAAGACAAGGGAGTATATCAACGGCTTCCAGAATGCTACATACGCACAGAGGCTCGACTTGGATGGGTCATCATAGGAGAAGTCTGTCAAGGAGGAGCAAACAAGCTGGCCTCAGTCAACAGTATGCTCACCAGCACGCTAGAAAATGGACACCCATCTCTCTTCCAGCCATGCCAGAATAGTCTGCTGGTAATAGAGTTACTGAGCAGCACTCCCCTGCCTTGCCTTTTCTGAGGTCCTTCCAACAAAGGCCATGCCTGTGAAGGTGAACAAGACCACATAAGATGTACAGTTTTCCACAGGACAAAGGAAGACAACAAGGCAGCAATGACCATAGCAGACAGGATGTTCTTGGACATCATGGATCGAGAGATAGTCAAAGACAAGTCAAATAGTTGGGTCGCACCTCTACCATTCCGGCCACGGAGAAGGCGCCTACCCAACAACAGGGAACTGGTCTTCAATCACTTCATCTCCCTCAGACACAAGCTTCAGAAGTCGCCTGAGATGAAGGATCATTTCTTTACCTTCATGGGGAAGATATTCCAGAACAACCACGCAGAGATTGCAACAGCACTTCAATACTCAGAGGAGTGTTGGTACTTACCTATCTTCAGAGTGTACCACCCTAAGAAGCCAGGTCAGATAAGAGTGGTATTTGACTCAAGTGCCAAATGTGAAGACATCTCATTGAATGATGTCCTACTGTCAAGCCCAGGCTTCAACAACAAATTTCTAGAAGTGCTACTCTATTTTCGCAGAGATACGGTGGCATTTATGGCTGACATACAACAGATGTTCCACTGTTTTCTCATCAAAGAGGAAAACAGAAACTACTTGAGGTTCTTCTGGTGCCATGACAATGACCCAGATAAAGACATCATAGAATACCGGATGAGGGTACACATCTTTGGGAACAGTCCTTTCCCGGAATTTGCTATCTATGGCCTCCGAAACGCCGCCAAAGAGGGCGAAGAAGAGTCAGATGTCAGATCCTTCGTAGAAAAGGACTTCTACATTGACGACTGCTTGAAATCCACACTAACAAATGAAGTTGCAATCAGCGTCCTGAAGAGGGCTCAAGAAATGCTCCCTCTGTCTAACCTAAGGTTACATAAAATCGCCTCCAACAGCAGAGAATTGATGGAAGCCTTTCCCTCTGAAGACTATTCCAGTGATCAAAACGACCTCTAGACCTAAGCATTGACTTCCTTCCCATGCAGCGGAGCCTTGGATTGCTTTAGGAATTTGAAGACAGACACCTTCAATTTTCAGATCAGCAAAGACGAGAAACCTTTCACGCGCAGGGGAATTCTTTCTTTCGTGAATAGTTTGTACGACTCTTTGTGGTTCGTAGCTCCAGTAACCATCCAAGGCAAAATGATGCTAAGGGACTTCACTCAAGAGACATCTGATTGGGACGATCCAATACCAGCAGAAAAAGCAGATATGTAGGCTGAATGAAGGAAGTCTCTCGAAGCCTTGACCGACCTTCGTGTGAAATTACCTTATGCGCCCGTGCCATCCACAGAAGTCAAAAGACGAAGGCTTTGTGTCTTCTGTGACACATCAGTCAAAGTGATCACAGAAGTAGCGTACCTCAAAACCACAGATGTGAATGAACAAAACCATATCAGGTTCATTATGTTCCGGACAAAACTGCCGCCACTCTGCGAACACACGATACTCAGATTGGAACTCTGTGCTGCTGTCCTCTCAGTGGAGTTGGCCGAAGTTATCACAGATGGGATGAATTTGGAGATCAAAGATGCTGAGTTCTACACCAATAGGAAGGTGGTACTGGGATACATCTTCAATGAAACGCGACGCTTCTATGTCTACGTCAGCAACCGGGTGCTGAGGATAAGAAGATTCACCTGCCCTAATCAGTGGCACTATGTACATATTCACCACAATCCTGCAGACCATGCGACTAGATCCGTTGCACCAAGTCATCTTAAGGATACTACATGGTTCACAGGCCTTGCCTCTTTGTACCGATCGACGTCCTACATCAGCAGGCCTGATACATTTGAACTAGTGGATCCAGATGCCGACGAAGAGCTTCGTTTTCAAGTGTCTGCTTTGCATACGGTGATTTCAAGTTATCATCTCGAATCTCATAGGTTCAGCAGGTTCTCAACCTGGAAGTCACTCAACCAAGCCATCGCTTGTCTACTACAGGTAGTTCAGCCTTACAAGACAGCATTTTCCGGTGTTTCTGGAGACCCGACAGTTCACACATCTGCCATGTTACCTACGCAGAAAACTTGCCTTCCAAGTGCACCACCAACAGAAGTCAGTGAGAGAGACCTCTACAAACAGCAAAGTAAGCAAATACAAAGGCCCTTTTCACATCTAAGCGTTGTCAGCGTTTTGCTTCATTTGCATTTCTATGCAGTTTTACCGCTAAAAAGCACATCCAAACGCATGCGTTTTTTTGGCCCCATTGAATTCAATGGAAAATGCATTGAAAACGCATGCAAAAGCGCATGTGAATTTTTAAAAGCGCAAAACGCATGCGTTTTTGCAAACACAGCCCTAAACGCAAATGCCCATGTTTTTGGCTGCATTTGCAAAAACACATGCGTTTTGCATTTTTGAAATTGCACATGCGTTTTTGCATGCGTTTTTAATGCGTTTTCCATTTAATTCAATGGGGCCAAAATGGATGCATTTTTAGAGGTAAAAACGCATAGAAATGAAAACGCAGACTAAACTTAGATGTGAACTAGGCCAAAGTGTCTCCAACATTTTCTGGGACAGATGGAGAAAATGGTACCTCTCCACCCTACAAACCAGGACAAAGTGGCAGAAAGACCAGCCAGACATCAAACCTCACGATGTCATATCCACGAAACACATCCAGTCACACCAAAAGGAGTGGCTACTCGACCTTGTCACCCAAACCTTCCCAATCAAATATGGGAAAGTGCAAAAATTAAAACTCAAAGTGTGCAAGCTTGAGGAGAACAAACTGTTCCTCAGACCAGTAACTGAACTTGTGTTGCAGTTTTCCCCACAAGAGTCTAACGGTATGTGCCCACATAGTGGTTTAGTGACGTTCAAACCATCAGTAAACCGGTGGAAATTTGCAGGAGCCTAGAGTTCTGAGCTCTGAAGTCTCCAGCTGTTTCCCAGCGTTTTTTTCAGCGTGTGCACAGCGTTTTTCAGTCGGTTTTTCCGGCGGTTTTTCCGGCGGTTTTCTATGGAGGATTTTGTTCATGAAAACGACCAAAAACCGCTGAGAAGAATTGACATGTTGTATGCTCCTAAACCGCTAGAAAACCGCTCAACCTCTGGCAGATCCGCTCACATAAACCCACTATGTGTGCACAGCGTTTTCTAAATTACATAGGGTTACTTGTAAGTCCTAACGCTGCTTAGGATTTACATAAATTGAAATAAAACCTATGCTAAACCGCCGGCGGTTTTCGCTGCTAAACCGACGTTAAACCACTATGTGGGCACATACCCTAATAGTGGCATCCGTTGATGCCCATTCTGAGCAGAAAAATAAACATTCATAGTTTTATACCAGTTATAACCCTAATGGCCACTTTACACGCGGCAACAGGTAGATAGAAAACGGCAGGTGTCGGAGACAATTGTACCTTTTACCTTCAAAACACCTTGCAGATACCTGAATTACATGCAGCCACTTCAAGGTGTTTTGAAGGTAAAAGGTACAATTGTCTCCGACACCTGCCGTTTCTATCTACCTGTTGCCGCATGTAAAGTGGCCATTAGAGGTCACCAAATACCCATTTATGTTGTTTCTGCTCAAATAAGAATGTCCCCTTTAAGATGAATCATTTAGACGGGACCGCCCCCCTGCTTCTCTGTAATCCTGCATCCTAGCATGTTCGTGTACTATATGCAGTTAGATGTGTTTTTGTATAGAGTAGAGCCTGTTGCAGTGACCTTTACCCTAGATCAGGGGTCTCAAACTCCAGGCCTCGAGGGCCGCATACAGTGAAGGTTTTCAGGATTTCCATGGCATTTGACAGTTGGTAATCAAATTATCAACTGTCAAACGCCTAGGAAATCCTGAAAACCTGGTCTGTGTGCGGCCCTCGAAGCCTGGAGTTTGAGACCCCTGCCCTAGATAGTCATGTTAACTGCATTCTGTGTTATACTGTTACTGTTCAGTTTCTGTAATGCTCCAGTACTGATGGTAATTGTATTTCTGTATCATACTGTTGTTTTTGTGATATGTCAGTACTGATTCAGACTGTTTATTCTTTGTATTATAGTTTTTACCACATTATCGTTCACTAACAAGTTCACATCACCTCAATAAATATAGCCTCCAGAAATCCTACAGTCTGTTCCTTGGGGAAGTGAACGAGGGTTAAGCTGTATGCTAGATATCCACAGCACTACTTGTGGAAGAAGGCAGAACAGCTACCAACAGTGCAGGTTTTCAGGATTTCCTTAGATTTGCACAGGGGTTAGAATCATCACCTCTGCAGGTGATTCAGTTATAACCTGTCTAAAGGCCGCTTTACACTTTAAGATATCGTTAACGATATTGTTGAAACGTCACGGATTTGCAATCGTTCAAACGATATCGTTAGTGCGTCGTTGCGTGTAAACGAACGATGTAGGAAGGAAAAATCGTTGGGTCGTTCATCCAAAATTTGACATCCTGACCTCAAATCTATCATTCGTCATCCAATTAAGGATCTTTGAAGCAGCAACATCGTTCAGTGTGACACCTTTTTGAACAATGTCATTCCTAATTCTCCTATTCCTGCCGCTATTTAACATCGTTCATACATTCTTCTCCGCATCACTGACAAGTTGCCAAATTTAGGATCGTTAACGATATCCTTGTGTGTGACAATGCACCAATGATGTCGGAAGGATCGCAGTCACGTGACATATGTAAGAATCTCGTTCACATATATCCTAGCGTGTGAAGCGACCTTAAGATGAAGGAGATCCTAAAAACCTGCAATGTTGGTGGCACTCAAGGCCTGGAGTTCCCCATCGCTGGTCCAAAAAATGCCATATGCACATAGCCTTAGCTGGGACTTTTTTTTAACCAAGTCTACCTTTTGCCCTCCTGTTGACCTTATCCATAAATGATGTGTGAAAATTAAAGGGAACCACATGTAAAAACGTTATTAACCTTCCGATATGAGGTTAATCTGCACGGTAATAGCATTTTAAACCTGCCTGGCATGTTCCTATTGAACCTCACTGCCAGGAGATAATAATTATTATAATTGTCTATTATTATAGCGTCTTTTATCCCCTGGCACTTTACATGTGAAATGGGGCATACATAGACAAGCACAATAAACATGAGCAATACAAGGCACATACAAGAACAGAAGGAGAGAGGACCCTCCCCGCGAGGGCTCACAGTCTACAAGGGATGGGTGAGGATATATTAGGGGAGGGTAGAGTTGGTCATGCAGTGGTTCAGTAGACTGAGGATCACTGCAGGTTGTAGGCTTGTCAGAAGAGATAGGTCTTCAGGTTCCTTTTGAAGGTTTCCACGGTGGGCGAGAGTCTGATGTGTTGGGGTAGAGAGTCTCAGAGTATGGGGGAAGCACGTGAGAAATCTTGTATGCGGTTGTGGGAAGAAGAGATGCGAGGGGAGTAGAAAAGGAGATCTTGAGAGGATCGAACATTGCGTGTAGGTAATTACCGGGAGACCTTGCCACAGATGTATGGAGGAGACAGGTTGTGGATGGCTTTGTATGCCACAGTTAGGATTTAAGTTGGAGCCTCTGGACAACAGGGAGCAAGTGAGAGGATTGGCAGAGAGGAGAGGCTGGCAAATAGTGGGAAGAAAGGTGGATTAGTTGGGCAGCAGAGTTTAGGATAGATTGGAGTGGTGCAAGAGTACTGGAGGGGAGGGTACAGAGTAGGAGGTTGCAATAGTCAAGGCAAGAGATGATTAGGGCATGCACGAGTGTTTTTGCTGTTTTTTGGTCAAGGAATGTACGGATTGGGAAATATTTTTGAGTTGGATGCGGCAGGAGGTGGCAAGGGCTTAGAAATGTGGCTTGAAAGAGAGGGCAAAGTCCAGGATCACCCAGAGGCACCGAGAATGTGGGACCGGGGTAAGCGAGCAGCCATTGACTTTGATGGATAGGTCTGGTGGAGGTGTAGAGTGAGATGGGGGAAAGATTAAGAATTCTGTTTTGTCCATGTTCAGTTTTAAAAAGCGAGAAAAGAAAGATGAAATAGCAGACAGACATTGTGTGGTTTTGGTTAGTAAGGAGGTGATGTCAAGTCCAGAGAGGTAGATCTGCATCTCATCAGTGTAGAGATGATACTGCAGACTGTGGGATTCTATGAACTGTCCCAGGCTGAAGGTTGTCGATGGAGAAGTATAAGGTTCAGGGATGAGCGAGTTTACTCGTTACTATTTGGTACTCGCCGAATAGTATGGTATTCGGGCTACTCGTTACTCCGCAATTTTCTTTGTGATTACTCGCTAGAAGTAACGAATACAATGTAAGTCAATGGGAAATGCGAGTTATTCCTTAGCTGGACCCTACACAGTGGTCTTGGGGCTGAGGAAAAGGCTGAAATCCAGGGCCCAGGATGAGTTGGGTACAGCGCCAGAAGATAGCTCTTCTATGAACGCGCTATTTTCTGGGGTGGCTGCGGACTGCAATTCGCAGCGGGGGGGGGGGCCCAGAAAAAGCTTGGGCCTCCCTGCGCTGTGGATTCCAGCCCTCAGCTGCCTAGTTGTACCTGGCTGGACACAGAAATAGTGCGAAGACCCACATATTTTTTTTATTATTTCATGAAATTCATGAAATAATAAAAAAAGGGCTCCCCTATATTTCTGTTTCCAGGCAGGTACAAATAGGCAGCTGGGGGTTGGGGGCAGTCCGTTCCTGCCTGCTGTACCTGGCTGGCATACAAAAATACGACGAAGCCCACGTCGATATTTTTAGAAAAAATTCATTAAAAAATAAAAAAAATCAAACATTAAGGGACTACATCTTTATTAACCCCTCCTCTTTAGGGGTTAATAAAGATGTAGTCCCTAATATAGTTTATTTTTTATTTTTAAAGAATTGTGCCTGGACACAAAAATATAGGGAAGCCCTTTTTTTAATTATTTCATGAATTTCATGAAATATTTTAAAAACAATACGCGGGGCTTTGCGCTATTTTTGTGTCCAGCCAGGTACAACTAAGCAGCTGGAGGCTGGAATCCACAGCGCAGGGTGGCACAAAATTTCTGGGGCCCCCCCTGCTGCAAATTGCAGTCCGCAGCCACCCCAGAAAATGGCGCATTCATAGAAGCCATCCAGTGCCCTGGTGAGTTGGCTCACTGGGTAATAAAGGGGTTAGGGCCAGCTTTGTATTATCAGCTAGCCCTAAGCCCGAAATTCATGGGGTCATGCCAATATTAGACATGACCGCCATGAATTTCTAGTAAAGTGTTAAAAAAACACAACACAGAGAAAAAAGTTTTATTATATAAAAAAAACAACAACAAACACTTAAAGACTCCATCTTTATTAAAAAAAAATAATCTTCCGTCCGACATAATCCAATCCAGTCTTCGTCTTTAGCTCAGCTACATCTCTGGTACCAGAGATGTAGCTGAGCTGTGCGGCTGTGGGAAAGTTCATGTGAATTCATGCTGCATGAACCCACATGAACCCTGACAGCACCGTGCGACTACTTCAAATGAACAGCTTATCAGCATCAGCTGTTCATTTGAAATAACCGGTGGGAAAGCCGACAGTGAGAAGACTTCACCGTCAGCTTTCCCGTTCGGTGTTGCGCTCACGCTTCCTTATGCCGCCTCTCCGCCCAATCCTAAGTTAAGACTGGGCAGAGGGTGCATAACCAGGTAACGGGGAGGAGGCATCAGGTAGCGGGGAGCGCATCACAGAACGGGAAAGCCGACGGTGAAGTGTTCTCACTGCCGGCTACCACGCCTGGGTCCTTTGCTCCCCTCTCCCTTGTGCTGTGCTCCTCGCCTGGTCCTAACTCAGGAGCCGGTAGGGGAGTGGATGATCGGGATGGGAGGCTGCGGGGACCATAGGATCAGGATGGGAGGCAGAGGATCGGGCTGAATGATCGGGCTTTTTACTGCCGGCTTTTAAACAATCATGCACCCATTTCAACCTTTTCCTCATCCCCAGACCGCTGTGTAGGATCCAGCTGAGGAATTACTCGCAATACTCGCTTTTCCCATTGACTTACATTAGACTTACTACTCGTAACGGGACCTACTCGTTATGAGTATAGCGAGTCCGAATATTTCACTACTCGCTCATTCCTAGTAAGGGTCCTAGAACTGAGCCTTGGTGAACACCACAACAGACAGAGGGTAAGGTGAGGAGGTTGTGTGGGAGAGGGAGACACTGAATGTCTGGTTTGTTGTATATGATGAGATTCAGGATAGGGTCAAATCTGTGATGCCAAGAGATGAGAGAATCTGTAACAATAGGGAATGATCCACAGTCTCAAAGGCAGAAGAAAGGTCTAGGAGGAGGAGGACAGAATAGTGTCGCTTGCTCTTGGCGATTAGTAGGTCATTGGTGACTTTAGTTAGGGCAGTTTCAGTTGAGTGATGCAGTCGGAAGCTAGATTGTAACCAATCAAAGAGGGAACAGGAGGAGAGGTGGGTAGACAATACAAGGTGGACATGCTGTTCCAGCAGTTTTGAGGCATAAGAGAGAAGTGATATCGGGTGGTAGCTAGACACAGAGAATGGGTCAAGGGAGGGCTTTTTGAGGATGGGTGTGATTGAGACATGTTTGAAGGATGAGGATAAGACACCATTTGTAAGTGAAAGGTTGAGGAGATATTTTAGAGTTGAGATGAAGACTGCGTGCAAGTGGTGAGATGTGATCGTGACAGAAGGGAGGAGAGCAGATCTTTTGTCATGGTGGAGAAGCTGGTTTTTGAAGAACAGGGCTGAGCAGTTATGAGGAGGGGCAAAGGGGGCAGCGGGCCAAAGCTTTCTCCGATGTTATCAATCTTCTGCTTGAAGAAGGAGGCAAAGTCTTCAGTAGAATGAGAGGGAACTGAGGAAGTGCTGGGGGATGGAAAAGAGAACTGAAAGTATTGAAAAGCTGTTTAGGGTTGTGAGTCAAGGAGGATATGAGAGATGAGAAGTAAGTTTGTTTTGTGGCAGTGAGCGTGGACATGAAGTTGGTGAAGGACTGCTTGTATGCAACAAAGTGCTTGGCAGAACGGGAACTCTTCCATCTCTGCTCAGCTACCCTGAAAGCCCGTTCAGTTCTTTGATCAGGTTTTTCAGCCAGGGTTGCCTGTTGATTGTTCGAGTTTAGCTGTGTGTGAGGGGGACTGCCGAATTGGGCTCTGCTGTTATTGTGGTGTTATATAATGTGGCATCAGCATCTTTGTCATGTAAGGAAGCTATGTCTGTGAGAGGGAGAGGGGACTCTGAGAATGAGTGTAAATTAAGGTGTTTGAGGTTTCTGCGATAATGATTGAGTTTTTGGAGTGAGGGTTGCACACTGGGAGAGGAGAGGGAAGAGAAGGTCAGTAGGTTGTGGTAAGACAGGGTTAGGGGTGAGTTAGAGAGATCAGTAAGAGAACATAGGCATGTGAAGATAAGGTCCAGCGTGTGGCCTTCTTTGTGAGTGGCTGTGGAGGACCATTGAGTGAGGCCAAAGGAGGCAGTCAGGGATAAAAGTTTAGAGGCAGCCAAGATGGAAGTGTCAATGTTGAAGTCACCCATGATGATAGTGGGGATGTCAGCAGAAAGGGAATGAAGTAGCCAGGTGGTGAAGTAGTCAAGAAAGTGGAGATAGCTAGCTCTGGAGGGTGGTAGATTACAGCCAGCTGGAGGTTGAAGGGGAAGTAGATGGGGATGGAGTGCACCTCAAACGAGGGAAGAGTAGCAGAGGGTGGCAGTAGAATTTGGGTAAACGAGCAGTTATTGGACAGAAAAATTAGTTAAAATGAACTTTAATTCTCCCATCTGTGTTCAGATTTCAGTCACAGGGGCGATTCCGGTGAGGGACTCTGAGAATGAGTGTAAATTAAGGTGTTTGAGGTTTCTGCGAGGATGATTGAGTTTTTGGAGTGAGGGTTGCACACTGGGAGAGGAGAGGGAAGAGAAGGTCAGTAGGTTGTGGTCAGACAGGGGTAGGGGTGAGTCAGAGAGATAAGTAAGAGAACAGAGGCATGTGAAGATAAGGTCCAGCGTGTGGCCATCTTTCTGAGTGGCTGTGGAGGACCATTGAGTGAGGCCAAAGGAGGCAGTCAGGGATAAAAGTTTAGAGGCAGCCAAGATGGAAGTGTCAATGTTGAAGTCACCCATGATGATAGTGGGGATGTCAGCAGAAAGGGAATGAAGTAGCCAGGTGGTGAAGTAGTCAAGAAAGTGGAGATAGCTAGCTCTGGAGGGTGGTAGATTACACCCAGCTGGAGGTTGAAGGGGAAGTAGATGCGGATGGAGTGCACCTCAAACGAGGGAAGAGAAGCAGAGGGTGGCAGTAGAATTTGGGTAAACGAGCAGTTATTGGACAGAATAATTAGTTAAAATTAACTTTAATTCTCCCCTCTGTGTTCAGATTTCAGTCACAGGGGCGATTCTGGTGAGGGATAAGTCACCACTCTGTGTATGGACAGCAGCGACTGTAAGTGCATTCCCCACACTGACTCACAGCCTCTTCTAATGCTGAGCAGCTGTCAGTCAGTGTGAGGGGAGCGGTTATAGCAGTGGCTGAATGCACCAGCACTGCCTCAATGACTGTCATGGAGATTTTATAATAAGCCGGCTACGGATTTCTTTAGTGAAAATATGAATTATCAGCACCATTATGGCAAAGCCTTTTGTTTAATAAGTATATTCCTGGTGACAGGTTCTTTTTAAGGAGAATGAATATTCACTGCTCCATACACCCATAATCTAAGGCATTGGAAGCAGTGAATATTCCATTGGCTGATGTCTGCATGTAACTGCACTGCATGGCAGTGATGTCGTGCGCTGTACCACTTGTATACTAAAGTCAGTTGCCATCATCAGAAAAGGACACCCCACATTGGGGGAGCAGAGGGTACGTAAGTACAAGAATGTGCTGTCTGTATGCTTAATGTACTGGGACACCTTTATTGTTTTTACTAATCAGTCTACTAATCAGTGAAGATGCTATTGTGTAATGTACAGTATTTCTCAGGATTACTGGATCCGTTTGCTATATCTAGACTACGGATCACTGTCTGTACCCCTTGTGGAGCGTGTCCCTAGACGTATTAGGGTGAGCCTCCGTGGAGTGGGGACATCATCACAAATTAAGGTGAAGCAAAGCTCCGCTGTTAGGCAGGGTAAGTGGAGTGTAGCCCACCAAACGTAGACAGGAGTAAACGTGATATAACGCATCAACTCAGATTAATTTTATCCTGTGTCATTGGTATATGTTTTGAGGTTTGAACCCACTGGTTTTGTTGACATTAGTTTGTTTTCTGTCTAAATAAAGTTTATTAACTTTTATATACAGGTGGGATTTATTTTTTGGATATTGTTTACAGACTTCCCCATATTTTTAACTACACGTTAAGAATATTAATGAATAACAAACAACGCTCGGATGTTACACATTTCGCAAAAAATTGATGTAGTTTTTTTCAAGGGATCGTCTATGTAAACAATACGGATCTATCTGTTTTTACATATATTGTAAGGGATCCATTAAGTAAACGGATAGTACATATACAGCAAAAACAGATGTGTAAAGGAGCCCGAACAGAAATTTTGTGTAGTACTAAAGTTTAATCATGCCATAGAGACATAGATCACAAACTATGCCCACAAGATCTCTTCACATTAGAAGATTATTTTCACTTCAATGCTGAGTTTTGATTAAGCTTGTTATTATTGGTATTTCCAGCTTTCTTGGTATTTTCTTGTCTGTTACAGGGTTGTAATGGCTGCAGTGCAAACAATATTCATCATGTTTTGTCTTACAGCTTTCCCATCCAAACATTGTGCACTATTATAGGACATTCCTAGAAAGTAAGTAATTTGTCTCAAGGAAAATAGCTATTGGGCATGTGTTTGGCAATTGATTTAATCTAAGTGATTTTCCATAAAAATAATAATAATTTAAGATTGAAAAGAATTGAATATACAGCCATTTTTATTGTGTTCCCTAACTAGAATATCATGAGATACATGTTGTTCTCCAAATCATTTTTGTGCTTCGACACCAAGGATTTTATAGCCTTCTTGATTAGAACCATATTATCACTAGTAACAGGCGAACCCGAACTGTTAAGTTCGGGGTCTGTACCAAACACTTAGTGTTCAGGCACAGGCCCCAAACCTAAACTTCCCTGAGAGGTCCGTGTTACAGTTCAGGTTTGGGTTCAGTTGGGAGAGCTGCAGAAATAAGCAAAACATTGTTTAAATATCAGCATCATACCTGCTTCTGGCCCGCTCATTAACTTCCTGATTATTCACTGGACTGCCTCCCAAGAGCTAATCACAGACACCCACTCTCTGAGACAGCGTCTGTCATTGGCTATTGCGCCCTTCACTCATTGTGCCGGCGTGTTTGATTGGTTGCCATTGGCAACGAAACTGTCATTTTGGGCTTGTAAGAATGAATAAATAATTGAAAAAAATTTACATAGGGCTTATTCTCAGCACAGACAAAGCAGCCAGATATGGGCTTTACCTTGAATTACCTGGCTTTACCTTAGCTGGCAATCAAAAATACAGGGAAGCCCATTTTTTCCAATTATTTAAATAAATAATCAAATAAAATAATGTGTGGGCTATGCCCTATGTTTGATTGCCAGCCAAGGTAAAAACTGGACAGCTGGAAGCTGGCATTAGCATGGTGACATCCATAATTATTGGGACATACAGGGTGCAGAATAGCAGCTCGCAGCCACCAAAGACATTGGTGCATTCATTAGAAGCAAAAATTCCTGAGGCTTTATCTGCTTCTTCCTGATGCCCTAGTGCGGTGGCATTGGGGTGAAAGAAGGGGTTAATGACAGTTGAGTATTGACAGCTTGTCATTAAGCCCTATATTGATAATGTAAGGTCTCAATGAGACCCACCCATTGTCAGTCTTGTGAATAAATAGTTAAAAAACACACATGCAGAGAACAATCTTTTATTTGAAATAAAACACACATACAACCCTCATTATCTCATCCAATAACCCCAAACATACCCTCCAATGGTAATCCACAGCAATGGCATTGTTCACACACAATTTGTGTTTTTTTTAGCACTCCTAAAAGCACATGCGTTTTTTAAGAGTGCTAAAAAATGTCCCTTGTGTGTCTGAAAGGATTAGAATTGATTTTGGACTTTGTCATTTTTTGATCAAAAACGCAGGCAAAAACGCTAGCGTTAACGCAGGGTGCATAAATGTGCTATTTAAAAAACGCATGTGTTTCCCATAGGGCCCCATGTTATAGAAACGCATGCGTTTTTGGAAACAACCCCTGCGTTTTTTTCCAGCACCCAAAAAACACTGCATGCAGCGTTTTTTGGACTGGGGGAAAAAACGCAAGTGGAGCTTAAAAACGCATGTACACTCAAATGCACCCTGCGTTAACGCACCTGCGTTTTTTTTTAAGAGCCCAAAAAACGCATAGATGGTCAAAAAAGCTCATGTGTGTGAACAAGGCCAATGTCCCACAAAGCACTCGATACTGGCTCTGCTACATCCAGAAACTACAATGGAACAAGTGCTCTATCGCTGTAGCCTCTGAGATCACACTGACTGCCACAGGGAGCAGTGATGTCACTCACTGAGTTTCTGAGGGACTGCCCTTGGCAGTGGATTCAGGTCACCCCACTGCCAGATTGCATGACATGGCGGCACAATAGTCTGGAAATCCGGCAGCAAGTTCAACTGAGTTCACAGCACTAGTTTCCCTTACCATGAACTCAATTGAACCTGGTGCCAGATTGCTGTCTGCTTTGCCGCCATGTCCCACAATGTGGCAGCAGGGTCACCTGAGTTCATTGTCAAGGGGAGCCCTCAGTGACTCAGTAAGTGACATCACTACTCCCTGCAGCAGTCAGTGTGATCCCAGAGTCTGCAGCAATAGGACGATTGTTCCATCGCTATAGTGTCTGCAGAGCCAGGATTGTGTGCTTTGGGGGATATTGTTGTGGATTACTGTCGGAAGGTATGTTTGGGGTTAATAAATGGAAAAATAAGGGTTGTCTTTGTGGTATTTCAAATAAATGAGTTTTCTCTGCATAGTGTTTTTAAATTATTTACTCACAGTATTGATAATGTGTGGTTCTCATAGAAGCCTGAACATTATCAATCTCGGGTTTAATGACAAGCTCTCAATACTCAGCTGTCATTTACCCCTTTTATCAACTCGATGCCACCACACCAGGGCATTGGGAATAACGGGGTAAAGCACCAGGAAGTGGTGCTTAAATGAATGGGCCAGTTTCTGGGGTAGCTGCAGGCTGCTATTCTGTAGCCTGGAGCACCCAATAACTATGGGTCTCAGCACGCTGAAAATACCAGCCCCCAGCTGATGAGTTTTTACCTTGTCTGGAAATTGAAATAGGGTGAAGCCCACACATTTTTTTTTAATTATTTATTTAAATAATTAAAAAAAATAATGGGCCCCCTGGATTTTCGACTGCCAGCCTAGGCAGGTTGGCAGCCTGTTGCTGGCTGCTATATCAACGCTAAGAATAAAAAATACAGCAAAGCCCTATGTAAATTTTTAAAAAATGTTTATTTTTACACTCCTATGACTGCAGGTTTGTTGCCAATGGCAATCAATCACAGATGCTGCCACAATGGGTGTGGTGAAGGGCGCAATAGCCAATCACAGATCCTGTTACACAGGGTTCGTCTGTGATTGGTTGTTGGAGTCAGTGCAGTGAATAATCAGGAGGTTAATGAGTGGCCTGGAAGTACAAGCACACAGTCCCCTGTAAGTATGATGCTGATGCTTCATCAATGTTTTGCTTATTTTTATGGCCCCCCCAGCCACCATTTTATAACTTTAAAGTCTGGGTTCAGGCTTAAGTTTTGGTCATGTCTGGTCCCGATCCTGGACTAAAAAAAAGTCCAACTGGATCCACTGAACCCAAACATTGGCGGGTTTGGCCATCTCTAATTATTACCATTGGCATTTAATTTCATTGGTATTGAGCTAGGCTCTGTAGCAGTGTAGTATGATTGCTAAATATAATTGAGTTGGAATTAAGCTGATATTTTCCCCTTTCATGTCATAATATACAAAACCAAAATATCAATGAGAAAAGTTGCATTCCAAATACAAGCATCCTGTGAAAGTGCATAAAAACATTTTAATACTCACTCATTAGTGATTATAATTAGCAGGGGCTGTATTCTGTTGTTTTGCAGCCTGAATGATCCACCCTCTCTCTGTCTATTTGCCTTGCTTGTGCAGGCTTTGCCCTCCTCCTCTCTGTCACTTACAGAATGCAAATCATTAGTCCTGCCTTCAGCTCCACATCACAGCAGCACAGAGAGAGAGAGGGTGGATCATTCAGGCTGCAAAACAACACGCCCTAGGGGCTAAAGAATATAGCCCCTGCTAATTATAATCACTAATGGACACTTTACACGCGGCAACAGGAAGATAGAAAACGGCAAGTGTCGGAGACAATTGTACCTTTTACCTTCAAAACACCTTGAAGTGGCTGCGTGTAATTCAGGTATCTGCAAGGTGTTTTGAAGGTAAAAGGTACAACTGTCTCGGACACCTGCCGGTTTCTATCTTCCTGTTGCCGCGTGTAAAGTGGCCATAATGTGTAAGTATTAAAACGTTTTTATGCACTTTCACAGGATGCTTTTAGGAGACAAAAGGAGTGTGAGATTAGTGATAATATGCTGCAGGGACATATTTTGCTAGTTTAGGAGGCGTTTTGGAGGTGACAGGATCCCTTTAATGGGAATATTTCACCAGGTTTTTGCTATGTAATCTGAGAGAAGCCAGATTTAGGGAGAAATATTCTGATATCAGCAGTGTCTCACTTACTAGGCTGCTTGATGTAGTTTTGATAAAATCACTGTTTTCTCAGCTGCAGATCTAGCAGTTCTTTGAATGTTGAACTCTGTATAACCCCACCCACACCACTGATTGGCAACTTTCTGTGTTAACTGTACATTAGCAGAAAGCTGCTAATCATTGGTGAGGGTGAAGTTTCTCTAAACAGGAGGACTATAAATCACAAGTCAACTAGTCCTTTACTGATAATCTTTTGCTGATAAAACACTGATCGTATTGAAACTACAACAAACAGACCAGTTAATGATACATCATTAGAATCAAATTATCTGTCTTTACATAATGCTGCTCTAAGATTAAATAAGAAAAACCTGCTGACAGATTCCTTTTAAGTGGGTAGATACAGTATATGGTTACAGGAATTTGGTTGTGGATAGCTCATGAAAGTAATAAAACCAAATCTTAAAAAAGGCTAATCTACAATTACCAGAAGTTATTAGAATCTTGTACTAATAAAAGTTATGGCACCCCATGTCTGTCTTTCAGATGACAAACTTTACATTGTTATGGAGCTCATAGAAGGGGCACCACTGGGCGAGCATTTTAAGTCTCTTAAGGAGAAAAAGCAACAGTTTACAGAAGAACGCCTCTGGCACATTTTTGTACAGGTAAATATGATTTTTTTGGGGGGTAGAGTTATATATACATTGTATATAGTATATCAACTGTATTAATCTCATTTTTTGTAATAGGGTGGTGCTATTCGGCATCCATAGAGTTAAACGTTTCCATTTATATCTTGTGGAGATGTCTGACACTATAAGGATAAGTTCAGATGGTCAGTTTTTGGTCAGTTTTTCCAATCAGTTTTTGTAAACCAAAACCAAGAGTGGATGAAAAATCTAAAAGTTTTGACATGTTTCTATTATAATTTTCCTGTGATTGTTCCACTCTTGGTTTTGTCTTGTACATACTGATGTAAAATACTGACCAAATACTCAATGTGTGAACGTGGCCTAATGGAAAGACGTCACCACTTCTGTATTTTTCATCTACTCCTGGTTTTGGCTCGCAAACTGATGTGAAAAACTGATCAAAACCTGAACATGTGATCGTTGCATAACTGATACAGTTAGAAGACTGACCTTATGAATAATATTAGCTTTGACTTCATAGAATGGAGGTACAAACATATGTGCACAAGCTGTGAAAATTATTGTGAATTCAATTGGGAAAGGGGAAGGGAGTTGCCGCTCCACCACTAATACTCACTGGGCTCCCAGGCTACCGGTATAATGGCTGGTTCCATCCAAGATAATCAAAAAAAGAAAAAATCCGGTGCCATGGTCGGTTCTTTACATCCTTCATTAAAGACTTTATCAAAGCATCACAGGTGTGTGTTGTTTTTTTCCTTGTATATATTGTGGTCTTTTTATGTGTATTGTGCTAAAAACTAAGGGGTCCTATCCCCTAAGGGCGTACAGCATTACCCCCTTGGGGGCACAGTTTGTGGTTCTTTTATAAAGTCTTCAGTCAAGGATGTAAGGGTGCTTGCACACGATCAGTATGCGCAGCGTTTTGGACTCGGCGTCTTGCAGCTGCGTCCAAAATGCTGTGTAGTACAGTACAAGCATAGTGGATGGGATTTCAAGAAATCCCATCCTCACTATGCTTATCTCTCCCGCAGCGTGTTTGGAGCTGCGTTGCGGGTTGCCGGCAGTCCGCTCCCCCTCCGCAAGTTAATTTCATGCTGCGAAGTCAGAAACGGCTGCCATTGGTGACTGCAGGGAGAAGCCGCCCCGCACCTGCCACCCGCGGCTTCACTGAGGTCTGGAGAAGCTGTGTCCAACACGCAGCTCCTCCGGACCGTGAGCGCATGGCCTAAAGAACCAATCGTGGCACTGGATTTTTTTTTTTTTGTTAAAATGATTGACGAAAATAATTTGCGTCAAGCTATACCTACAACTGTGTAGCTTAAGTATGATGTTTTAGTATCATGGCACAAGTGGTGAGATGTTGTCACTAAATTATGGCTCAGCCTTGAAACTTGATAATTTTGATATTATGGGGATGTAGTAGGACTTTTGAGTGCTTTTGTGGATGTACTTTTTTTTTTACTAATTCTTGATTTCACTAGCAGGGACAAAATTAAGTTATACAACTGCTGCCTGCCAATCACAAAAAGTGATGTAGGCAGTGCTAAAATGGTAATTAGTTAGGGTCTACTCATTGTCAGCACACCTTCTTTACCTCCCTCATTGAACCTTAGGGTGCGCTCACATCTGTGGATCTTTTCTCGACGCAGATCTCGGTGAGAAAAATAGCAGAATGTAATGCGAGTGTCATGTGTTTTGACATCCATATGACACGCCTGTGTGCGTTTTTACCCGCACCTAGTGTATGTCATGCACATGTCATAAGTATGACATGCGTTTTTAACATGGTCTTTTCCATGCTGTTAAAAGTTAGAAAAGGTAGACAGAGAGATAATATAGACAGATAGACAGATCTATCTCTGTCCAACTAACTAAATGTTAACTCTCTGCTTACTCGGTTGCTATCCCTGCGGCTCATTCAGGAGCCGTGGGGATAGCAGCGGGGTAAGCAGGGAGTAACTGAGATCACCCAAGCACACCATTGCCATGGTAACCACTCACTCAGTTACTATGGCAATGGTGTCCTTGGTGACGTCACTGCATACTATGCCGCAGGTCTCAGGCTGTCATTCGGTAATCAGAGACCACGAGAATTGGATGTGTTCTTCCTCCCTGTGGTCTCTGATGTAGCAGAGCTATGTGTGTCCAGAAAGAGAGAAGACCAGGATGGTGGAGAGGTACGAGGATAGGGATGGAGTAATAAAAATGGAGTCACTAAGTGTCTCTGCGTTTTTATTTCTTGTAAATTAATTTGTCTCTGTGTTGTGTCTTTTTTAATAACTTATTTGAGATTATTAATGGCTGGGTCTAACTTGGCCTGACATTAAGAATCTCAGGGCTTAATATGAGCTGGCAATACAAATTTGGTCTTCACCCCTTATTACCCAGCGTGCCACTGCCACCAGGGCCGCTAGAAGATCTTGGTAATGCACCTGGAAATGGCGCTTCTTATGAATGCGTCATTTTCAGGGGCGGCTGGCCCTTGGACAGAGGATGAAATCATCATTGCACAAAAACTTAAGCATGATCATCGCACTGTGAAGAAATTTGTGGCTGATTCTGAGCACAGACGTGTTTGTGCAGATAAAGGCAGAATGAGGAAGGTTTCTGCCAGGCAAATTCATCGGATCAAGAGAGCAGCTGCTAAAAAGGACTTACAAACCAGCAAACAGATATTTGAAGCTGCTGGTGCCTCTGGAGTCCCTCAAACCTCAAGGTGTTGGATCCTTCAAAGGCTTGCTGTGGTGTATAAACCTACTATTCGGCCACCCCTAAACAGTTATCACAAGCAGAAACGGTAACAGTGGGCCCAGACATACATGAAGACTAATTTTCAAACAGTCTTGTTTACTGATGAGTGCCGAGCAACCCTGGATGGTCCAGATGGATGGAGTAGTGGATGGTTGGTGGATGGCCACCATGTCCCAACAAGGCTGTGACGTCAGCAAGAAGGTGGAGGAGTCATGTTTCGGGCTGGAATCATTGGGAAACAACTGGTAGGCCCCTTTAAGGTTCCTGAAGGTGTGAAAATGACCTCTGCAACGTATATAGAGTTTCCAACTGAGAACTTTCTTCCATGGTACAAAAAGCAAAAATGTGCCTTCAGGAGCAAAATCATCTTCATGCCTGACAATGCACCATCTCATGCTGCACAGAATACCTCTGTGTCATTGGTTGCTATAGGCATAAAAGGAGATAAACTCATGGTGTGGATACCATCTTCCCTTGACCTCAACCCTATTGAGAACGTTTGGAGTATAATCAAGCACAAGATCTATGAGGGTGGGAGGCAGTTCACATCAAAACAGCAGCTCTGGGAGGCTATTCTGACATCATGCAAAGAAATACAAGCAGAAACTCTCCAGAAATTCACAAGTTCAATGGATGCAAGAATTGTGAAAGGGATATCAAAGAAGGGTTCCTATGTTAACATGTAACTTGGCCTGTTAGGATGTTTTGGAGGTAAATAGATTTTTATTTCAGTGACTATGACCTCCTAATGCTGCAAATTCAACAAATGAGCATTTTCAGTTCTTTCAAACATATCAAATGTTTAGAAACCCTACTGTGCCTAATAATTTGGAACAGTGCATTTAGAGGTTTTTTTTAAATTTTGAAGATGATACTGTTATCATTGGAGGTTTCTTCAATAAAATTCAATGCATACTCTAACGGGGATGACTTTTATTACACTGACTGTCATTTGCACCTACCATTTAGGAAAATCAGAGAAAAAGAACATTTGCTTAATAAATTGGAACATGGTGTAATTTACACCCTATGTATTATCAGCACCCTTTAGTGCTTTTCATGTGGTGATAAAGGGTGTTTAGCTCTGTATTAAGGGAGAAAAAAACTAAAAAAACAATTTGGCTCCTCCCTATTATTGGTTGCTATCTAGAGTAAAGCAGATGGTTGCAGCCTACAGACCACAGCTGGCGGCTTTACCTTGGCTATTAATACAAAATAGAGGTCATCCTATGCTATTTTGGTAAATTATTTATTTATAAATAAATACATAATTTAAAAAAAAAGGCGTGGGGTTCACCATCATTTTGGCAAACCTGCCAAAGTAAAGGTGAGAGCTGGGGTCTGGTATTCCCTGGGTGTGAAGGGCCATGGTTATTGGTCCTCCCCAGCCAAAAATAGCAGGCCACAGCCGCCCCAGAACTGGCACCTCCATAAGATTTTCCAATCCTTGCTCTTCGCCTCAGCTCTTCCCACTGCCCTGGTGAGATGGCAAATTACATAATGGAAGGGGTTAATGACAGCTGAGAATTGACAGCTGTCATTAAGCCCTAGATTGTTAGTGTTCAGGCGTCCATGATACTCGTACATTACCAGAACTATAAGTAGTTAAAAAATACAGACAGAGAAAAATCCTTTATGTAAAATAAATCACAAAGACAACCCTCTTTTACCCATTTAGTGACCCCAAACATACCCAGCTTTGATGGTAAAACATTTTTCTCTGGTATGTGTCTCACAAATGCCACACATAACATCCATGTGCAGTTTGCGTGGCATTCGTACTGCCAGCAGAAAATGGACAGGTTTCTGTGTGGAGCACACAGACACCACTATCAAGAGATAAGGAACTCTGTAGTTAAAAATTTTAATTGATTCTATCTCTCACCTCCCTGAGTGATGGGACAAGATGTGACTTCCACTTAGATACTAGGCACAATCTAGCAGCTATTAGAATATGTGTTACAATTCCTCCCAGGCCCGGGAGCAGGGTGTCAATGCCAATATTAAAAATTGACAACTCAGGATTCAGTTCCACTCTTAGGCCAGTAACTGAGGTGATTAAGTTAGAAATAACCCTCCAGAATAATACAGAGTATGAATACTCCCACCACATATGGAGCAACGTCCCCCTCTTACCACACATCCTCTAACATAGATCTGAGCTGTCCCTGTAGAAGCAGGACATCCTTGCAGGTGTGTAATACCACCTAAGATTAAGTTACTTTAATATTTCTAAGTCATTTATGCACCTAGATGCTCTCTAGTTCCACACAATTCCACTTTCCCATTCCTCATGGAGGCCTGGAATTGGGAATATGTCTCCCACTTTATCATGTAAGAAAGTTTTTGATGGTCTGGAGATGTATTTAAGATTTTGTATATTGTAGACACTCCCTTAGAACTCATACCCTTGGGTAGGAGAAACCTCTGGAGAAAGGGAAGAGGAGGGGGACGTCTTGCTCCACACTTGGGAGACAAGTGAAGAAAATCATCTGAAGATATTGGAAAAACAATCCTTAAGTTCTGGATTCCCTTAACTCAAGACAGGAAACAGTTTCAAAACATTATCTTCCAATAAATCATGTAATGTTTTAAATCCTGCTCCAATCCATAAGCGAAGATCCAGATCTGGTATATGGGCCTCTAAAGATCTAATATCTAGTTAAGAGTTAGTCTATTTTCAATGTGTTCATCTGATGTCTTTTTAAAATACGCCCCAATTTTTCGTGTGCAATTTTTGTGACATTTTCCAAAATTTGCACGAAATAGTCAGAAAAACTAGTTGAGGATGATTTTTGACTTTGAACAAAATTAATAAACTTGAGGGCGTCATTTTGAAAGACTTGCCACAAACAACAGAAGTGCAAACAACTAGACAAAGACGAAAAGTGACTGAAAATCACTGTAAATGAGGAATCTTGGCATTTGTTTTTCTGGGTTTCTCTGTTGATTTATGACAACAGACCACATTAGAGTAAAGGCCGGGTTACACGCATTGATATCGCTAACGATATCGTTGCAACGTCACTGGTTTTGTGACGTTGCAGCGACCTCGTAGCGATGCCACTGCGTGTGACATGCACCAACGACCAGTGATCAGCTCGCCAGGACCATTTTTCCGTCATTGGTCTCCCGTTGGGCGGTCAGCATCGGCGTGTGTAACATCGGGAGACCAGCGATCAATGACCACCCAGCGCCGCACAGTACACACTGGGACGCTGGTAACCAGGGTAAACATCAGGTAACTAAGCGCAGCGCTCTGCTTAGTTACCTGATGTTTACCCTGGTTACCAGCATTCTCGCTGGTCGCTGATCGCTAGTGAGTTTCCCTGTGTGACTGCTCACCAGCGATTAGATAGCGATGTCCCAGCAATCCAGATCGTTGGTGGGATCGCTGGGACATCGCAACATGTAACGGGGCCTTTAGGCTGGACTCTGATGTCATAAATCAGCAGAAAACTGAGAAAAAAAAGAAATAAAAAACTAACTAGATTGGAATATGTCAAATTGCATGGATTTTATTGGGAAATTCGATTAAAGAGGACCTGTCACCCCCCAAATATTAGAATCTAAGGGCAGCACTGAATGCAGCATGTCTGCTGCATTCAGGCAAGGGGCCCAGTACCCCAAGATAATAGTTTAGTAAAACTTACAATCTGGAGCCAAATGGGCGGTCCCTGGTGCAGCAGCCTGTGTCTCTGTGCCGCCTCCCTGCTGCCGATCATGTCCTCCTCACTCTGTCTCTGCTCCCTGTGTTGGTGACGCAGGCAGAGCAAGGTAATGCTTATCCCCGCCCTTGGCCAGCTGTCCTGCCTCCTGCTGTGATGTCAGAGCATTTCCCTGCCCAGCTCCATAGCATAACATGCAGCTGGGAGGGGAAATGATTTGATGTCACAGCAGGAGGCGGGACAGGCAGCCAGAGGCTGAGATAACATTACCTACTGCGTCACCAGCACAGACACAGCGAGGAGGACGTGATTGGCAGCAGGGAGGCGGCACAGAGACAAAAGCTGCCGCACCAGGGACCGCCCATTTGGCTCTAGATTGTAAGTTTTACTAAACTATCATCTTGGGGTGCCGGGCGCCATCAGACATGGGGGTCCCCTTGCCTGAATGCAGCAGACATGCTACATTCAGTGCTGCCCTTAGATTCTAATATTTGGGGGTGGCAGGTCCTCTTTAAGTAATTTTTTTTTCTCTGTGAATTGAATGTCTCTTATAATTAGAGATAAGTAGACCTGTGGATGTTCAGGTTTGGCTGGAATTAAAACATTTTTGATTCAGGAATTGAACTTGAACCAGCCCCATACAAGTCAACGGGGACCCAAATATATGTGCTGAAAATTTTTTGAAAATGGTTGTAGTAAGGGCTAGAGGGCTGCAAAAGGAAGCAAATTGGGATAAGAACAGGACAATTATACATATTCTGCTTCCCCAAAGGTAAGACAGCAATTAAACACTTTTCTTGCCCACTCATTAAACAAAATAAATATCATCTGCTTCCCCCACTCACCCTCTGTGCCAGCATCTGTGATTGATCCAAGAAAAATACCAGAGAGAGATCGTGCTTTAGTGATCCGCGCTGCCGTCTCACCGTACCCGAATAAATGCCAGGGAAGCCAAGAGTATGCAAGCTGCTTGTTTATTGCATCGGTATTTTCATCCAACGCGTTTCGGTACAGGCCTTGTACCTTCCTCAGGGATATGAGCATATCCCTGATGATGGGTATGGTGGGACGCCAGCGCGGATCACTAAAGCACGATCTCTCTCTGGTCTTTTTCTTGGATACATCACCACTGTTACGTGGAGTGCGGATCCAGCAGCAGCTGACTGAGCTAATTTACCAGTTGTGGGGAAAACAACTGGATCAGGTGAGCACATATACCTATGACGGTACTACCTTTTCCGTATAACGATAAGACCCATTTACGCCTCTTTGTCTCCCCTTTTTTCTTTGTATAGATTGAAGCATCTGTGATTGGATGCAGTCAGCTGTATTAGTTTAAAAACAAATCATTTTTATACTCAAGCTGTGTGTTTTTTCATCATTTACTTGTCAGGTTAGTAATGAGGAGTGTCTGATGGACCCCTATCCATTGCTAACCCGTGGACTTAGTTCCAGCTGTCAATTTACAGTTGACATCAACCCATTACCTATTACCCCAATTGCCACTGCACCAGAGCAATCGGAAAGAGCTGGGTAAAGCGCCAGAATTGGTGCAGCTTATAGATGCACTATTACTGTGCAGCTGTGGGATGGGATAATTAGGCTGTGAAAGGTCAAATAACCGTGGCGTTTCCCACCCTGATAAAATCATCCTATGACAGTCTGCTTTACCTTTGCTGTTTAAAATGAAGGGATCCAATGCCGATTTTTTTATTCATTTAAATTTAGTCATATATTTAAATTGGCAGCATGGTGGCTCAGTGTTTAGCATTGTTGCTTTGCAGCGCTGGCGTCCTGGGTTCAAACTGTTGTCCACTAAAGACAACATCTGCAAGGATTTTGTATGTTCTCTCCTTGTTTGTATGGGTTTTCTCAGGGTTTTCCGTTTTTCTCCCACACTCCAAAGACATATTGTGTTTAGATTGTGAGCCCTAACAGGGACAGTGTTCTGACGTATGCACAGCACTGTGGAATGAATGGAGCTATATTCGTGAATAAATATTGTTATATAAATAATGATAAAAAAAATATTGTTGAGGAGGCAGACCATGTCATTTTTAAAAAATATTATTTTTTTTTTGCAAGAGGTGCGTCGGCCAATCAAGCCATGTCAATACTTGGTATGACTGTGATGTGGCCAGAAGTACCCAAACAGAAAACCTTGCTTATTGGCTACGCTGGACTCTTTCAACAAGTTTCATTAGGATGACAAACCCAAACAGGAACCGGATATACAGTTAGAAGTCTAAGTTCAGGGTTCACACCGGACACTTAAGCCCCCGTCACACGGGGCGACATCGCCGCCCATTACAGAGGCGACGTGGGGGCGTGGCCTATCGGCAGTGACATCGCCTCTACGTTGCCTCATGTAAAGGGGCGATGTCGGCGGTGCCGGGCGGTCGCCTGGTTTCAGAGCAATGCTCTAAAACCAGGCGACCATCATGGGGCGATGTGCCTACGTCGCCCCATGTAACCGGGCGCCGGCGACCTGTCAGGCGATGGGAGCCATAGGCTAACATTGTCCTGCATCGCCGCTGGGGTTTCCATACACCCCGGTGGCGATGCCACATGACAGCTCGCCGGCGCGGTGCTCGAGATGTCGCACCGTGTAAACAGGAGACAGCGACGCTGGTGGGGCGCCAAAAACGTGCGCGCACCCACCAGTCGCCTCCGCCATCCCCAGCCCCATCGCCTGGTGTGACGGGGGGGTTAAGTGTTCAGTACTAACCCAAAGCTTCACAGTTCAGCTTTGCTCATCCCTACTTATAACACTCTGAGGTCTGGAGTGAACAAAAAGAAAACAAGTAATACTTACATCATCACTCACCTCTGCTGCTCAATGTCCCCTCTTCCTGTCACCGTCACGCACTGAAACCCTGAGCATTATTATAATATACCATGACTAGATGTCCTTGTGCATGCACAGTCTGTGCATCATAAGGCCACAGGGCACATTGTGACATCTATTCATCTCCGCAACATTACAATCTGCATGTCCTGGGCCTAATCGCTGCTGGAAATCCAAGCCTGGAGTGTATGTCATAAGATCGTGGTGCACATCACATTGCCATCATGACCTTACGACATACATGTGCAGAGGCATCCTCTGCTTGGTCAGTCCAAAAATCCTGGACTTGCTTGAAGAGGCCTCACTGTGACAGCAAAAATAGGCACTGAGTTCCATATTGGGGAGCGCAAGCAGTGGGAGGTCGCCAGAGCGGTATAGTCAATACTAGTTTTACTTTGTTTTTTTTTAAGCTATTGCTTACCTTCTACGATATAGCAAAATAGCAGCCAGCTAACCATCATTTTGCTGATTTCTTTGGGAGAGTATTGCAAAAAAATTTACATTGTAGAGAATTCGTATTTTTGTAACATTCAGGTTGACTTAAATTATATTAGAATACATTTGCCCAACTCTAGTCAAAATGACCTTACTGATGGATTCTGCAGGCAGGTATATTCAGGGAAATAAAAGCTTGTAAAAGCCAAATACAGTACACCTTGCAAAAAAAACCATCAGGCCACAAAGGTTGCTCATATCCTTCATCTTCTAGGATATCTGTGTGTGTCAGTGTTTTATAAGGAGTAGTATAATGTTTTTCACTTTCCATTTTTGTTTCAGTTATGCTTAGCACTGAGATATTTGCACAAAGAAAAATGGATTGTTCACCGCGACTTATCACCAAACAACATAATGCTGGGAGAAAAGGATAAAGTAACAGTTAGTAAGTATTCATCAGTGTCGAGTGATTTTACATTTACTTTCTAACCTACTGTATCAGCAAACTGAACTCATACAAATGCTGTGCTTACTAAAAAAGTACAATATTAGAAAAGGGTAAAGGGCAGCTCTTTGATAGCACATTGTCGTGGTGTTGACAAGCTTACATAACAAGTGACAAAACCACTAGGCAAGCATCAGGTCATCCTAATAAAGCCTGAGCTTTAAAATATTACAGTAGTAACTGACATGATCACAGAAAAAGAAATAGCCATTACCAACACCAGGTCACATTACCAATGCACTAGCAGGATGCAGCAACACCCCATGGTAAAGGTGATGGCAGCACAAGGGCAAAATACTCTTGAAAGAAGCACTCACAAATCTACCAATTCATGGAAATGGTGCCTGCTAGTATTAACCATGCATACAGTTGCATAGGACACAGTCACATAGTCACACAGATATGTGTCATGCATAGTGTCTGGCTAACAGCCTATTGATGACGCCCATACACTTTGATCAGGCGGGCTGCCCCACACTATATGGATGCACCCAAAAGGACAGACACCTCAATTTACCCAACCAACACTAAAGGACCTGGCTGCAGCCTGTGTATAAATAAAAGAAATGAGCAATAAAAAGATGAAATTCTGTATAAAATACATGAGGTATTAGTCCATATTTTGGCCAAAACATGCAAGTTTGCAACCCACATCAATGGTCCTCATACTTGCGAGTCCCTAACTAAGTTTCATCTTTTTATGCAATTTTCTTAATTTTTATGCAAGATGAAGCCAGGTCTATTCTTCCTTTGAAGTTTTTTTTTAGATAAACTGTAGAACAAAGTTGAGAATAAAAGTAATGTAATAGTTTTTTTTCATAGTTTTCAAGGTTGAAGGAAGACTTTAAGTCCATCTAGTTTAACCCATAGACTAAGATGTTGATCCAAAGGAAGGGAAAAAAACCATGTGGCAAACAGTAATCTCCACATTGGGTAAAAAAAAATATTCCAGTCTCCACATACGGCAATCAGACTAGTTCCCTGGATCAACGCCCTATCAAAGAATCTAGTATTTTATTATAATAACAAGAAAAAGCATTATTTTGCATGCACACACACACATTACGTAATGATTAAAGTCCAACAGTGCAGGTAAAAACTTGATTACTGCACTTTGGATGATGGCACAGAGCTTGATGTTTAGACAGTAGCATTACTAAAAATATTGATGGTTACACTTGAAAAATGAGGAACTCAACTTGAAATTATATAATGACTAGCTGTGAGCCCGATTCTAAAGAATCGGGTAGTCTAGAATCCATATATAGTTTATTTACTAATATTTAGGGAGTGCGGTGAAATTAATTGTGTGTAAACAGGTGGCTCTGTGGGTAGCACTGTGTGGTGGCTCAGTGGTTAGCACTGTATGGTGGCTCAGTGGTTAGCACTGTATATGGTGGCTCAGGGGTTAGCACTGTATACGGTGACTCAGTGGTTAGCATTGTATGATGGCTCAGTAGTTAGCACTGTATATGATGGCTCAGTGGTTAGCACTGTATATGGTGGCTCAGGGGTTAGCACTGTATATGGTGGCTCAGTGGTTAGCACTGTATATGGTGGCTCAGTGGTTAGCACTGTATATGGTGGCTCAGTGGTTAGCACTGTATATGGTGGCTCAGTGGTTAGCACTGTATATGGTGGCTCAGTGGTTAGCACTGTATATGGTGGCTCAGTGGTTAGCACTGTATATGGTGGCTCAGTGGTTAGCATTGTATATGGTGGCTCAGTGGTTAGCACTGTATATGGTGGCTCAGTGGTTAGCACTGTATATGGTGGCTCAGTGGTTAGCACTGTATATGGTGGCTCAGTGGTTACCACTGTATACGGTGACTCAGTGGTTAGCATTGTATATGATGGCTCAGTGGTTAGCACTGTATATGGTGGCTCAGGGGTTAGCACTGTATATGGTGGCTCAGTGGTTAGCACTGTATATGGTGGCTCAGTGGTTAGCACTGTATATGGTGGCTCAGTGGTTAGCACTGTATATGGTGGCTCAGTGGTTAGCACTGTATATGGTGGCTCAGTGGTTAGCACTGTATATGGTGGCTCAGTGGTTAGCACTGTATATAGTGGCTCAGTGGTTAGCACTGTGTATGGTGGATCAGTGGTAGCATTGTAAATGGTGGCTCAGTGGTTAGCACTGTATATGGTGGCTCAGTGTTAGCACTGTATATGGTGGCTCATTGGTTAGCACTGTATATGGTGGCTCAGTGGTTAGCACTGTATATGGTGGCTCAGTGGTTAGCATTGTATATGGTGGCTCAGTGGTTAGCACTGTATATGGTGGCTCAGTGGTTAGCACTGTATATGGTGGCTCAGTGGTTAGCACTGTATACGGTGGCTCAGTGGTTAGCACTGTATACGGTGGCTCAGTGGTTAGCACTGTATGGTGGCTCAGTGGTTAGCACTGTATATGGTGGCTCAGTGCTTAGCACTGTATATGGTGGCTCAGTGGTTAGCACTGTATATGGTGGCTCAGTGGTTAGCACTGTATATGGTGGCTCAGTGGTTAGCACTGTATATGGTGACTCAGTGGTTAGCACTGTATATGGTGGCTCAGTGGTTAGCACTGTAAGGTGACTCAGTGGTTAGCACTGTACATGGTGGCTCAGTGGTTAGCACTTTATATGGTGGCTCAGTGGTTAGCACTGTATATGGTGGCTCAGTGGTTAGCACTGTATATGGTGGCTCAGTGGTTAGCACTGTATATGGTGGCTCAGTGGTTAGCACTGTATACGGTGGCTCAGTGGTTAGCACTGTATACGGTGACTCAGTAGTTAGCATTGTATATGGTGGCTCAGTGGTTAGCACTGTGTATGGTGGCTCAGTGGTTAGCACTGTATATGGTGGCTCAGTGGTTAGCACTATATATGGTGGCTCAGTGGTTAGCACTGTATATGGTGGCTCAGGGGTTAGCACTGTATACGGTGACTCAGTGGTTAGCACTGTATATGATGGCTCAGTGGTTAGCACTGTATATGGTGGCTCAGGGGTTAGCACTGTATATGGTGGCTCAGTGGTTAGCACTGTATATGGTGGCTCAGTGGTTAGCACTGTACATGGTGGCTCAGTGGTTAGCACTGTATATGGTGGCTCAGTGGTTAGCACTGTATATGGTGGCTCAGTGGTTAGCACTGTATATGGTGGCTCAGCGGTTGGCACTGTATACGGCGGCTCAGTGGTCAGCAGAGGAGGGCGGCTCTGGGGTCAGCAGAGGAGGGCGGCTCTGAGGTCAGCAGAGGAGGGCGGCTCTGGGGTCAGCAGAGGAGGGCGGCTGAGTGGTCAGCAGAAGAGGGCGGCTCTGGGGTCAGCAGAGGAAGGCGGCTCTGGGGTCAGCAGAGGAGGGCGGCTCTGGGGTCAGCAGAGGAGGGCGGCTCTGGGGTCAGCAGAGGAGGGCGGCTCTGGGGTCAGCAGAGGAGGGCGGCTCTGGGGTCAGCAGAGGAGGGCGGCTCTGGGGTCAGCAGAGGAGGGCGGCTCTGGGGTCAGCAGAGGAAGGCGGCTCTGGGGTCAGCAGAGGAGGGCGGCTCTGGGGTCAGCAGAGGAGGGCGGCTCTGGGGTCAGCAGAGGAGGGCGGCTCTGGGGTCAGCAGAGGAGGGCGGCTCTGGGGTCAGCAGAGGAGGGCGGCTCTGGGGTCAGCAGAGGAGGGCGGCTCTGGGGTCAGCAGAGGAGGGCGGCTCTGGGGTCAGTAGAGGAGGGCGGCTCTGGGGCCAGCAGAGGAGGGCGGCTTTGGGGTCAGCAGAGGAGGGCGGCTCTGGGGTCAGCAGAGGAGGGCGGCTCTGGGGTCAGCAGAGGAGGGTGGCTGAGTGGTCAGCAGAGGAGGGCGGCTCTGGGGTCAGCAGAGGAGGGCGGCTCTGGGGTCAGCAGAGGAGGGCGGCTCTGGGGTCAGCAGAGGAGGGCGGCTGTGGGGTCAGCAGAGGAGGGCGGCTCTGGGGTCAGCAGAGGAGGGCGGCTCTGGGGTCAGCAGAGGAGGGCGGCTCTGGGGTCAGCAGAGGAGGGCGGCTCTGGGGTGAGCAGAGGAGGGCGGCTCTGGGGTGAGCAGAGGAGGGCCGCTCTGGGGTCAGCAGAGGAGGGCGGCTGAGTGGTCAGCAGAGGAGGGCGGCTGAGTGGTCAGCAGAGGAGGGCGGCTGAGTGGTCATCAGAGGAGGGCGGCTGAGTGGTCAGCAGAGGAGGGCGGCTCTGGGGTCAGCAGAGGAGGGCGGCTCTGGGGTCAGCAGAGGAGGGTGGCTCTGTGGTCAGCGCAGGACGGGGGCTCTGTGGTCAGCGCAGGACGGGGGCTCTGTGGTCAGCGCAGGACGGGGGCTCGGTGGTCAGCGCAGGACGGCGGCTCTGTGGTCAGCGCAGGACGGCGGCTCTGTGGTCAGCGCAGGACGGCGGCTCTGTGGTCAGCGCAGGACGGGGGCTCTGTGATCAGCGCAGGACGGGGGCTCTGTGGTCAGGGCAGGACGGGGGCTCTGTGGTCAGTGCAGGACGGGGGCTCTGTGATCAGCGCAGGACGGGGGCTCTGTGGTCAGCGCAGGACGGGGGCTCTGTGGTCAGCGCAGGACGGCGGCTCTGTGGTCAGCGCAAGCTAGGTGGGCGGAGCCACGGCGGGAGTGACGCGAAGTGGGCGGAGCCACGCAGAGAGTGACGCGGGTGGGCGGAGCCACGCCGGGAGTGACGCGGGTGGGCGGAGCCACGTCGGGAGCGCCGCGACGTGGGCGGAGCCACGCCGGGAGCCGTGTAGCGGGGATGGCGGCGGGGTAAGTATACTGGAGTGTGTATGTGAGTGTGTGTATGTGAGTATGAGTGTGTGTGAGAGTGTGTGAGAGTGTGTGAGTGTGTGTGTGAGTGAGTGTGTGTGTGTGAGTGTGTGTGTGTCCCTAACGCACTTCCGTATGTTTGGCAGCCACGTCTTTGACGACGGAAGTGGCGCCGAATATGACGGAAGTGCGCTAAGGCAATTATATATTAGATACAGTAGCTTTAAGCTTGGTTATATTAGTATACGACAGCTCTGAGTTTGAGGGTTACATTACTTTGGCCCTAAGGCTGCATTCACACATTCGCGTATTTTATCGCGTTTTTTTACGCGCGTCTTTTCAAGGGAAAACCGCGCGTTTAAAAACGCGATAAGAATACGCGAGAGAACAACTCGCTTCTACTTCAATCGCGCATTTAGACGCGCGTTTTTATAATGGGGCCTATGGAAACGCGCGCGTAAAAAAACGCAAAGAATTGACATGTTCATTCTTTTTACGCGCGCGTTTTTTGCTCCAAAAACGCTGCGTTTAATTACGCGATGTCTGCAAGGCACAAAGTGAATGTCCATTCACTTTGCTGTAAAACGCAGACGCACATGCGTTTTTGGAGCAAATACGCGCGTAAAAAAACGCGCAAAATACGCGATGTGTGAACGCAGCCTAAGCTTGACAATTACACAAGTATCACAAACAGCCAGTTATAGCTAACTCAGCAGGCAATTCTCCAAGCAACAGATACGGCAACTATTTTATACTCTCCGTAACATTAAAGCAACAAGAAGGAAAAGTGAACTTATGAAAATAACAGGATCAATAGATATGTTAATGGTGTACAAATTAGAACAAAATGGAAATGACATTTTTAAAACATCTCTATTTATTCAAAATCAAGTATAACTGCCCCATACAGAAATAAACACTTTTACATACATTGACTTACTGTGAATAAGGTATTAGTGGCTGTCTGAATAATAATTTGCCATGCGGTATGCATATGGACATACAAATTATAAACATCCAATGCTGGCAGCTCCCTTTGTAGTTGCATCCTAGATGTGCTCTATGGAAGTCACCTGGGGATGATGCAGGCCATGGTAGCAAGTTAAGGCAATGCCGCCTGATTACAGTAACATGAGCAACATGCGTATTGGTGTTGTTGGACACTTTGGTTAAATGACCAAACCACTGGTTCACTGTTATGAGCATAAATCACAGATGCACAAAGGTAACAAAAAAGGGAAGGCATGGTCACACCCAACTGGTCCCTGTTCAGCCTGAAAGACCCTAGACGCAGAACTAATAGCACCACATTGGACCTGGCTCTCTGAAAGGCTATTGAGGGGTTTCTCGTACCTCCTAAAAGACCAGGGGGGAGGCTTCCAAACACTGCCTAGAAGGGGAGAGGAAGGTATGCAGGAATGAACAGAAACCCAGTGTGAGATAAATTGAAAAAAGTTCAAATAAGGTGAGAGGGTTAGGGGCTGGGAAAGAAAACATTCCGACTCACAGCAGACGCTCAACTGGTGTTTAGTTTACAGGTAAACCTCTAAGATGTAAGGCCACATAGAAAAGTAGCAAACAAGACAATGCAGTGAGGGGTGAACATATAACTCAACCCAGAATTTGATAAGGCAAAGAATAATGGGAAAAGAGCAAACACCTTGAGAGGAGCAAATCAGAAAGGAAAACAAAAACTAGGAACTACCAGCATTTGGACAGGGAAGTAAAGACAATAGTGCAGCAGACAGTGGAACTGACCACAAAACCATAAGTCACCGGATCAGATTCCCAAACCAAGGTCTCACAGTACTCTACTTTCGACAAGGGGCCACCAGACCCTCAGAAGCCCCTACTGTCTGACAGAGCTGATAGAACTTCAACAAACAATCTACATAAAGATCCTCCAAAATTAGCTCAGGAGCTATCTTCAAGACCATAACCCTTCCACTTAATGAGATACAGTAGACGGTGCCTGACCTGCCTGGAACCAAGGACTCGTTCTACCTTAGACTTCAGATCGCCTTCCAAATCCACCTAATTTAAATCTCGGGAACCAAGTGTCTCATCAAATTTTTTAAAAGGGAAGAATGGAAAGAATTCTTGATTTTGCAGGCAATAGGAAGTTACAACTTAACAGTCACAGAATTAATGCAACGTTTGCAGGGGCTAGCGTCTAGGAGTAGACCCACTAAAGCTAAGCACCGATTCCCACCTGGAGGACCGTGCTTAAGTGGGCACTGAGTCTTCTCTAGAGCCTCAGATGGATAGATTAGGCTTGTGCTAGTAGTTAGCCACCAGATGCAGCTGCAGGGGATCTTGGTACCAGGACAGCTGACTCCAGGGGTCGAGCTCCTAAGGACAGACAAAGCTGCTGTTTAGGTGCAAGCTGGATAGCTGGATGTAGGCAGGAAAAGCCTTTGAACTGATGCAGCCAGGAGGGCCGAATGTAGGTAGAGAGTGTGCCAGCAGGACTATTACAGATGGTAATGCAGCAGGTCTGGTGCAGATGGTGTGGCATCAGGACTGGTACGAATGATGCAGCAGCAGGACTAGCACAGATGGTGATCAACAGATCTTCTGCAGATAGAGCAATATCGGAACTCAAAACAGACACAGTTCAGGCAAGGCACCGACACAGGATAGCAGGAAGCAGCAGACGGAACCTGGGCAGATATCGTGAAGCCGCTGGATGGGTGAATATGTCACAACCATCAGTCTCCCTGCTGTGGAGGTGCCAATGACATGGCAGGTTTAAAAGTACACCTCTTCCTTTCTAGGTCCGAAAGGAATATCTTCTTGAGAATATGGGCATTAATGTTCTCTTTGGGTTCCCAAGACCTCTCTTCAGGACCAAAACCCTTCCAAGCAACCAGAAAGAGTTTGTACCTTTCCTTTTCTTCATGGACATTTTTTTTTAAATCTCAAAGGTGTCATCTGCACTGACGAGTGAAGGCAGTGTACCAGGATTCTTGAAGTAGTGGCTCCGGATGACAGGTGTGGGGAAAGACATATGGAAGGCATTGGGGATGAAAAAGGAGGCTGAGACCTTCAATTTTCAGGATACAGTATTGATCCTCTGAAGTAATTTGAAAGGACCAATGAAGGGAGGTCTCAACTTGTAGGAACTCATTTTGAGATGAATGTGTCTGGAAGAGAGCCATACCTTGTCTCTAGGGCAGAATGAAGGGGGATCTAGGCGTCTCTTATCCACATACCTTTACATCCGAACAGAGAACTGCTTGAGAGAAGCATTAGTCTCCCTCAAATCTCAGAGAAATTCTTGACAAGAGCATCAGCCTCAGGGTTCGTGGAGGTGATAGCCACAGGATAAAGGACTTTAGGCGCTTTCATAAACTTTAAAGAATGGAAAGTTATTGGAGGACTAACATGATTATTATAGGAGAACTCCACCCAGGACAGCAGCTTGACCCAGTCGCTGTAGTCCTTGTTAAAGAAGTGCTGCAGGAAATTCATCAAAATTTGATTGACTCATTCCACTTAGCCATTGGGCTGTGGGTGGTAGGCTAAAGTCAAATCCAAGGTGATGTCCAGTAGCTTATAGGTGGCTCTCCAGAATCGGGATGTGAACTGTACACCTCTATAGTAAACAATGTAGAGTGGCATACCGTGAAGATATGTTGGATGGCCAGAATGGGAGGGCTGGACATCTGAGTGAAGTGAGCCATTTTGGAAAATCAGTCCATGACTACCCAGATCACAGAGTAACCTGAACACACGGGCAGGTCTGTGATAAAATCCATCGAGATGTGTTGCCACGGAGTACACAGCATCGGTAGGTTAAAAAGTCGACCAGCAGGAAGCTACTTAGTGTTTTTTTGTGGGCACATGAAGGACAGGCCGAAATGAAATCTATTGTCTTTGCGCAGGGTAGGCCACCAGTAGTGCCAAGAGATGAGTTGAAGAGTCTTCTTCTGTCTGGCATGAGCAGCCAGCTTAAAGGAGTGACCCCTGTGCAACACACACCTCCTATCCGACTGGTACAGATGATGGGGCAGCAGATCTGGTGCAGGTGATGCGGCAGCAGGACTGGTACAGATGGTGCAGCAGCAGGACTTGCACATTTTTTTGACAAATCACAGCTGTCATTAACCCTTATATTACCCTAATTTGGGAATCTAATGGATGCATGAATTCTAGGGCTGATGCAGGCTGCTATTCTTAGACTGGGAGAGCCCAATTATCATGGGCCTCCCCACGCTGAGTATACCAACCCCCAGCTGTCTACTTTATCTTAGCTGGGGATCAAAATTGGGGGGGACCCCATGCTGATTTTTAAAAATTATTTATTTAAATAATAAAAAAAAAACCTGCATGTGGTCTCTCATATTTTGATACCCAGCCAAGATAAAGCACCCAGCTGGGAGCTTTAACCTCCAGTTGTGTGCCTTATCTGTGCTGGTTATCAAAATATATTCATGACCCCACACCATTTTTTCCAATGATTTATTTATTTTTACACTAGTGTGTAGGGCTACCAATCACCGACGCCGACACAGAGAGTAGTAGCGCAGTCTGACTGCAACCGATCACAGATGCTGAATATTCATAAGGTTTAAAGAGTGGATACTCGGTATGATTGCCCTACTTTAAGCCCCATTTTGCTTCCTTTTGCAACTCCCTAGCCCTTTAGCTGGGTGGCCGAACCCAAACAGTAACACGGACTTCCCTGAGAAGTCCATCCTCAGAGTCGGTGACAGACACTAGGCATCCTTGTTCTTGTTTTTTTGTTATAAGTAACACTAGTTATGCTTGTTCTTGTTTTTTTGTTATAAGTAACACTAGGTATGCTTGTTCTTGTTTTTTTGTTGTAAGTAAAGTCTATTAAAAATAATAAGCTATGGTTTTCAAGTTTTTGTCTAAAAACCTCAGCTGCAATTTCTTCCTGCTGTTATTGAGTTGCAATACTTAGAAACTGAAAACTGACATCTAACTACTACTATTGACTGCTTAGTAGAAGATGCATTACACACCAGGGTCCTTATCGATTGTTCCCTGGTGTTCCAAGATTTGAAAAAGAAGACACCAGTTAGTGATTTTGAAAGATCTGATCTTATTTTGACCGTAAATTGTGTTGTCTTCTATTAGTCTGCAAAAGTCTTATCCCATACTAGAAAACCTCATGGTGTGAGTTAGGATGTTTTCATATAGCATGGCATGTTTCCAAGAAATACATGACTATAATCACATATGGCAGCAGATGCCAGACTCCTACTACCATTGTAAGTCCGCACCCCGATATTTTGAGCACAGGTTGCTGTGATTGTTAATACTCTCTGCAGCAACAACAGTTATCTCTCTTCGATACACCAGGAATAAAACTGCTTCGTTTATGAGATCAGAGTTATGAGATGCCTGATTGATGCACCTACTGTATTAAAGACCATTCTCTTATTTGCCACTAAATGGTGCTATTGTTCTACATATGCAACACTGTAATATTTCTATTATCTGCTTATCGAGAAAGCTCAACGTGTTTCCATATTACCATCTTTTTTTTACACACGACTATGAATTTTGTAATTAGTTTGATATGTACCTAGATTAGTTCCGTACATAAGTTCTATATTTAGTGTTGCTATTCTTGCACTCTGTACAACTACCCAACACTATACATTGCCTTTTAATAGGGAAGTTAAGGACATTCTGAACAGAAAGGAGGGAGTAGGTCCTTCGAGGAAAAGTAAAGTATTTAGATTACAGTTCATTGGGCATCTAAGGACACCATAAAAATTCTGCTGGAGAGTTTAGCTTGACTTGCCAATTTATGGTACTTATCCATAGACTATAAAGAGATTTTCCTTTGAAATACTACAAAAGTGAAGCACAGACCTGGCAAATGAATTGTAGAGAAGCTCCAGCATAGTTCCCCTTGCTGGGAGATATTCAGAAGTCCAGGTTGATAACAATCACCAAAAAAATGGCCATAACCTTTTGGCCATTGAAAGTATTTTGTCATTCTCACCTTGGGATCTTTGGAGGTGATAATCTGAGCTTTTGCTCATATCTCATTAAAAAACAGCAATCTTTTAGAATAACTTGGCATTAGTTAGTGTTGCTGAATTGTACAGCTTTGGTGCGATGCCCAAAACAGTCAATAGGGGGCATCTGACTAAAAGATCTACAAACACTGAAGCAGCAACTACGTGAAAATCAAAATATGTGTCAGTCTGAAAACGTCTGGCAATGATTGTACAGAATGTCACACTAGTCATTAGGAAAAAGTTATAGAGAGAGAGTTCACTAAAGAAAATGATTTGATCTAGTTTTGTCTATTTAATAATGTAAAATAAATAAATACAAAGTGATGAAATCATACAATTTTTATAATGGATTGTCACTTCAGCAGTGCTGATATCAATGACATAATACCTGTGATTTATGGTCTATTGATTTTATTACCGAAGGTTTGTGTGTCAGACACATTAGGGGTGCATTCCTCCTTGGCTCCTTTTCATGGTCACATTATTGAGCGAGGGAGATTGAGGTTGAGAGATAGTATGGCCCCTTTGGTTCCAGTACGGAAAGTGAAAAATGTACTCATTTGTTACTCAACTAGAGACAGAGAGGTTGGGGTGCAACTGCCCAGACGGTGCTATAAGAGGGTGCTGCTTGCACAGAGGTAGTAATGAGAACTACCTGTGATTTATGGTCTATTGATTTTATTACCGAAGGTTTGTGTGTCAGACACATTAGGGGTGCATTCCTCCTTGGCTCCTTTTCATGGTCACATTATTGAGCGAGGGAGATTGAGGTTGAGAGATAGTATGGCCCCTTTGGTTCCAGTACGGAAAGTGAAAAATGTACTCATTTGTTACTCAACTAGAGACAGAGAGGTTGGGGTGCAACTGCCCAGACGGTGCTATAAGAGGGTGCTGCTTGCACAGAGGTAGTAATGAGAACTGATACTGTTACTCAGACCTGCCCAATACAATGCACCCTATAGGTTACTAAAATCCTTTATTAAACAGTGTTGCAGTGTGCAGTGTTAAACAGTGTGCAGTGTTCAGCATATTATTTTGCTATTTAGATTGGTTACTAGTTACTTGCTGTTTCCTTTATTTGTGTCCACAAAATCTGAAATGTTACCCCTCTCTGTAAAGCAACAACCTTGGACGTAACCACAAAAATAACTTAATGATTCGTCTTTGCAATATTAGCCCCTCAAATGATTCATCACATATCGTATGATGATTTCTCCAGCCTCAAGGGCATTTTCTGAAGCCTGCCTTATTGGACAAGTGAACATATTTTTCTCAGTGTTATATGGGGCCATATACAGTATTTCACCCCCCTGCAACCTCCACCTGGGGATCTTACCACCAGACCCCCACTTCTATTATAAAAAAACTCCATGACCTTATGGACTTAAAAATTAATGTTTATTCCTTCTGCAAAAGGAAATAAAGGCCTGCCCCCACCAACACCAGACCACGCCCACCACACAAGCAGATCACGCCCACTAGCTTTAAGTCGTTGATACTGCAATTATGCCACTTTTTAATATACCTTATCATAGAATTCTGCTTCTTTCTCCTTGAGGACTAATCATTCAATTTAAAAATTTTAAACTCTGAGGTAAAATCTGTATTCACATAGGACTAAGAAGCAGATGGCAGTTGTTACTGAGGAGATGCTATGTAGAAGTGAACAAAGGACAAGGGAGGAGCTCCTGCCTTTAGCTCAAGCCTCTGCCTCTAGCTCCTCCCTCTGCCTCTAGCTCCTCCCTTTCTCTCTTGCTTCTCCCCTAGCTCCTCCCTCTGCCTCTAGCTCCTCCCTTTCTCTCTTGCTTCTCCCCTAGCTCCTCCCTCTGCATCTACCTGATCCCTTTGCCTCTAGCTCCACCCTCTGCCTCTAGCTCCTCCCTTTGCTTCTAGCTCCTCCCTCTACTTCTAGCCCCTCCCTCTACCTCTAGCTCCACTCTCTGCCTCTAGCTCCTCTCTTTGCTTCTACCTTCTCCCTCCAGCTCCTCCCTATTTCTCTAATTCTTCCCTATGCCTCTATTTTCTCCCTCTAGCTCCTCCCTCTGCCTGTAGCTCATGCCTTTGCCTGTAGCTTCTCCCCCTAGCTCCTTCCTCTGCATCTAGCTCCTTCCTTTGTTTCTAGCTTCTCCCTCTAGCTCCTCCATCTGCCTATAGCTCCTCCCTTTATCTCTAGCTTCTCCCTCTAGCTCCTCACTCTGCCTCTAGCTCCTCCCTTTGTCTCTAGCTTCTCCCTCTAGCTCCTCCCTCTGCCTCTAGCTCCTTCCTCTGCCTTTAACTCCACTCCTCCACATAGAATCACCTCAGTAACAATGCCATCTCCTATCTCAGTACTGGGAAAGTCTTCAGTTAATATAGATTTTTGAATTGAATATTTTGAAAATGATTGATCAGTCCTGGAGGAGAAAAATGCTAAATTCTCTGATAAGATATATTACAAATAAAAATAAAAACAACAGTTGCTCTTGACGTAGTAGGCAGAATTATGTTAAGAACCCAACACTGTTCTAAAAGCTTGGATTTCAAGACGATGTAATTATCTTCTTGCTCAAAAACAAGTCCATAGTTTTTTTAATTGCCAGTTTTTTTTTTTATATATGCATGTCTCATATTTCTGTATTTTCTTAGTATAAAATATTGTTAGCTACGTTATATTTGCCGTAAGCCAAATAATATGAAAACAACTAATTATAGCAAACTATCAAAACATATATAACTGAGCAAGCTGGGATACAAAGCTGTGGCTCTGATTGGGATTTCTTGTCTCTTATTAATGTGGAAAATGCTTATTAAAATGCATGGCAACTGATGCATTAGTAGGTGTAAAAAATACACAGATGGTACTTTACTAAAACGTGCAAATGAAACAGACCAAACTCCACAGCTACTGAAATGTAAATTGGATAGTTTAAGTGTAAAAATAGATGCAGAGCTTTTTAGTGGGTTCATATTAATATTAACTACATTTGTCATTTTGTAGCTGACTTTGGCCTTGCCAAACAGAAACAAGAAAACAGCAAACTAACGTCGATTGTTGGAACTATTCTGTACTCCTGGTAAGGTCTCAATCAGTGTTGCAAGTTGCAGTGATAAACATGTACCGTGCTAATGAAATAATCGTGCATGAATGTCAACTAAAATTTGATTTAATGGTTACAGATAATATCTGCATAAAGAAGGTGTTAGAGACATATGCGCGCTATTCTGTTATTTTAAGCCTTTTAGAGTGCAATATTTATATGAGCATAAGCTTTAAAGATCAGCAGTGTTCGGCGGTGTTGTTCAGCAGTGTTCAGCAGGTATTGATACTTCCAGATACTGGAAAATGGCTGCAGAGGCAGAGCAGGCACCATGGGCGTACCCAGCGTGGGGCAGGGGGGGGCAGGTGCCCCCCCAAGAGGCTGCCCCCCCTCATGAGGAAGGGGTGAGCGCAGCAATGTGCGTGCGCTGCGCGCACCTAGTGTACTAGGAGGGATGGTGTCGCCGCTGGCATTGCCCACATGTACTGTGACACACACTGCCTCTCCTCCGGTCCCCGGCGCTGAGAGCGATCACGCTGCAGGAAGCCGCTGGGAGCTCTGCTGCTTCCTGTCGCGTGATAGCTCTGAGTCCAAGGCAAGTCCTGCTACAGTGGAGGCGGCTGCGGTGCTGGCGGCTCCTCCACCCTGCCGGCCCCGGGGCCCCCCATGGACCCGGAGAATGGAGGATCAGCCGGCCCTGAAGGATGGACCTGATGCGGCTGGTGGTGGAGCTCACTGCTCTGAGGGAACCTGGCCTGAGCCAGCGCCAGGTGAGGGAAACTGTGCAGCACAGTGCAGGGGATAGGGGACAGAGGAGCAGAGTCCCGAGGAGAAGAGGACAGGGGGGCAGAAGGACTGGAACAGCAGGACAGAGGAGAAGAGGCTAGGGGGGCAGAGGAGAAAGGGCCAGGGGGGCAGAGGAGAAGAGGCCAGGGGGGAAGAAGGATTGGAACAGGGGGGCAGAGGAGAAGAGGCCAGGGGGGCACAGAAGAAGAGGCCAGGGGGGCAGAGGAGAAGAGGCCAGGGGGGCAGAAGGATGGGAACAGGGGGTCAGAGGTGAAGAGGCCAGGGGGGCACAGAAGAAGAGGCCAGGGGGGCACAGAAGAAGAGGCCAGGGGGGCAGAAGGATGGGAACAGGGGGGCAGAGGAGAAGAGGCCAGGGGGCAGAGGAGAAGAGGCCAGGGGGGCAGAAGGACAGGAACAGCAGGACAGAGGAGAAGAGGCCAGGGGTGCAGAGGAGAAGAGGCCAGGGGGGCAGAGGAGAAGAGGCCAGGGGGGCAGAAGGACAGGAACAGGAGGACAGAGGAGAAGAGGCCAGGGGGGCAGAGGAGAAGAGGCCAGGGGGGGCAGAGCAGAAGAGGCCAGGGGGGGCAGAAGGACAGGAACAGCAGGACAGAGGAGAAGAGGCCTGGGGGGCAGAGGAGAAGAGGCCAGGGGGGCAGAAGGACAGGAACAGCAGGACAGAGGAGAAGAGGCCAGGGGGGCAGAGGAGAAGAGGCCAGGGGGGCAGAAGGACAGGAACAGGAGGACAGAGGAGAAGAGGCCAGGGGAGCAGAAGGACAGGAACAGGAGGACAGAGGAGAAGAGGCCAGGGGAGCAGAAGGACAGGAACAGGAGGACAGAGGAGAAGAGGCCAGGGGAGCAGAAGGACAGGAACAGGAGGACAGGAACAGGAGGACAGAGGAGAAGAGGCCAGGGGGGCAGAAGGACAAGAACAGGAGGGCAGAGGAGAAAAGGCCAGGGGTGCAGAGGAGAAGAGGCCAGGGGTGCAGAGGAGAAGAGGCCAGGGGGGCAGAGGAGAAGAGGTCAGGGGGGCAGAAGGACAGGAACAGGGGGACAGAGAGAGAAGACGAGTTGTAGTTCTCCTGGGCGGGCTCAATGTTCTCCCGCCGCTTGTCTGTGGTTAGTGTGCCTCATCTGGGACATCCTCAGCTCTGTGCTGTGCACAGACAATGTACCACCATGTCCCCAGCTCCGTCCTGTGCACAGTGTTCCACCATGTCCCCAGCTCCGTGCTGTGCACAGTGTACCACCATGTCCCCAGCTCCGTGCTGTGCACCGTGTACCACCATGTCCCCAGCTCCATGCTGTGCACCATGTACCACCATGCCCCCAGCTCTGTGCTGTGCACCGTGTACTACCATGTCCCCAGCTCTGTGCTGTGCACCGTGTACCACCATGTCCCCAGCTCCATGCTGTGCACCATGTACCACCATGCCCCCAGCTCTGTGCTGTGCACCGTGTACTACCATGTCCCCAGCTCTGTGCTGTGCACCGTGTACCACCATGTCTCCAGCTCTGTGCTGTGCACAGTGTACCACCATGTCCCCAGCTCTGTGCTGTGCACCGTGTACCACCATGTCCCCAGCTCTGTGCTGTGCACCGTGTACCACCATGTCCCCAGCTCTGTGCTGTGCACCGTGTACCACCATGTCCCCAGCTCCGTGCTGTGCACAGACAGTGTACCACCATGTCCACAGCTCTGTGCTGTGCACAGTGTACCACCATGTCCCCAGCTCTGTGATGTGCACAGTGTACCAGCATGTGAATCATATACTGTCGCAGCATGTTGCAACTTTTTTGTCATCCTGAATCTGGATGAGAAAAAAGCGTCCGAAACTCGCCAATCAGCTATCAGAGATTGATTGCAATGCGAGAAAATCACGTGTTGCACTCATCAGAGTTTCACGCCAGTGTGTCCGTACCCTAATACTGACATCCATATAGTAATCCTACTGGTATGGGGAGGATTTATGGCTGTTAGTACACACTCCATACTTCTTGTTATTAACCAGTTAATGCTCTCTTGTCCACCACACTGCAGTGTCAAAAGAGGACGACAGCGAGGCAGACAGCAACATGGCATCAGAGAGCCCCTGACCTCGATATAGAAGATTCTCAGCTCCCGGTATTGTGACATAATATTAAGAATAAAGTTTTTTGCATTTATATTACACTATGAGCCCCCCATAGGGGTCCCATCTCATATACAGCCCCCATAGGGCTCCCCATTGGCATAACGAGTCTGATGGGCCCCAGTGTCCAATTTTACAACCTGAACGACCATGGCTTGCCCCCCCCTAGTTTTGATCCTGGGTACGCCCATGGCAGGCACAGCTATAGACCTCGGAGAGCCGAGAGCTCGATATGTGCCTGCGCTGCTCTACCAGCTGGAATTCAAGAAAATGGCTGTGGAGGTGGGGCATACGCAAATGGAGATTTTCATCTGTGCCAGCGCGGCCTCCACAGCCATTTGCCGGTACCCAGAAGTATCAATGCCCACCGAATACTGCTGAACAACACCACCGGACACTGTGATACCCTCAGCTCCAGGCACGCAAGCATTTCCCCACTTTCGACATCCACTGGTGACCCTGCTGTGACCCTGTCGCTCAGCCACTATTGTCCCCCAGGTAAGCTACACTGCACAAGCACGTAAAACAGATTGTAGGACTGATCCCCTATTTTCAATACATTTTTTTCCCTAATTTTCTCCTGTGCATTTTATAATTGGGTGCATGTTATACAATGAAAAATACAATACTCTTGTAAATGTGCCACACATATGTACTAAGTAATGGATGTGTCTGACCGTACAGTGACATAGCCTGATCTTTCCACATCTCCTGTGGTGAGATAATCTTATATATGTGTCCCTGCTATGTACTGTGTAATGGATGTGTCTGACCATACAGGGATATGAGCTGATCACACCACATCTCCTGTGCTGAGATTATCTTATATATGTGCCCCTGCTATGTTCTTTGTAATGGCCGTGTCTGACCGTACAGTGACATGGTCTGGTCATACCACATCTCCTGTGCTGAGATAATCTTATATATGTGTCCTTGCTATATACTGTGTAATGGATGTGTCTGATCATACAGGGACATGGTCTGATCATACCACATCTCCTGTGCTGAGATAATCTTATATATGTGTCCCTGCTATGTACTATGTAATGGATGTGTCTGACCATACAGGGACATGGTATGATCATACCACATCTCCTGTGCTGAGATAATCTTATATATGTGTCCCTGCTATGTACTGTGTAATGGATGTATCTGACCATACAGGGATCATACCATATCTCCTGTGCTGAGATAATCTTATATATGTGCCCATGCTATGTACTGTGTAATGGATGTGTCTGACCATACAGGGACATGGTCTGATCATACCACATCTCCTGTGCTGAGATAATCTTATATATGTGTCCCTGCTATGTACTGTGTAATGGATGTATCTGACCATACAGGGACATGGTCTGATCATACCACATCTCCTGTGCTGAGATAATCTTATATATGTGTCCCTGCTATGTACTGTGTAATGGATGTGTCTGACCATACAGGGACATGGTCTGATCATACCACATCTCCTGTGCTGAGATAATCTTAAATATGTGTCCCCTCTATGTACTGTGTAATGGCAGTGTCTGACCGTACAGTGACATAGCCCGATCATACCGCATCTCCTGGGCCTGTAAAAAAGTATACAGACATTACAGCTCAGGATTGTAAATTATTTCTGTAAGGTAAAAAAAAATTAAAAACAGATAAGGAAATTTTTTGTATTTCACAAAAAAAATCAGTTGTAATCTCATTCTGTAATGTCTGTACACTCTTTTGCTTCCTCCCCTGCCCAAGCCCAAGAGATGTGGTATGATCCGACCATGTTCCTGTATGGTCAGACATGGCCATTACACAGTACATAGCAGAGACACATATATAAGATTATCTCAGCACAGGATATGTGGTATGATCAGACCATGTTCCTGTATGGTCAGACACAGCCATTACACAGTACATAGCAGGGACCCATATATAGGATTATCTCAGAACAGGAGATGTGGTATGATCAGACCATGTCCTTGTACAGTCAGACACATCCATTACACAGTACATAGCAGCGACACATATATAAAATTATCTCAGCACAGGAGCTGTGGTATGATCAGACCATGTCCCTGTATGGTCAGACATGGTCATTATACAGTACATAGCAGGGACACATATATAATATTACCTCAGCACAGGAGATGTGGTATGATCAGACCATGTATTTGTACAGTCAGACACATCCATTACACAGTACATAGCAGGGACACATATATAAGATTATCTCAGCATAGGAGATGTGGTATGATCAGACCATGTCCCTGTATGGTCAGACACGGCCATTATACAGTACATACCAGGGACACATAGCAGATGATATAAGATCATCTCAGCTCAGGAACATTTTTTTAAAACACATAATTGTGTAAATTATAATTTTTTCAAGATATATTGATTAAAATATTGATTAAAATTAACTTTAAAATTAACTGTTAGTGGGAAAACCCCTTTCAAGACTAACAGTTTATTTTTTTTTTACAACTCGGTATCACAATCAAAGATAAGAAACTTTATACATCGTATTACAGAAAAGTGCATCTTTACTTATCAGTGAAGGCAGGATAGCAGTATACTGAGGGATCATGTTACAACTACCACTCAGAAGTCAATGGAGAGGTGAAGGGAAGCTATAAACATAAAGGATGGTAAACTTGTATTGACAAACATATGGTATAATACTAATCAACTGAATCAGACTCAAAATATCTTAGCCCGGTATTACATACCTCCCAACTAAGAAGACATACTGATCATGTGGCACTCTAAGTTTGGTGCGGTATAATTTTAGGCCATATGCTAAGACACACCCATTTAACGTTTTGTTCTCACCCTGAAAATCTTGGTAGTGCTCATTTTTTTACAATATTCAGCACTTTATATCACTCCGGTGTTGTCAAGCTTGGACTAAGGGTACCTTTACACGCGGCTACATTTCTTGGGTGGCTACAGGTAACTTACTGGTTGCAGTGAAATCATGGAGACAAGGTTCTATCTTGTTGCTGTGTACAAATGGAATAATCTCTCCATGATTTCACTGCAACCAGTAAGTTACCTGTAGCCACCCTAGAAATGTAGCCGCGTGTAAAGGTACCCTTAGGGAGACGTCCAGCTACAGTGCGTGACAATGACGCACGGACAAATGATGTTTGTCGCAAAACACAAAACAATTAACGGGGGACACCAGTGAAGACAAATACAGTGGAGGGCCCTGCTCATAGGGGACGGGGGAGAGGTGGCCTCCTGCACTCCCCTGTGGCTGTGCCCTGATCTCCCTACCATCCCTATATGAGTTCTTTCAACTTGTCACTGAACAGGATACCTAGGCCCTCAATGGCCCTGATGATAGCCCTCAATAGGGAATGGCTGGTGGGAGCACCAGTCCCAACCACTGCTATAAAGGAGACAAGAGGGAAGAGAGACAGACAGGGAAACAACATGGCAACTTCCCACCAGCTGCCACACTCCTTTGCAGCAGATGGCTTAGCAGTTGTCAGCTCTCCAGGAAACCTCCTTCACCCCAGGAAGTTTGGCTAGGAATATTCAATCTCCAGCAAAGCATGCTGGAACCATGTGACCATATAAAGGGGATGAGAGTAATCACAGATTGGCCACACCTGGACAAGAACTAGCTAGTTTACTAGCAGCAGAGACTGACAATAACTCCTCAACTGCCAGAAGGAAAGAAACACGTTTAATGTGAAGTCTCAATACAAACATAAGACAGAGGTCCAAAACCAGTCACAAATCTCCCAGCTAAGAGAGACCATCATGACAGGTGTTAGGTTGTGAGATTGCTTTTCATACATTGAGTAGGCACACTCATAATATAGCCATGAATAAAGAATAGTATTAATGCAGCGACCAAGAGCAACTTGTTGATGGATAATGCTTTTGCCAGCTTTTTTCTTACAAAGTAAATGATATAACTAATTTGGCTGTGTGAACAAAACACAGAAATGTTGGTGTCCATGGCCAGGAAGCTCCCCAGGTCTCAATCCCACTGAGAACATGTAGTTTTTCTTAAAAAAGCAAAAAAAATATACCTTCCAGAATTGAGCACTGAAGATATTGACTTACTTATGGCCGCTTTACAGGTCGCAATATCATTCCGATATTGCATATGATTTCACGGGAGCGCGCACGTTTTTGGCACTTGTCCAAGATCGCATAGTAGATGTCACACAGGGAGATATCGGCAGGCAACGCAACTACGATGGTGTATGCCCCTTTCCCACGCTGAGTATGAGCAACCCGGGAAACGAGCATTTAACATTGTAGTCAATAGGGGAAGTTGTGCTCCAAATCGTGGTTGCGCTGTCACACAGCACGATCCTGCCACATCGCCTATACAATATCATACGGTTGAAGAGCTTGCACAAACTTCATGCAATATCGTAGTTACGTTGTTTTCGCGTCGCATTGCCCATTTACACAACACAACGCACGAACGATATCAACTGCAACGACCACAACACGTGACTTTTTATCGATATTGCGTTGCGATATTACGACGTGTAAAGCGGCCCTTAAGGAGGAATTTATTGTGACTAAAAAAGCACTTTATGAATATTGCTGATATTAGATCACTGGAACGTAAAAGGAGATGAAGAGTAATGCTCTACCATATATCAGAGTTTACTATAATAGATAATGGTTAAACAATGTCAGTTTATAAACTGAGAATGTGGTATACTAATAGATGTACGAAACTCTACTGGGGTATAAGAAAGAAAACATTGCCTCAGTGCACCTTTTAAAGCTTCAGAGGGTGGAACATTGGCAAAACTTAACTGGTTAAACTTGGACTGGCAAACAAATGATATATCACTGTTCATCTGAATCATACTGTAAATATCTTCCAATTTTGTAAGAAAGAAATACAGACTGATCATGTAGGTTACACAGCTCACTTTACCAACATTTTAGGCCATGCCCTTAGCCACATCCATTTTACCATTTCATCTTCCCCTTGCCACATAAACAAAAACCTAGAAAGTGCTGTATATTGTAAAAAGGTCAAATACTATAAAAGCAAACCCAAAAAACAATGGCGGGATAGCCATTTTTAAATTTCATCCTACTTGAAATTTAATATCTACTTTTTCATGCATTGTATGGTAAAATGGATGGTGGTGTTTAAAATTACAACTCATCTAAAAAAAAAACCAAGCCATAATGCGGCTACGTCAATGACAGAATTAAAAAAAGTTATGGTTCTTGGAAGAAAGGGAGGGAAAAATGCAAGCAAAAAAAACAAAAACTGCCTGAAAAGGTGTCAGGTTATAGGGATTGTCCAGCCTTGGCATAAAATTGGACAGGCACTCTGTGTGCCTGCAGAATGCTGAACTGTAAGGGTGTGTGGTGCATACACTATCACAATCACCCTGTATTGCTGTAAGCAGGCAGTCATGTGATTACATGTGTGCAATTTGCATACCAATTAACATATATCGAATAAATTCATCTAGCTTCTCTCAAATCACTTCTATGTATTGAAAAAGAACTTGTGTAATCTGCACCTGATCACAAGTATGTAAATTGCATACATATGGTCATGTACAGGTTCATCTCAATGAATTAGAATATCGTTAAAAGGTTAATTTATTTCAATAATGCAATACAAAAAGTGAAACGCATAAGCCATATAGAGTCATTACAAACAGTGATCTATTTCAAGTGTTTATTTCTGTAAATGTTGATGATTAGGGCTTACAGCCAATGAATACACAAAGGTCATTATCTCATTAGCTCCTACATCTCTCCTCTTGCTCCCCTTGTTTTGGGATGAGCTACTTTCCTATCAAGTCCCCAGATGTCTCTCTCCAACTCTCTACTTCCTGACTAAATGACGGACTAACTGACTGATTTTTTTCCTCACGTTCTCTACTTCCTTTTCTTCCAGGTGTCCTATCCTTATCTACTTCCTCCTCTACCTAGTTTCCCCTCCAGCTTGAGATGGAGCCCTCCCTAAATAGGGTCTGCCCAGATCCCCTGGCCTGGAGTGATGTGGTGTTGGGTGCCGGTGTGTGGGTACCGGGTAGTGCCCCTCGTTACCCAAGAGTGGGGCAGCACACCTCTGGCTGAGGTGCAGTACCTCTGTAGCAACTGGACCCTCATGGGCGCCACAGTCACTTTGGGATTTGTGTGGTTGCTAATTGACTGAGAGTCATGTCCCAGTGTGCACCATTTTCCAGAAATCCTTGTCTCCAGCAAGCTTCCCTGAATGATTCACAGACATCCATAAGCTGTGTTATACTATGAATGTCCTTTCTTGCCTATAGCCACGAACCAGAAGCTGAGCTGTGATTGGTGGCTATAGACCACCTGATACATATCCAGGCTAACTGTCAATACAGCCAAGGCAGTATCTTTTACCTCACACATACGATCAGTAAATAAGCCATTTTTTAGCAAATGACTGTAAAATGCGGGGTTAATATTTCTCCTCAAAACACAGTATTCACTGATCTCAGGGAGACCAGTTCAAGAAAACACTGCGGGCAGCCGGTTAAAGCGCTCAACACAGTGAATTCCTAGGCCCATTGCCCCTTGCATCCTCAAAACACAGTCAATGACATTCACTGAGTCAAATGAGGTGGCTGTGCGAATGTTTGTGATTATAAATGCAATGGTGCTGATTGCAATGGTGCTGATTCCTTTAGCAGTCATACATACACACACACATGCACTCAGCTTTATATAACATACTAGTAAAAAGGCCCGATGCAATTGCATCGGGAGCGCGGTGAAATGAATTGTGTGTATACAGGTGGGTGAGTGGCTAGCAGAGTATACATGGGGCTCTGTGGGTAGCAGAGTATACAGGCGGGTCTGTGGGTAGCAGAGTATACAGACTGCTCTGAGGGTAGCAGATTATACAGGCGGCTCTGTGGGTAGGAAAGCATACAGGCGGCTCTGTGGGTAGCAGAGTATACAGGCGGGTTTGTGGGTAACAGATTATACAGGCAGCTCTGTGGCTAGCAGAGTATAGAGAAGGCTCTGTGGGTAGCAGATTGTACAGGCGGCTCTGTGGGTAGCAGAGTATAGAGGCGGCTCTGTGGGTAGCAGAGTATAGAGGCGGCTCTGTGGGTAGCAGAGTATAGAAACGGCTCTGTAGGTAGCAGAGTATAGAGGCGGCTCTGTGGGTAGCAGAGTATAGAGGCGGCTGTGTGGGTAGGAGAGTATACAGGTGGCTCTGTGGGTATCAAAGTATAGAGGGGGCTCTGTGGATAGCAGAGTATGATGTGGCGGGAGGCTGGAGGGGTGAGGAGAGCAGAGGCTGGAGGGGTGAGGAGAGCAGAGGCTGGAGTGGTGAGGAGAGGTCCAGCTGGAGGGGTGAGGAGAGGTTCAGCTGGAGGGGTGAGGAGAGGTCCGGCTGGAGGGGTGAGGAGAGATGCGGCTGCCGCTCGGTGGCAGGACGTGGCTGCGTGCTGGGGCTAATCGCAGCCCCAGTCACACGGCATTGTCCTCTGCGGCGGGTTGGGTGATGCAGAGAGGGATCAGTCGCTGCCCTCAGGTCACACATGTGACCTGAGGGGAAGGAGCGGATTGGGCGGTGTGTGCTAAAGACATGACGGCCATCTGATTGGTCTAGGACGCCAAGTCCTGGCCAATGGGATGGGCGTCCTGTGTATACAACACAGCGCCCAATCCGCTTGCAGGGGCGGCGGGGGCGGCCAATGGGAGTGAGCGGGGCATGTCAGGCTTTGCAGGCTGACACGGTCCGCTCACTCCCATTGGCTGTTGCCGGCCACAGGATGACGTCACTGGCTCCCGTCACCCAGCCACAGCCCGTAGACCGCTACTCCACCAGCATGGCGACATTGAGGCCCCAGCGGTGAGAGAGCGGCGAGGGGCAGGAGGCACCGGCGGCATCCGGGCAGTGTGGACCTCTCGGAGGGCGTGAGGGCGGTGGCGATGAAGCGGGGCCGACGGTTGGCAGGATGGCAGCGGTGTCAGGTAGTGCGGCTGAGGCTGGAGGAGGCTGTGAGTCTGTGAGGCTGGAGGAGGCTGTGATGCTGGAGGAGGCTGTGAGGCTGGAGGAGGCTGTGAGGCTGGAGGAGGCTGTGAGGCAGTGAGGCTGGAGGAGGCAGTGAGGCTGGAGGAGGCTGTGAGGATGGGGAGGCTGTGAGGCTGGAGGAGGCCTTTACTGTACTGAGCATGCTCAGTACAGTAAAATGTCTCCAAACAGGAAGGCAGGGGTTAAAAAAAAAAGTTAATGCTCACCTCACCTCGAGCCCCCGCCATCTCCCGCCGTCTTCCTGCAGGCTCCCGGTGGCTCCCGCAGGCTCCCAGTGTCTGCAGACGTCTTCTACTGCAGTACAGGACCTGCGGTGATGTCACAGTCACGTGACCGCAAGTTACCATGGAGTAACCTGGTGTCACGTGACTGTGACATCACCGCAGGTCCTGTACTGCAGTAGAAGACCTCTGCAGACACTGGGAGCCTGCGGGAGACACCGGGAGCCTGCAGGAAGACGGCGGGAGACGGCGGGGGCTCGGGGAGAGGTGAGCATAATTTTTTTTTTTTTTTTTTTTTAAGGGTAGTGCGGCTGCAGCTCGCGATGACACTGCGCGTCATCGCTCGCAGTGCCGCAAAGGAGCTTGGGATTCGGCTACAACGCCTGAATTCCAAACTCCTGATTATATAAGTAGACATTTATATAAGTTTGATCACCATCTTAAGATGATCTGCCGCACTTGAAAATGAACAATTTAAGAGAGTTTTGCCAGAATGTGTAATAAATTGTACTACTTTTTTCAGAGTAATTGCCCTGCAATTGGTTCTCTTTTTATAATTGCTAAGCACCAAGTCTATTGTTCTGCTATGTTAAGAAGAAGATTTTTTTTTATTTTAAATATATTCTTTTTAAGTTCATTTCTGACTTATGCTGGTCATCTATATTTATCAGATATATAAATCCAAACTTAAAAGAACTAGTTGAGTTATAAGGCTACAGGTTTTGTGAATCGATGCTTCTCTCTCAGGCTATGATACAGTGGCGACCAAAAGTTTAGCTATTATTTTAATGTCTGTTTACTTGTGTTTGGTTGTTGTGATGCCATTTTCAAGGTGAAGACTTGAAAGTGCATGAAGTTGTCATCATACAAGACCTTAATTTTGACCACAATGCTTTTGAATATAGGTATGGTCATTTAAGTAAAGAAAACTGACTGCCAAAAGCTTTCATATACTATTTATTGATCATAACATAGAGAGTAATTCATTGTTTATAATGACATACCGTATATAAACGCGTATAAGCCGAGTTTTTCAGCCCAAAAATTGGGCTGAAAAGTACCCCCCTCGGCTTATACGCGAGTCAGTGCTGTATACCGATGTATACATCGGTACATACCGATGTATACATCGGTATACAGCAGCCCCCGCATCCCCAGTAATCCAGGGCCCCCCCAGCGTCTCTCCGGTCACCTGAAAAGCAAACTATACTTATCAGTGTCCGCTGTCCGCGCCCGCTCGCCTCTGCCATCTGCGATCCTCCATCTTCATGCGGCGTCTTCCGGTTTCCTGTGCTCGTCGCAGGGAATGACGTCATTCCCTGCGACGAGCACAGAAACCGGAAGACGCCGCATGAAGATGGAGGATCGCAGACGGCAGAGGCGAGCGGGCGCGGACAGCGGACACTGATAAGTATAGTTTGCTTTTCAGGTGACCGGAGAGACGCTGGGGGGGCCCTGGATTACTGGGGCCCTGTATACTACCACTGGGGCTGCAATCTACTACCACTGGGGCTGTATATACTACCACTGGGGCTGTATATACTACCACTGGGGCTGTATATACCACTGGGGCTGTATATACTGCTGGGGCCCTGTATACTACCGCTGGGGCTGCAATCTACTACCACTGGGGCTGTATATACTACCACTGGGGCTGTATATACTACCACTGGGGCTGTATATACTACCACTGGGGCTGTATATACCACTGGGGCTGTATATACTGCTGGGGCCCTGTATACTACCGCTGGGGCTGTATATACTACCACTGGGGCTGTATATACCACTGGGGCTGTATATACTGCTGGGGCCCTGTATACTACCGCTGGGGCTGCAATCTACTACCACTGGGGCTGTATATACTACCACTGGGGCTGTATATACTACCACTGGGGCTGTATATACTACCACTGGGGCTGTATATACCTGTGGGGCTGCTGTATACTACACTGGCGCTGTATATACCTGTGGGGCTGCTGTATACTACCACTGGGGCTGTATATACCTGTGGGGCTGCTGTATACTACCACTGGGGCTGTATATACCTGTGGGGCTGCTGTATACTACCACTGGGGCTGTATATACCTCTGGGGCTGCTGTATACTACCACTGGGGCTGTATATACCTGTGGGGCTGCTGTATACTACCACTGGGGCTGTATATACCTCTGGGGCTGCTGGATGCTACCACTGGGGCTGTATATACCTGTGGGGCTGCTGTATACTACCACTGGGGCTGTATATACCTCTGGGGCTGCTGTATACTACCACTGGGGCTGTATATACTTCTGGGGCTGCTGTATACTACCACTGGGGCTGTATATACCTCTGGGGCTGCTGGATACTACCACTGGGGCTGTATATACCTCTGGGCTGCTGGATGCTACCACTGGGGCTATATATACCTCTGGGGCTGCTGTATACTACCAATGGGGCTGTATATACCTCTGAGGCTGCTGTATACTACCTCTGAGGCTGCTGTATACTACCTCTGGGGCTGCTGTATACTACCACTGGGGCTGCTGTATACTACCACTGGAGCTGCTGTATACTACCACTGGGGCTGCTGTATATACCTTTGGGGCTGCTGTATACTACCTCTGGGGCTGCTGTATACTACCTCTGGGGATGCTGTATACTACCACTGGGGCTGTATATACCTCTGGGGATGCTGTATACTACCACTGGGGCTGTATATACCTCTGGGGCTGCTGTATACTAACTACTGGAGCTGCTGCTGTATATACCACTGGGGCTGCTGCTGTATACTACCACTGGGGAGGCTGCTGTATACTACCATTGGGGGGCCTGTATACCACACTGCTGGGGGCTGTATACCTGTGCTGGAGTCCACCCTCGGCTTATACACGAGTCAATAGGTTTTCCCAGGTTTTGGGGGCAAAAGTAGGGGGGTCGGCTTATACACGGGTCGGCTTATACACGAGTATATACGGTAACTTAGTATTTTGAAGCATAACCTTTTGCTTTAATTACTGCACCACAACGACAGGGCATTGAATCCATTATGGTACATTTACACGCAGCCACAGGGAGGTAGGAACAGGCAGACATCGGACACAATTGTGCCTGTTGCATTGAAAAGACCACGATGTGGCGGCATGTAATTCAGGACTTTCCTTCCTTCAGGGAAGACACAGGAAGGAAAGTCCTGAATTACACTTAGCCACATCATGGTCTTTTCAAGGCAACAGGCACAATTGTGTCCGATGCCTGCCTGTTCCTACCTTCCTGTGGCCGCGTGTAAAGGGACCATTAGGGTATCCAAGACATCTTGAGGGATCTTGCTCCATTCCATTTGCAAATCTGCAAACAATTCATCTTTCTTGCTATGGGTACGGGCCCCAACTTGTTGTCGCAATTCATCCCAAAGGTGCTATATAGGGTTTAAATCAGGTGTTTTGCTTGGTCATTGCAACGGGCGTACATTTTTCTTTGTTAACCAATTTTTGACTAAATTGGATGTGCGCTTAGAATCATTGTTTTGCTGCAACTTCCAACCTCTGCCTATTTTGGTTTTACCATGTGGCAGCATTACATTCTCCAGTATATCCTTGTACATGGTAGCATTCATATATGCAGAGGGTCAATGGCAGATGCAGAAAAGCAGCCCCAAACATGACATTGGCATGATTCATTATAGTGGTTTGGTACCTTACATCATTACGTTTTTCTATTGGGCGGTATATGTAGTGCTTGCCATCATTACTAAACAGATTGAACTTCATCCAACAAAACCCAATCTGTCTCTTTCCATCGGCTGTTCTTTAGAAAACTCAAGTTGGACCTTCTGGTTCTTTGCAGAGGTGAAAGGCTTCTTGACTGGAATTTATACATTCAACACTACTGCTGTTTGCTATTGCGCCACAGTTTAGTGACTCACTTTGACCCCATATTCTTCGTTCATTTGACACTTGATCTTGAGAAGCACTGAATTCCTTAGCTACCTTTTCTTGGCTTTTGCCTGACTTCGCTTCCTGACATCTGGTGGTAAATTTGGCTTTGTCTTTGCCATGGTTTAACCACAAAATACACAAGCGAAAAAGAAAAAAATATTTAGGCACAATTAGACTACCCATGACAAAATATGCAACACATTTGGCCCAGCAAAAGTGGAAAACTAACACATAAAAGGATAAAACAATGTCAAATGCAATTTTCATCCTTAGAGCTGACAACTATTTGCTTCCTGTTTGCAAAAATCACCAGGAAAATGTCATCACAACAATCAGACAAAAGTAATCACACTTTTTAATAAAATGCTAAACTTTTGGTCTCCGCTATACCTTGTACAGCAGAGTAAAAAGAAAAAGTGTAAAAAAAATTGTTAGGCCTCACAAAGACATACCCTTTCCATATATCCTTATTTAATGTATGGATATCATCGAGGAAGGGTTCCTGCCAGCGACCAGTATTTATTAACCATTAAATAAAGCTTTTATTGATTACCATCTCTCGCTTTGGCAGAACGAGCCATTCCATAAATATCTCTCTATATAAATGACCTGCATTCTATTCTTCCTATGCAGAGGGAATACCAGTGCATTGTTTTTGACTTGTAATTTTTCTCAGGAACCATTCTGTAAAGGTAAAAATTAGTGATGGGCGAGTCCTAAATTACTCGGAATCGCTTGACTCTAGCGAGTCCGAGCCCGGGACTCGCTACTCGTTGCGAGTTTAGCGAGTCCAATGTTAATGAATGGGGAAGCGAGTAATAGCGAGTAGTGTGCGATTTACAAATCACAGATGTGTCTTGGAAGCTTCAGCCTGAAGCAATCCTAGTTTTGCCATTGATTTGCATTGGACTCGTTTACTGTGCAAGTAATCGCTGGGAAACTCGCACAGATAAGAGTCTGGCTGTCTGCTCTGTGTGCTGGCTGCCGCAGCTCCAGGGTCCTAGAGCCTGCCTGCTGCCTGATGTAGCAGAGCTGAGATTGTTCTCAGTCTGCTCATTCCCTGTGCATAGACATCTATATCTATGCAAAGGGATGTAGCAGAGAGGACATCGCGTTTTGGACTGCGTCGGACGGAAGAGGATTTTTTAATTAAAGATGGAGTCCCTAATGGCTTTTTTTTTATTTCTAATAAAAAAAATTTTCTGTGTTGTGTTTTTTTTAAAACAATTTAATAGAAATTCATGGCGGTCATGTCTAATATTGGCGTGACCGCCATAAATTTCGGGCTTAGGGCCAGCTGATAATACAAAGCTGGCCCTAACCTCTTTATTACCCAGCGTGCCACCGCCACCAGGGCCGCTGGAAGAGCGGGGTTCAGCGCCAGAGGATGGCGCTTCAATGAACACTCCATCTTCTGGGGCGGCTGCGGGCTGCAATTTGCAGCGGGGGGTGCCCAGAAAGTTTGGGCATCCCTGCGCTGCGGATTCCAGCCCCCAGCTGCTTAGCTGTACCTGGCTAGACATAGAAATTGCACGGAGCCCCAGGCATTTTTTTTTTATTATTTCATGAAATTCATGAAATAATAAAAAAAAAGGGCTCTCCTATATTCTTGTGTCTGGCCAGGTACAAATAGGCACCTGGGGGCTGGGGGCAGCCCGTCGCTGCCTGCTGGATCCGGCTGATTCCAGAAATACGGCGAAGCCCATGTAATTTTTTTTCTGAAAAATCAATAAAACAATCCTAAAAAAAGGGACTGCATCTTTATTAACCCCTCGCCCATGGTCCAGGGGTTAATAAAGATGCAGTCCCTTTTATTTATATTGTTTTATGGATTTGTCAGAAAAAAATTTTGCGTGGGCTTCGCCGTATTTCTGGAACCAGCCGGATCCAGCAGGCAGCGACGGGCTGCCCCCAACCCCCAGGTGCCTATTTGTACCTGGCCGGACACAAGAATATAGGGGAGCCCTTTTTTTAAATTATTTCATGAATTTCATGAAATAATAAAAAAAAAATGCGTGGGGCTCCACGCAATTTCTATGTCTAGCCAGGTGCAGCTGGGGGCTGGAATCCGCAGCGCAGGGAGGCCCAAGCTTTCTGGGCACCCCCCGCTGCAAATTGCAGCCCGCAGCCGCCCCAGAAGATGGCGCGTTCATTGAAGCGCCATCCTCTGGCGCTGAACCCCGCTCTTCCAGCGGCCCTGGTGGCGGTGGCACGCTGGGTAATAAAGGGGTTAATACCAGCTTTGTTATACAAGCTGGTATTAAGCCCGAGATTCTTAATGTCAGGCCACGTTTGACCCAGCCACTAAGAATCTCCAATAAAGGGTTAAAAAAACACAACACAGAGAAACATTTTTATTAGAAATAAAAAAAAAAAAAGCCATTAGGGACTCCATCTTTAATTTAAAAAATCCTCTTCCGTCCGACGTAGTCCAAAGCGCGATGTCCTCTCTGCTACATCCCCTGTGCATAGATATAGATGTCTATGCACAGGGATGAGCAGACTGAGAACAATCGCAGCTCTGCTACATCATCTCTGTGAACAGGCGGGCTCTAGGACCCTGGCACTGCGGCAGCCTGCACAGAGCAGACAGCCGGACTCAGCTCGCAAAATAACAGCAGTTACTTTGTGAGTTTCCCTGTGATTACTTGCACAGTAATCAGACCAATGCAAGTCAAAGGCAATCCTAGTTTTGTCAGAGTCTCTGACAAAACTAGGATTGCCATTGATTTGCATTGGACTCGTTGCTGTGCGAGTAATCGCTAGGAAACTCGCAGAGTACCGAGTCCTGCGAGTCCCTTACTACTCGCCGAGTAACGAGTCCTAACGAGTAGATTCGCCCATCCCTAGTAAAAATATATATGACATACAAATATACCAGGACTCCCACCCCTAAGTACATAAAGCTGCAAACAGCAAGCTATCTGATACATCTGGCTAAAATGTGAATTGGAATGCCCTGGGTAGTCGAAGGGGAGGGAGGCTGCAGCGGTGGAGCAAGGTTACAGGAAGCAGGAGCAGGGTGCAGCAGTGGTTGCAATTAAACATGTGCCCACTATTAGCGGGAATGAATATTCACTATTACCCACACCCATAGCCCTGCCCACCTCTCTGCACTGGTGAGAAGTGAACAGGATTATGGGTGTGCAGGGCAGTGAATATTCATTTTTTTTTTAATACTGAGTACCCTTGTTCACCCCCAGCAGCAGGCTTCCTGCAGGGGCTGGTGCAATTGTTTGTCTGCTATTAAAGAAAATAAATATTCACTGTTCCCCAAACCCATAGTTCTGGACGGGGGAAACAGTACATTTTTATTTTGTATTCTGCCAACAATGATGTCGTGCACTGCATCGCTTACACGAAGAAGTCAGTTGCCGCCATCAAAAGAGCATGCCACTCACAGGATGAGAGGAGGGATGATGGGTATAATTGTTTATTTTGCTTATGCATGTGGCATAACAGGAGGAATATATAACAGGGTGGGTCCATGGTGGGGAACATATCAGGAAATGAAACATATACCAGGATGGGTATCATATATATGAGTAAGGGGGGCATATGTAAAAGGATGGGGGACATATGTACAAGGATGGGGATCATGTATAACTGAATTGGATACATATACACCAGGATTGAGGACATATATACCAGTATGGAGGACATATGTTCCTGGATGGGTATCATATTTACCAAGATGAAGGACATATATACCAGGATGGACAACATGTATGCCAGGATGAGGACAGATACAATAGGATGGAGGACATCAAGTATATACCTGGAAGAGGTCCAGGATGGGGGACATTAGTACAGAATTTAGGAATATTACCTAAATAACAGCAGCAGTGTCTCCATCCACCATAACAATGTGCCATGACCACAATTTTTTCTTCAAATTATTTTCTCCTCTTTTCCTCAAATTATTTTCTCCTCTTTTCCTCAGCTACAACTTAGGTGTGTCTTATCATCCAGTGTGTCTTATAGTCCTGAAAATATGAAAATTTAGCAAACTGTGCTAAAATGAATCTAAAACAATTGTCACAAAATTTAGTTTTTAGATTTAGCAGTATAGCAGAGCCCAGAGAGCTTTACGGATTCAGTTTACGGTAACCACTTAACACAAAATGACGTACATAGCACGTTATGAGCGGGTGTCAGTTCCCAAAGAATCTTGATGTGCTATATATGTTATGTCTATAAAACTGCCATGTCTGTTATGTCTTTAAAATTTTTTATTTCATAGCTCAACATTGTAAAATTCTTTGAAGTGCCTGCAGGTTTAAGGTGCTCTCTACTCATCTAGATAAGTTATTTTAGCGGTCTAGCTTACAAAATGGGGTCACTTATGGAGGGTTTTCCAGAGTGTAGACATATAAGGGGCTCGTTTTAGCAGAAAAACACTGAAGGATGAAAAATTCAGAAAAAATCACTGAAAAATAGCCATGACAAACATCCATTGCACTTAGCAGAAAGCTACTAGCTCCACTGAGAGGCAACACAGGTGTCTAATACTGGTGCACAATGTTCTGCAACCCGCCAAGCATTGGAGTGGTTGTGTCACCTGCGACCAGCCATGCTATGGGGAGGTGATTGATGCTATTTATAGACACATGGTTACAATAGGGCATCAGTCACACAAGGACGTGTGGTGCTTAGTGTCAGTATGCAGCCTATTGGTAAATTACAGACGACCTTCAGAGGGCTCAGCAGCAAACTGCAAGAGATCGAACAACGTGGGCGTGACCAATAGGCTGCATACTAACACTATGCGCCACACATGCTTGTGTGACTGAAACCCTATGGTAACCTTGTGTCTATAAATACCACCAATCATCTCCTCCATAGCATGCCTGGTCGCAGGTGACACAACCGCTTCCAATGCTTGGCTGGTTAGAGGAGATTGTGCACCAGTATTAGACACTTGTGTTGCCTCTCAGTGAAGCTAGTAGCTTTCTGCTAAGTGCAATGGATGCTTGTCATGGCTATTTTTCAATTAGTATATCAGGGGATCTGCAAACGTGACATGGCGTCCACTAACGATTCCAGGCAATTTTGTGCTCCAAAAGTCAAGTGGTGTTGTTTCCCTTCTGAGTCTTGCCACGCCCCCAAATAGTAGTTCTCCAACATATATGCAGTGATCAGGAAAAATTGCACAATAAATTATATGGTGCAAGTGTATTTTTGTGGAAAAAAAATGTAATGTTCATGTTTTACATCTACATTGCTTTAGTTCCTGTGAAGCACCTGAAGACCTTAAGGGTTAATAAACCCACCAAATGTGGTTTTGAGTACTTTGAGGGGTGCAGTTTTTAGATTGGTGTCACTTTTAGGTATTTTTGTGTCACTTGGGCACCTCAAAATCACTTCAAAAGTGATGTGGTCCCTAAATATGTGGTTTTGCAAATTTTGTTGGAAAATGAGAAATTTCTGATAACCCCTCCTAACTTCCTAACAAAAAAAAGACATTTCAAAAATGATACTGATGTAAAGTTGACATGTGACAACTATTTCTTATTAACTATTTTGTGTGGTATAACTACCACATTTTTGGACTATAAGATGCACCATACTATCAGATGCATCCAGGTTTCCAGGGAGAAAAATAGGAAAAAATGTTTGAAGCAAAAATATGGTCACAATGCACTGTTATGGGGGGAGGGAGGTCTTCTGTGTACACTATTATGAAGTTAATGTCCTTAAATTCTGTACAAATGCCCCCCATTCTAGGCCCCTTCCAGGTATATATGTCCTTCATCGTGGTATATTTTCCCCATCCTGGTAATGATTCTCCATCCTGGTATATGAGTGACATCCTGATATATGTGCCACATCCTGGTATATGATCCCCCATCCAGGTATATGTCCCCCATCCAGGTATATTTGATCCCCCATCCTGTTATATATGGTATATATGTTTTCCCACCCTGGTATATTCTATCCTCCATCCTGGTATACAGCCCCTGTCCTGGTATATATGATCTCCTATCCTGGTATAGGGCCCCAATCCTGGTATATACGACCCCTATCCTGGTTGATGGCCATCATACTGGAATATGGCCTATCCTGGTATGTATGATGCCCCATCCTGGTATATGACCCACAATCTGGAATATGTCCCTCATCCTGTTATATGGCCCCTATCCTCGTATATGTTTCTCACCCTGATATATAGACCCCATTCTGGAATATGACCCCCCATCATAGCGCAGACTTAAAAAATGTACGATTATATTCACTATCTATCTGCTCTACCGCAGCATGACATCCATGCCCAAGATTATTTGAATGATAAGCAGTGAATATCCACTGTCTTTAATAGGGGGCACATGTGAGTGCCCACAACTGCAGCAGCGGTTTGTAATCACATGTACCCTCTGTGTAAGAAAATGTAATATGCATTGCTCCACCCCAGCCATCATCCCGTCCACCTCTCAGCATTGGAATCAAAGCTGGGACATGATGGGTGGGAGGAGCAATGTATATTAAATGTTTTTAAGCAGTGGGCACACACCGGCCAGTGCTGCTGCAGCCTCCTCCTGCCTCCAGTGACCCACTCCTGCCATCGATGACACACTCCACCACTGCTGCCCTCCACAGTCACAGCCAAGTTCTGTACAACCTGACTATAAGGCACACACCTCCCCCACAAAGTGTGTTTTATGGTCTGAAAAATATGGTATCTCGCTTAAGGGGAGAAAAATGAAAAGATTGAAAATTGTGAAAATGTAAAATGTTTTTGCAAAATTTTCACCATTTTCATAAAGAAACGTAAATAATATAGACTAAAAAGAAGTACAACATGTCACAATAAACAGTCTCAGAATCACGTGTTATAGACATGTTCCACATTTCCACATAAAGTGGCACTGGCCAGATTTGGAAAAGAGTTTCGTTCATTAACACACAAACCCTTAAAGGAATAAAATGCTTTCTATTGCATCCATACCTTTCTGTGCACGGGGTCACCTGAAGCTGTGCTCTCCTGTCTACTGAAGTCCACACATAAAAGAAGTTCTTTCTCAAGATCCCCCCAATCTGTGTCCAAGTAAGAGAGGAAAAATGTATAAATAATGTTATAAAATGTTACTCTTTAACTTCCCATTCTAAATCAGTATGTTACGATTAGATTTTAAAGTAATTCATCTGCTAGACATCCTATAAGTAACTCTAAAGGTACCGTCACACACCGCAATCTCGCCTGGAGATCTGAAAGGCGATGTGTCGCCCCGGTGAAATCAGCGTGAAATTTCCTCACGATTGCGGCGTGTGAAGCGGCGATGGAATGAGGCAAGATTGGTTCCGCTGTAGGTGAGGGAGATTTCCGGAGCGACACATTGCCTTAGCTACAGGGCGAAATTGCGGCGTGTGACGCCGCCATCGGCAATCTGAGGCGGGCATGAAAAATGTAAGCGTGCACGTCATATCACTACACATCGCCAGGCGAGATTGCGGCGTGTGACCGTACCTTTATACTTTATATATAATTGCCGCCACACAGTTGATGCCTATGGGAAGAATATAAGTTTTGAGTAATAAAATTTATATAATTAGAATTGATACTGAGATATTAATGTTCTACTGCCAGCAGATACCAAAAGTCAGGGTATTATTTATGACCTGTAATCTGATGAATACACTTTAGCTAATAATTGAGAATAATTTATAATTCAATTATTAATTTCAAGAAATTAAACAGTTATAATAAGTACCACGTTTTTCTACAGCGGGGTTTTTAGGAGTTACTGCCTGTAGAACAGCGTAATGTATGCACTAGTCACTCTGCAAACGGCACTAGAACATTTCTTTTTTAACTATATGTACTACTACGGTACATCTTTTTTATTGAAGTGGTTATGGCATTATAATTTGGCATGTTGAATGAAGCATCTGGCAACCCTTTACGGGCTGAAAATTATTTATCAACTGTATTACAAGAGTTGGCAGTGTCCCACGACATATTTAATAAGTAATTTTCAGTTTATACAGAGTTGCCAGATGCTTCTTCAGAACTGTAAATTTATAGGAACCTTATTGCTTTTTAAGCAATCCACTAAAAAGATTTAACATTGTAATTTACATACCTACTGAAAGAAAAGTGTTCTAAAGTACTTCCTAACTTGACCTGACCATAGTGTTCATCATAAAGTAGTTACTGAAACTATCAGTCATGGTGTATTGCAGGTATAAGCCAATGAAGAAGCTGAGTAATAAGCATTCATTCTCGCCTCTTCAGTCTCATAAAGGGAATTTCCACTTCTACCAGCATTCATGATAGATTGGACCATAAAGACAGATTCTTATCTTGCTCTTCCTATATAAAAAACATGAATGCTTGGCTTGATATGTATGGGTGAGTCGGGAGACAGTTTTTTAGAGAGATTTTGTTTTCTTTAAAGCATAACTGCCTTTTAAATTTGTCTTTAATAAAAATGTAGAGCAAGCTATTTTAATAAACTTTCAAATGTATTTTAACAGAGAATTTTGGTTGAAAACCATTCATAAACCTTCTACAGGGTGTCCCCACTAGACTGTGTGTGAAGCAGACATATGTTAATTCTCAGTCAGATCAGTGTTCACACTGAATACAGGGCATGTAACCATATAAGGGAAATGGGGCGGGGCCTATACTGTGTGCAAGCTTCTGACTGCAGCTGGTGAGAAAACAATGTATCAGATTATTTCAGACTACAGCACAGTTGCTAAGGAATATCAGAATGTCATAATGTCATTATCACTGCAATCTCCTCTTTCCTTGGCACAAGCTTCTTATCTGTTATCTGGCTCCACACAGATTAGTCATGATCTCTGTTAACCTCTCCTCTGCTATCACATTGCACTGCTCCCTATGAGCTCACACAGCCATAAAATGCAGTTTTTAAAGGAGTATAGAAAAATGTGAGAAAATAAGTCACACGGCACAAAAAAACATTATCTTAGCTGCTATGTGACCCATCATTAACAACCAGTGCAGTATTGTTTTATTTTTATTTTCAATTAAATTACATTTACTCTTTAGGTTAATTCTGTATCGTAAGTTGTAAACGTGTCTATAACCCTTATTAGTATCAGCTATAGAACCTTCCAAATGACTGTTTGTTACATTCACCTTATTTTATGTATTTTACTCACTTTTATAGCACCAGTCACCAGAAATTTCCACAGCACTTAATAGAAATTGCACCAACTACCATACTACCTGTGAGTGCTTGCCTTATAGCCCCTAAAAATATGCATTTCACTGAGCCACCCTAGTTGCCAGTAACAGATCTTACCTGCCCCGGTTCTCTAATTGGTCTCTTTTATTAAAAGGCTAGACATTACACTGTTTACAAGTTTCACTTTTTATCTCTGTGCAAGACTTTTATACAGTTGCAATCAAAATTCTTTAACCCTCATTGCAAATTTTAATCACAAAGAACAGTCAAACGTGTAAAAATACTGAAAAAGTGAAATACAGGGTATTTAGTTGATACGTTTTTTGCAAAAAATGTATACTAAGCTGCTCTACCAACTTCAAGGTTCATTGCAAATTTGGTTTCTTAGAAAATGTTCAAAATTTTTGCTATTTGCAATAAAAAAAAATCTAATAGAAATTTAAATAGTTTAACCAATATAACAAATTGTTTCTCCATATTCAATACAAAATGTCACTTTAAATGACTACTAAAGTCTCATCATTATTCAATCTCTTCATGACAAGCGTCTTTATTAGTTAATTGAGAACCCCTTGGCAATTCTGAGTAGCTGCAAATGTGAAGGATGGCCAGACACCAGCTTCTGGCAGCGTTACAATGGAATCTTAGCCCATTTTTCACAGCCTATGGCCTCCAGTTCACTAAAATTCTTGTGATATCAAGAGAGTGGTCCAAAACGTAAAAGAAGAGATCATTGCATGCTTACACAAGGAAAAGGATGCAAAAAGATATAAAAGCATTGAACATTTCTAGAGTTAAAGTAGAATGCATGAATCAAAACTGAAAAAATAAAGGAACACTGGCTATACTACTGAAATGTAAGAGAAAAACTTTCCCCGGCTGCCATCAGATTCCTGAGGAAGTAGGTGATCAAAAACCCTTGAGTGACTGCAAAAGACCTACAGCAAGATTTATTGGTAACAGACATGAAGGATTCAGATAGCACAGTCAGGGTATGGACACACATCCAAGTGAAAAAACTGTCCGATTCACCGATCCGAGAGTTGGACGACCTTTGTCAGAGTTTTGGTCAGTTTTGCATCCAACAGTGATGCTACTGTCCAACATTATCTGAGATCACATCCGAGAGCTATCCAACAGTCATCAGAGTGAGGTCCGAGTGCAATCCGAGAGTTGCATGCGATTTTTGAATGAAATCAGCTTGGCAATTGTTTCAGCTGTGAAAACTCTGATCAGAGTTGGAAGGTCCGAGTGTGATTCGACAGTAATCCAATTGTGGTCCGTGATTTTTGTTGGACCCATAGACTTGCATTGGCGAGTCTCGTCCGTGACTCGCATAGGATCGCAGCATGTTGCGATTGACTTGCAATACGGGAATCTGATGCGAAAAATGCGTACGAGACTCAGAAATGTGCTCTCGGACATTAGTTAACATTGGTCCGAGAGCACTGCGATTTTTCCGTACAGTAAACTCGGACGAGTTTCACTGATGTTTCACCGAGCCCTTAGACGCATGCTAAATGCTGAAAGTGTCCAAAATGTACACCCTTTCTGATCCAACTTAAAACTATAGAAGTAGGCCACAGACATTTAAGGATTCTGTTCAGTGGAAAAATAAAACTAAAATGTTTGGGTGGAGAGGAGTAGATTGATTTGGGAAGGATTGAATTGAGCTAAATTTTCAGAAATTTTGCGGTTTCATGTGAATTTGAGCACCCTGAGATTCAATTCGCAGTACAAAAATAAAATAATCTTGTGATGTTGCAGCCAGGCTCCAAAACAACACGCCTCTAGATGGAGGTGTGCAGCTCATCCACACACATGTCAAGCTGATATGTAGGTAACAGTGCAAAATGCCAACAGGGTTTAAATTACAAACTGTCAGCATTTTGCAGCCTAGATATACACACAGATTTTATAAAAGGCCTAGACAACCCCTTTCAGACATAAAAAGGGATGTCAGCCAAACCATAAAAAATCTCTAAATAGCATGGATTCCATAGATAGCACTAGACAGAAAGTTTTCTATTGCCTGCATAGAATCATAGAATGCTAGGGACCTCCAGGGCCAATCCCCTGCTCAAAGCAGGATTCACTAAACCATCTCAGACAGATGTCTGGTCAGCCTCTGTTTAAAGACTTCCATTGAAGGAAGTAGCAGCCTGATCCATTCATTGATCACTCCCACTGTCAAAAGGTTTTTTCTAATATCTACGGTAATCTGTATCTTCTCCCTCTCAGTTTCATTTCATAGCTTCTTGTGTTTCCATGGGCAATTGAGATATAGGATGATCCCTCTACACTGTGACATCCCTTCAGATATTTGTAGATAGCTAAGTCTTCTTTTTTGCAAGCTCAAGGTTCCCAAAATTTCCTTGTAGGACATAGTTGGCAGTCTGCTCACCATCCTGGTAGCTATTCTCTGAACTTGCTCCAGTTTTTCAATGTCTTTTTTTAAAATGTGCCCAGAACTGGTAAAAGTATTCCAGATGAGGTCTTACCAAAGAGGAGTAGATGTTGTGAGGCCACTCTTGCTAGATCTAGTAGGGGTACACTCCCTTGGCAGCATAAAACAATACACAGCACCGAAGTAGGATCACAATAGTCCACTGTCTCTTTATTATGTTCCATAAACTGCACTGCTGAACATAAACATGAGCCTTTCTTCGGCTTTACAAGAACATACCATACAGAATACAGTCCGGTTTCCTTACACACAGGTACACTCGCACATGTTTGAATACAGTTCACAGCTAAAACCAGCTCCAGACCTGGTGTCTTCCCATGTGCTCCAGCAGCTGGTTCTCAGCCACTAGGACTTAGGCTGACATCACATCCTGTGACCAGCCAGAAATCACATGATATCATCCCTCACCACACCTCTGAAGGAGGAGGGGTATGTGGATGGCCAGCCCCTTCCACACATATGGCCATCCCTAAACCCAGCCTTAAACAAATATACATGTTTGTGGGACAAGAAGACCCAGCAAATGTTCCTGGATTTAGATTGCAGCAGACCTCTGTCTGTGTAATACGTACCTTTCTCTCACGATACACCTAGTTGGTACATCACAATGGAGATAACTTCATTTGATCTAGACTCTATGCTTCTCTTAATACATCTTAGAACTGTTTACCTTTTTTGCTGCTGCATCACACTGTTGACTCGTGTGCAGTCTGTAATCTATGAGTATATCCAAGTCTACTTTATTTGTGCTGTTGCTTAGTTCTTTTCCTCCCATTCTGTAGATGTTATTTTTTTTTTTTTGCCCGGATGTAGAATTTTGCATTACTCCCTTTTAAATACTATTATATAACTCACTGCCCATTGTTCCAGCTTATCTAGATCCTTCTAAATGCTTTCCTTGTATCTGTCCAGTGTTGTCTAGTGTTAGCTATCCCTCCTAGTTTTGCATTGACTGAACATTTGATTAGTCTACCTATAGCTCCCTAGATTATTTATAAACATGTTGATCAATACTGGGGCCAGGATAGAGCCTTGTGGTACCCCGCATGAAGCTCTCCTCCAATTACTTGTGCAACCATTTATGACCACTCTTTGAGTGCGATCACTGAGCCAGTTATGAATCCAACCTAACCATAACCCTGTCAATCCCATACTTTATCATTTGTTGAATAAGGATAGTATGGGATACTTTGTCAAATGCTTTGCTGTAGTCAAGATATACTATATCTACCGCATTTCCCTAATCCACCCAGTCAGTGATTCCATTGTAGAAGAAAATTAGATTAATTTGGCATGATTTGTTAGCTACAAATACTAAGAAAAAAGATCTACAGGTCATTGCACTTCTGATAGAGATTAAAAAAATGCAAGAGGACCTAAAATGGGGGATAAATTATAGATATGAATAACTTATACTTTGTGAGTGGCCAAACCGTGCCACTCACAACTATATGCAAAGAGTTATCACAGGGGCTCCTAGCCTGTAGCAATCCTGGGATTCCATAGGACACCGTCAGCTACAATAAATATATAATTGAAAAGATGCGCCAGCAAGCAGTCTTGAATGCAATATTTTCTGGTGGGTGAAAATTACATTCAGGGGTACTTGCTGGCACATATTTCCCTTTATATGTTTATTGTTAGCTACAAGCCCATACTGGCTCTGGTTAATTACTGTACTCTTATCTAAGTACTTACATACATGCAGTTCAATAATTTGTTCAAAGATCTTTCCTTTCATACAGTGGGTATGGAAAATATTCAGAGCCCCTTACACTTTTCACTCTTTGTTTCATTGCAGCCATTTGGTAAATTCAAAGAAGATCATTTTTATTCTCATTAATGTACACTCTGCACCCCATCTTGACTTAAAAAAAAACACTGAAATGTAGAAATATTTGCAAATTTATTAAAAAAGAAAAACTGAAATATCACATGATCATAAGTATTCAGACCTTTTGCTCTATATTGAATAGAAGCATTCCTTTGAGCTAGTACAGACTTCTTGGGAATGATGCAAGAAGTTTTTCACACCTGGATTTGGGGATCCTCTGCTATTCTTCCTTGCAGATCCTCTCCAGTTCTGTCAGGTTGGATGGTGAACATTGGTGGACAGCCATTTTCAGGTCTCTCCAGAGATCCTCAATTGGGTTTAGGGCTCTGGCTGGGCCAGTCAAGAGTGGATACAGAGTTGTTCTGAAGCCACTCCTTTGTTATTTTAGCTGTGTGCTTAGGTTCATTGTCTTGTTGGCAGGTGAACCTTTGGTCAAGTCTGGGGTGCCAAGCACTCATGAAGAGGTTTTCATTCACGTTATGTCTGTACTTGGCTGCATTCATGTTTCCTTCAATTGCAACCAGTTGTTCTGTCCCTGCAGCTGGAAAAACACCCTCCATAGCATGATACTGCTACCACCATGTGTCACTGTTGGGATAGTATCGGGCAGGCGATCAGCAGTGCCTGGTTTTCTCCACACATACCACTTAGGATTATCACCAAAATGTTCTATCTTCGTCTCTTCAGACCAGAGAATCTTATTTCTCATAGTCTGAGAGTCCTTCATTTTTTTGCAAACTCTATTCAGGCATTCATATGTCTTGCACTGAGGAAAGGCTTCCATCAGGCCACTCTGCCATAAAGACCTGACTGGTGGAGGGTTGCAGTGATAGTTGACTTTGTGGAACTATCGCCCATCTCCCTACTGCATTTCTGGAGCTCATCCACAGTGATCTTGGGGTTCTTCTTCACCTCTCTCACCAAGGCTGGTCTCTCATGATTCCTCAGTTTATCTGGAATGCCAGGTCCAGGAAGACTTTTGGTGGTCCCAAACTTCTTCCATTTAAGGATTATGGAGAACACTGTGCTATTAGGAACCTTGAGTACTGCAGAAATTTTTGTGTAACCCTGGCCAGATTTGTGCCTTGCCACAATTCTGTCTCTGAGCTCCTTCAGCAGCAGTTCCTTTGACCTCATGATTCTCATCTGGTCTGACATGCACTGTGAGCTGTGAGGTCTTATACAGACAAGTGTGTGCCTTTCCAAATCAAGTCCTATCAGTTTAATTAAACACAGCTGGTCTCTAATGAAGGAGTGGAACCATCTCAATGAGGATCACAAGGAAATTGACAGCATGTGACTTAAATATGAGTGTATGAGCAAAGGGTCTTAATAGTTATGACCATGTGATATTTCAGTTTTGCTTTTTTAATAAATTTGCAAACATTTCTACATTTCTGCAGAGTGTACATTAATGAGAGAAAAAAAATAACTTTTTTGAATTTACCAAATGGCTGCAATAAAACAAAAAGTAAGAAATTTAAATGGATCTGAATAAATTTCGTACACACTGTAGATGTAAGGTTCACTGGCCTGTATTCCCTGGCTTTAACTTCTTTCATTTTTTTGAAGGTAGGAACAGCATTTGCTCCTCTGGGACTTCTGTACTCCAGGAATTTTCAAAGATTCTGGCTAGCATTTCTGCTATTTCCTCTGCTATCCCTTTCAGTATCCTAGGATAGGGCTAAGCCAGAAAACAAGTGCAATAGGATCCTAACTGGTTAAAATAGGGACAAGCATAAGACTATTATCTCCTCACGTGGTTGTGAGTGAAACAACCGCTGATGTATATGTAGTAGTCTACTACTGATCCCTGGGTGATACATACTGAAGTAGGAGGCGATAAGGATAAAATGCAGTTCCTCCGCACTACTTCAAATGGATGACAAGGACTCCAAAAAGCTTGTGTAAAATATGGTTTATTGGTCTACACTTTTCAAAGTAATCCAACCTCTTCCTCAGGACAAAACCATAGCATCATTTACTTTTTCAACCATTGAGGCAATGCAGAGAAACTGCATAGTACCCTGTAATTTATCTGGACGAGGAGATTGAAATTAACAAAATAGAAAAATGGAACAGCACAGGTAATACTTAGCAATCCGGTAAAAAAGTCCTGAAAAGCACAGTGTCCAGCTGTGAGGTAGAGTCATTTAAATCTTAGAATGGCAGCACTAAAAAATTGATGCAAAAAATGACTCTATTGGGCCCAAAAAATGGCACAACATTTCGGTGTCAGGTTACATCCTTCTCAAGTACTTTTGGGCTCCATAAAGTCCTTTTTTGCATCAATTTTTGAGTGCTGCCATTCTGAGATTTAAATGAATTTAAATGAGCTAAGTGTCCCTTCACCATCTCTCTATTTGAGAGGAGATTTACAAATCACAGCAAGGTGAATCTGCTCCCTTTTATATATAGGTGCTAGAACTGTCGCATTTGTCCTAATATATCCAACAGTATCCAATGCTTTTTGTAGGGTCATTTTTGTTGTATGTCTTTCTAGATTTCGGGGGATAAATGGTGATATTGCTGGGATAATGTTTGAAATGCAAATATAACACTGATGACCACTGTCACTGTATTTTTAGTGTACTTAGTGTACTAGACTGAAAATTAGTAGATGAATGTTTTGTTTGTTTTATGACCATTTAATATGTTTTTGTCAATATTCACAGCCCAGAAGTTGTAAAAAGCGAACCATATGGAGAAAAGGCTGATGTTTGGGCAGCAGGCTGTATTCTCTATCAAATGGCGACTCTGAATCCACCGTTCCACAGCACTAACATGCTGTCATTAGCAACCAAAGTACGCAGGTTTGAATGGTTAACAGTTCTATCTTTCCCATCTATCACCAGATCAGACTTTTAGGGTACCGTCACACCTGGCCATATCGGCAGCGATTTCATAGGCGATGCAGGGGCGTGGCCTATCACCGCCGACATTGCCGGTGCGTCGCCTAATGTAAAGAGGCGATTTTTACGCCTTAGAGTGGTCGCCTGGTTTCGCAGCACTGCTCTGAAACCAGGCGAGCACTCTGGGGTGATGTGTACACATCGCCCCATGTAACATTGCGATCGCCGATGTTACAGGCGATGGGAGCCATAGGTTCCCATGTTACAGGATCGTCGCTGGGGTTTGTGGACACCCCAGCAGCGATGGCGCCTGTAACAATGCTGGTGCATCACCGGAGGTATCGCCGCGTGTAAACACGCAACGGCGATGCTGGCGGGGCGCCAAAAACGTGCGCGCTCCCGTGCATCGCTGGTGATATCTCCGGCGAAGTGTCCAGGTGTGACCGTACCCTTACAGATATTCTGAAAATAGTGCCCTAGCAATAAGGGACACCAAATAAAAGTGCAGATGCTATGTACGAGTATAATGAGTGCTCAAGTCAATCAGGATGACATGGCCTAAGCCACTGTATATGAACCAGACATAGACAGCACAAGTGCCAAATGGTATATGGACTTCTCTCTCCTTTATAGCTTGTTGAAGTGTACCCTCATTATTTCTCTTCAACAATCAAATAGCCACTATTGTTTCAGCAAATAAATCAATAGCACAGGCACATATAACACATTGTGCCTTAAAGTATTTATAGCCTGTGAACTTTTCCACATTTTTTTTATGTTATACCCACAAACCTAAACATATTTTTTAGGGATTTTATGTGATAAATTAACAGTAGAGTGTATTTATAAAATGTAAAATGATACATGGTCTTCTAAATATTTTGAAACTATAAATCTGAAAATGTTGCTTTAATATGTTTTTATTTAGTTATTCAATAATTAACAAATACTTTTTTCCAATCGAATACTTGAATAGAAAACCATTAACAGATCAATGTAATACAAAAGATTTTAGGGTGTAGGGAAGAAGAACACATACCGTAAAACATAAAAAGGGTAAACACATTAGGGAACACAACAGGGGAAGAAAACAGTGCAAGTACAAAAATGCTTATACCTACACTAAATGTGACGCCGATTGGTAATCAAGTTGTAAAGTCAGGAGAGCTCCTAAAAGAAGACGAGGATAACCAATTTCTCATATATTCATAAGATTCAGAATGCACCAATCATCTGAAGTTACAGTGTTGGCCAAAAGTATTGACACCCCTGCAATTCTGTCAGATAATACTCAGCTTCTTCCTGAAAATGATTGCAATCACAAATTCTTTGGTATTATTATCTTCATTTAATTTGTCTTCAATGAAAAAAACACAAAAAGAATTGTCCTAAAGCCAAATTGGATATAATTCCACACCAAACATAAAAAAGGGGGTGGGCAAAAGTATTGGCACTGTTAGAAAAATCATGTGATGCTTCTCTAATTTGTGTAATTAACAGCACCTGTAACTTACCTGTGGCACCTAACAGGTGTTGGCAATTACTAAATCACACTTGCAGCCAGTTGACATGGATTAAAGTTGACTCGACCTCTGTCCTGTGTCCTTGTGTGTACCACATTGAGCATGGAGAAAAAAAAGAAGACCAAAGAACTGTCTGAGGACTTGAGAAACCAAATTGTGAGGAAGCATGATCAATCTCAAGGCTACAAGTCCATCTTCAAAGACCTGAATGTTCCTGTGTCTACCGTGCGCAGTGTCATCAAGAAGTTTAAAGCCCATTGCACTGTGGCTAACCTCCCTAGATGTGGACGGAAAAAAAAAATTGCCAAGAGATTTCAACGCAAGATTGTGCGGATGGTGGATAAAGAACCTTGACTAACAGCCAAACAAGTTCAAGCTGCTCTGCAGTCCGAGGGTACAACAGTGTAAACCCGTACTATCCGTCGGCGTCTGAATGAAAAGGGACTTTATGGTAGGAGACCCAGGAAGACCCCACTTCATACCCCGAGACATAAAAAAGCCAGGCTGGAGTGTGCCAAAACTTACCTGAGAAAGCCGAAAACATTTTGGAAGAATGTTCTCTCTTTTTGGGCAAAGGCATCAACATAGAGTTTACAGGAGAAAAAAAGAGGCATTCAAAGAAAAGAACACGGTCCCTACAGTCAAACATGGCGGAGGTTCCCTGATGTTTTGGGGTTCCTTTGCTGCCTCTGGCACTGGACTGCTTGACCGTGTGCATAGTATTATGAAGTCTGAAGACTACCAACAAATTTTGTAGCAAAATGTAGGGCCCAGTGTGAGAAAGCTGGGTCTCCCTCAGAGGTCATGGGTCTTCCAGCAGGACAATGACCCAAAACACACTTCAAAAAGCACTAGAAAATGGTTTGAGAGAAAGCACTGGAGACTTCTAAGGTGGCCAGCAATGAGTCCAGACCTGAATCCCATAGAACATCTGTGGAGAGATCTAAAAATGGCAGTTTGGAAAAGGCACCCTTCAAACATCAGGGACCTGAAGCAGTTTGCCAAAGAAGAATGGTCTAAAATTCCAGCAGAGCATTGTAAGAAACTCATTGATGGTTACCCGAAGCGGTTGATCGCAGTTATTTTGGCTAAAGATTGTGCAACCAAGTATTAGGCTGAGGGTGCCAACACTTTTGTCTGGCCCATTTTTGGAGTTTTGTGTGAAATTATCAATGTTTTGCTTTTTGCTTCATTCTCTTTTGTGTTTTTTCATTGAAGACAAATTAAATGAAGATAATAATACCAAAGAATTTGTGATTGCAATCATTTTCAGGAAGAAACTGAGTATTATGTGACAGAATTGCAGGGGTGTCAATACTTTTGGCCAGCACTGTATTAGATCTTTCATCCATTCTAAAAAGTCCACAAATTCAACCCACCCCAGCTTAGAGGGGGAAGTAAATGATCTCTAGTGTTGAGAGATGACTTTTCTCATTGCTGTAAAAAAGAGTCCTTTCTTAATGGACGACATTTTCATTGTAAGTACCGAAAGTAAGCCTATGTGCCCACTGTGCATTTTTACTAATTTTTTTGCTGCGTTTCTGCACTAAAAACACAGCACCCAGAGTTTTGTGATGAAAGTCAATGTGATTTTCCAAAAGCTGTGTCCACATGTGCGTTTTTGGGTGCTGTGTTTTTGTTGCAGAAATTGCCTGCGTTTTTTTTAATGTCCCTGCTATTAACTTGTGCTTTTTTTGGTCTGTGTTTCCAATTGGCAGCCATTCTAATCAGCTGGAAACTGCAGCACTAAAAAAACACAACAAAAACGCACCAGAAAAGTGTGGGTGCATTTTTGAAACAGCTGCGTTTTTGTGGCTTAAAAAATGCAGCACAAACGCAGTGCAAAAAAATATGCACAGTGGGCACATAGCCTAACGCTGCTTCTGGAGACTTCTGTAGTGTTGCACCAACGGATTTGTTAACCCCTTTGTAATGCTCCACCCGTTCGCCTCAGATTGGGCCATGGTGGCCTTCCTGGTGTTGCAATCCAGTTGTTTCTAACCTGCTAACGTTGCTGATGATGTTCCACAAGGTATTCGACGAGCCAGGTGGAGTCTTCTCTGCAGCAATGTGACTTCTTTGCTAGGGTAGTCTCACCATAGGCCAAAATGCTGTTCATTTCTTCACCCTATCTTATAAACTTGGCTGGAATAATAAGGTGTTGATGGCTTCATGCTGGGAAGGCCTGTCTGGAGGAATCAAGTAGGTACTTGCCCACCATGATGTTACTTCCTCCCTGGACGACCTGGTATCCCTGATCTAAGGTTCCAAGAATGCTCTAGAGAGGTGAACTGAGAGAAGAGGTCAATGTTCCTGGCTCCCACCTTTCAGGACTGATCACGCCATGGCTTGCTACTTTTGCTGCTTCCCTTGAATGCATGGAAGTGGATTGTGTGAATCTGGCAAAGCTTCACCAGGAGGACCAATAAACTGAAGCAGAGTGCTTCTGCTGTGGAAGTCCTAATCAATAAATACATGTCTGACCTGTGAGGCTGGGAAACTTACAAGGCTAGGGTCCCTAGGACAGGCTACTTTAGGTGAGAGCAAGTCCTCTTCATCCCTAGCTCTGTCTGTGTCCGTATCCTGTGTTCTCTCTAGATTCACTGAGTTGGCCTTTCTGTACTCTGGTTCCGCCGGGAACTTCATGCAACAGGCCTTTGGGGTTGGCATCAGAGTCCTATCCAGCGACTTCAAGTTCTTATAACCTTATGATCCATTGATGAAAAACCTTTGACCAAGCCTCATCATTCAGCAAGTAGAGCTTCGGGTGGGAATGCTGTACTCAGAGATCACCTCCTATTTGCTTCCAGGTCTGTCTTATCCACTGATACTGGTCCTGCTGTGATTTCAGATACACAAACCTGTATTGGATTGGAGATTGGGAGATGTGCTCAGATGGGGTCAGTCTTTTTCTGAGAGGTCTTATTCCCACCCATCTTGCTCATCTTCCAGTGATGCCATTAAATTTTCCTGGTCTGACGTCTGCCCACTGGTCCTACTTTGATGTCTTAGACAAAAATGATGGTACCACCTGATGAAGACAGTCCAGCGCTGTCAAAACGTGTTGTGGCCTGTACAAAGGGATAATAAAGGCTTTATTTAAAACCTCTCACCCCAGCGCTCCATTAGACAGCTACAATCCCTGTTCCAATAGACAAGAAAGAGGCTGAGCTACCGCATGGGCCATATGATTGCCCTATTGACCTACTATTGTGTTCCTCACCTCCCCATGGCCAAATCTACCCTCTGTCCCAGGTAGAAACCCAAGACATGTTTGAATACATCAATGAAAATCTGGTAAGGGGATTTTATCCAGACGTTCTACACTCTTGCCGGAGCCAGGTTCTTCTTTGTAAAGAAAAAGATGGTTCCCTGGCCATGTATAGATTATAAAGGTCTCAACGAGCATGGCCAAGAACAAGTATCTGTTGCCTTTGATACTAAAATTGTTTGTCTGCCCTTGTGATTCCAGAATCTTCTCTAAGTTTGACCTCTGCAGTGACATTCTTGTCCATATATGGTAGGGTGATAAATAAAAGATGGCCTTTACACCCATGACAACCACTACAAGTAATGCTGTTCAGGTTAATCAGTGCACCAGCTGTCTTCCAGGAATTTGTGAACTATATTTTCCAGGGCCTTCTCTACTCGTTTGTGGTCATGTACCTGGACAACATTCTTGTGTTCTCTCCTGACTTGCCAACACACAACAGTTTGCCAGGTTCTGCAGAGGCTGAGGGAGATTCATGTATACGCCAAATTCAAGAAGTGTATCATTGAATGGACTTCACTTCCTCAGCTACATTATCCCTGACACCGGCTTGAAGATCGATTTGGTGAAGGTGTCAGTAGTTCTGAAGTGGCCTCATCCTGATGGAGTGAAGACAATCCAGCGGTTCCTGAGTTTCCCCAATAATTACCACCAAAATGTTCCACACTTATCATTCCGGAACGTTCCTATAATGGCCTTGATCTGCAAGAGGTCAAATCCAAAGATATGGACTCCTGAAGCAAAAAGTGCATTTATCACCCTCGAGCAGGCCTCCTCATCGGCTCTGGCACTGCATAGACTAGAGATCGACTAGCAATTCTTCTTTGATTGTAGATGTTTCTTCCTCTGAGGCTGGTGAGGTCCTCACTCAAAAGTCTGCTACCGGTCGGATGGTAACCTGTAGTTACTTTAGCAAGACTTTCTCTGCATTTGAGCGCAACTCCTCAATTAAAGACCAGGAATTGTTGACAATGAAGATGGCTTTGATGCTCCTGGAGGAAGCAATGAATCCCATTTTTGTCTATACTTACCACAGGAACTTGGCCTATGTACAGTTGGCTCTGAGGCTGAATCTGCTTTAACTTTGCTCACCATTTTGGGGTGGCCGAAAAGAGCGTCAAGTCGAATTCTTTCTCCAGGTCCTTTCAATCAATCAACCAGGAGGAGGAGCTTAAACATTGAGTCCTCCTAAATGCTGATGCTCCAGTAAACTTATTTCAGGTGACACCTGGAAAGACGATCATTGCAGACAGGAAGCATGTAGTGCAATGGGGTCATTCCTCTAAGATGGGTGATCACGGTGTGCAGAGAATTTCATCTCACAACACTATTGATAGCTAATCCTGTGCAAGGACATTGTGGACTTTGTTTCAGCTTGTCCTTCGTTTTTCCACAATAAGACCCCAAAGAAGCTTCCCGCTGGGCAACTACTTGCTCTTCCTGTACTGTCCACCCTTTGGCAGCACATATTGCTGGACTTTATCACTAATCTGCCGGCGTCCTTGGGGTGTTGCATCATCTGAGTAGTAGTGGACAGATTCTCTAAAATGGTCACTCCTTTATCCAGTCTTCCTTCTGCGCCTGTGCTCACTGAGTACTTTATCCAGCATATTTTCCGCTTGCATGGTCTACCACTCTATATTTTGTTCAACACAGGCATCCAGTTTTCATCCCAATGCTGGAGGGCCAACTGTAAGCTACAGGAAGTCATATTAGACTTTTTGGCGGCATACCATCTGCAGTATAATGGTCAAGTAGAGCGGGTCAACCAAACCCTGATTAATTTTCTGCTGCACTTCATCACCACTCTTTACAGTGATTTGGCCAAACTCCTACCATGGGCGGAATTCTACTAAAAAATTATGACAGTGAATCCTCCACAACCTTTCCATTCTTCATAGTTTATGGACAGCAGCCCAAAATCCCTTTCCTTGTGATAATTACCTCTGATGCTCCCATCAAAAGTTTCTCCGAAACCTGGGTGGTGACAAAGGCATCTCTGGAGCAATCCTCTCTTTGGATGAAAAGGCATGTGAATAAGAGACTCCTGGATCCTCCCTCATTCTGACCTGGAGACAAGGTATGACTCTCATCCAGATATGGCCATCTCAAGATGCCTGCCTACAGGTTGGTCCCTTTGAGATGCTCCAGCAAATTAATGCCATGTCCTATAATCTGAAAATTCTGGCCTTCCTGCTTATCTCTTATGGTACCTTTACACGTCCCCACCGAGGGTAGCAACAGGTAGGCACCACTTGTGCACGCGCGCGTTTGCAACTGTTGCTAACGGTACCTAATGCCGCAAATACACGCCGCCACAAGGTGCTCCACAGAAGGTATTTTCGTTCCCCGGAAGTGCCGATGGGTGCCACAGATTACCTTCTGTGGAGCACCTTCCCTGATTTACACACCACTACCACAAGGGAATATGGGCAGACCTGGGGCAGCAGGGACAACACATAGGCGTGCCAGAGTTGTGGATAACGAGACGCTCGTACGATAATTGGACAATACAATAGCATCATGATTGGCCAGCCAGCGCATTGCAAATGTGTAGTGACTGGTCAGCTCATTAAATATGCCGCCCTGTGCAGGGACAGCCAATGGGTACACAGTAGTCCCCACCAATGATAGCTGATGGGGCGTGGTATACATGACGCTGTGGCACGCCCCAGGGAACTCAAATACCGTGCCTGTTCCCCGATTACACGCCGCCACCATAGGGATTATACCTTCTTGTTTTTGAGCACGGCTGAAACACAGATATCCAAAGGCACAGGAAGGTACTTTCTGAATTACACGTTGACACTTCGCTGTCTTTTCAAGGTATCAGGTACAATTGTGTCCGATACCTGGCGGTTTCTACCTTTCGGTGGCGGCGTGTAAAGGTACCATTACTCCTTCCATGTACAGTTGTGCTCAAAAGTTTACATACCCCAGCAGATTTTTTGCTTTCTTGGCCTTTTTTCAGAGAATATGAATGATAACACAAAAACTTTTTTCCACTCATGGTTAGTGGTTGGTTGAAGCCATATATTGTCAAATTACTGTAAATGGGAAGTTTTACCGTCTTATAAAATAAAGAGCCTCATCTACCACTACCACAAAAGACTTCAATTTGTCATTGATGTTAAAGGAGGCAATACACGGTATTAAGAACTGGGGTATGTAAACTTTTGATCATTGTCATTTGGATGTTTTTGGTTGTCATTATGATTTAAAAAGAGAAAACACTGTAGTTAGGCAATAAATGGCTTCACCCATCCACTAACCATGAGTGGAAAAAAGTTTATTAGTTATCATTCATATTCTCTGAAAACAGGCCAAGAAAGCAAAGAATCTGCTGGGGTATGTAAACTTGTGAGCGCAACTGTACCACTTAGATATACTTCATTTCTATTTGTTCATTGATATATATATGTATTATACATATTTTTATTTTTCTTCTATTATTTTTTACCTCTCGATATACAAGGTGGGCCATCTATATGGATATGTGGAGCCCACTGGGACAGGGTACTCGGTACCGGACCGGGGTGTCACGGGGGTATCATGGCAGTCTTGGTCCGGACCGTGTCCCGAGCCCACAAGTAATGGGGGGTATTTACAGGGGAGAAAGTCGTGACGCCACCCATGGTGTGTGGTCAGGGTAACCACCACTGCTGTAGAACCTCCGGGGATGATGGATAGCAGCCTGAGATGTAACAGCTCTCCACGGGCAGAGCCTGGTTCCCCGGGGCAGAGGTGATAATAGTCTATGGATGATGCAGAGTAGGGGCAGTGGTAGAGATGGTAGTGGTTTGTGAGGGGAAAGTAGGGCTGGAGCGCAAGGATCACACAAACTCATGGTTTTGTAGTTTTCCAAGTCTTTACTGTAGGTGTTATTCAGCAGAGTACTGTCCACGGAGTCTGTTCCGGGGCCGGGTTGCACACACCTTGACCGGGTCCTTGGCTTCCCACTCCTGTGCTATGTGTGTGGCCCTGCTGCCGCTTCAGCTAGGCTGCCGGCTCTGTCTCCTCTCACGGGTACCCACTTCGCTGTGGTACAGTGAAGATATACCGTATATATTTGTGTATAAGCCGACCCGTGTATAAGCCGACCCCCCTACTTTTGCCCCCAAAACCTGGGAAACCTATTGACTCGTGTATAAGCCGAGGGTGGACCCCAGCACAGGTATACAGCCCCCAGAAGTGTGGTATACAGGCCCCGCCAGTGGTATACAGGCCTCCCCAGTGGTAGTATACAGCAGCCTCCCCAGTGGTAGTATACAGCAGCCTCCCCAGTGGTATATACAGGCCCCAGCAGTATATACAGCAGCCCCAGTGGTATACAGAAGCTTCCCCAGTGGTATATACAGGCCCCAGCAGTATTACAGCAACCTCCTCAGTGGTATATACAGGCCCCCGCTGTATATACAACAGCCCAAGTGGTATACAGGCCCCAGTGGTATACAGGCCCCAGTGGTATACAGGCCCCAGCGGTATACAGGCCCCAGCGGCATACAAGTCCCCTCAGAAGTGGTATACAGGCCCCCTCTGCAGTGGTATACACGCGTCCCCCTCCTTATCAGTGGTATACCGGGCCCCCCCTTGCTGCCGCACACCTGTAAAGTAATACATGATTATACTTATCCCTGTCGCCGCTCTGACACTGCACTCCTCCGGGTCTTCATGCTTCTTCCTGCTTGTGACCGGCAGGCGCAGGCAATGACGTCATTGCCTGTGCGCCGGAGGAAGAAGCATGAAGACCCGGAGGAGCACGGTGTCAGAGCGGCGACAGGGATAAGTATAATGATGTATTACTTTACAGGTGTGCGGCAAGAAGGGGGGGGCCCTGTATACCACTGATGGGGGGGGCGCCTGTATACCGATGGGGAAGGGGGGCGGGCGGCCAGCCTATGACTCGTGTATAAGCCAAGGGGGGGGGACTTTTCCGCACATTTTTTGTGCTGAAAAACTCGGCTTATACACGAGTATATACGGTATAACCTCCACTAGTCCAGTGTTTACTGTGCTGCTTGTGTCAGGCACAATTTCGGTTCCGGTATCTGGTCTTTTCTGGTCGTCATAATGGGAGACCCAGACAATGGGGTTTAGGGCTCTGCCCTCCGGAGGTCACACTAGGTACTACAAGTTTGTAGACACCGCCTCCTCCGCTTATAAACCCCCACCGTAGGAGACATCCTCAGTTTTAAACTTAGTGTGCTCGGAGGATCACGCTTTGCTTGCACTTCACTGCATTCTCACAGCTTACGTGATGGCGTATGAAGACAAGGTAAAATGGTCCCGCTCGGGACCCCCGACAGCCTCCCCGCTCACCCTCTGCGGAACACGCTGGTGGAGGTACCGGAGGGCTTTTAGCCTGGACACTTCAGTGTTCTCCCGGTACGCTGTCGCGCTCCTTCCTTTCCATCCCTCCATGGAGGCTCTGGTAAGGGGGAGCCTGGAGCCTTGCACAGCTCCGCTCCGTCCGAGGCCTCCCTAAATGGTGCTTACAGACCGGACGGAGCCAGCCCAGTCCGAGGCCTCCCTAAATGGTGCTTACACTCCGGACTGGTGCTGTACCCCCGTCCGAGGCCTCCCTAAAGGTGCTTACAGACCGGACCGGCACTGAGGCGCTCTGTGTCTCCTGTGTGCCTGGGGGTAGTGTCTGTCACTGTGGTGTCATGACACTCAGACCGCGCGGTTACCCTCGGGTCCGCGGTTCTGGCGGTGACCCTGTGCTGGGGTCTCCCTGGCTGACCGCCCTGTGTGTCACAGGGGCTGAGGCTGTAGACTGCGAGTGTTTTTATGTGTACATGCAGTCTGAGAGTGTGTGTGGTGATATTCACGCTCTTTTCCCGCGCTGCGGGCTCCGGCACCTCCATTGCTGAGGCAGTCTGGAGGAGGAGGAGGCAGCCCTTATGGTGACATCACCGCTGGGCGTGTTGTGTGTTCTTCCCGCGTGTTCCTGGCTCCGCCCACATCTTCACTGTCGGCGGCCATCTTCTCCCTCACTTCCCGGCTGGGATCTGGCTGCAGCGCGTGTCTGCACTTGCAAGGGAGACCGGAACTCGCGGAGGTCACACACACACACCGCTTCCTCCTACCGCTTTACTGCGGTCGGTAAGCCACCGGGATTCCCGGTTTGTTTGTGAACTTTGGCTTATATTCCCCTCACTGTGGAGATGTCCTCAGTTGGGAAGCATGCTGCTAAGGCGGCGGTGGTCTCCATTGCCTGTGTTACATGCAACGGGACACTGGTGGAGGGGTCCTGCAATAACTGCGGACGCCCAGAGGCCCGGTCTGCTACTACTGAGTCTGCAAATCCGGGATTATACCCTGAGGTTCAGGTGATCCCAGGGCCATGGGAAACGCAGAATAAGATCAATGAATCTCTGCTGTCCCAGATGTCCTCCATGTCGCAAACCCTGGAGGCACTGCATAGGAGACTGGAGAACCCAGCTACTCCTCCTAGTTACCCCCGGGTGTCTCTTACTTCTGCTGTAAGACCCCCTAAGCGAGCCCGTGAGGCTTCTCCTGAGCTCCAGACTCTCTCTGAGGAGGAGCGTTCCTCTGATGGTGAGGAAGATGATGGGGTTCTACTCTTGGGTCTATGTCTGAACCTCCAGATGGGGTGGAGGATCTGGTGTCCTCCATCAATGAGACATTGCGTCTTGTCACTCCTCCTGAGGAGGTGACGGTACACCCCAAGGAGATATACCAATGGCTGCGGCCAGAGGCTAGACCAAGTGGCTCCTTCATGGACCACACTAATTTCGGAAGGGTGATTAAAGCTCCCAGGTTGCATCCTGGGCGGCGTTATGTCCGTAAAACTAAGGACAATCGCTTTCCCTTTCCCCAGGAGGCGCTCCAGGAATGGTCGCAGTCTCCCAAGGTGGATGCTTCCATGACTAGGATTGCTGCGCGCTCCTTGTTTTCTGCCTCTGATAGCTCCTCGTTGAAGGATGCTACTGATAGACAGGTCGAGCAACTCGCCAAGTCTTCCTATGAGGCTGTGGGGTCTTCGTTTGCCCCTAATTTTGCCGCGGTCTGGACCCTACAAGCGATTACTATCTGTTTGGATGGTATCACTGATCTAGCTAGGTCCAGTTCAGAGGTCCTGGCTCTCACTGAGAGAGCAAGGGCCTATGCGGACTATGCCAGGACGGCATCTTTGGAAACTGCCACTCGCTCTGCTGTGGCCTCGGCCAATGCAATTGCGATCCGCAGGCTGTTGTGGCTGCGTCTTTGGGACTCAGATGCCACATCTAAGAAGATTTTACAAAATCTTCCGTTCGCTGGTGACAGGCTTTTTGGCACCGAACTGGACAAATTGATAAAGGATTCTGCTGAGTCTAAGATCCCGCAGAATAAGCCTAAGCCACGGTACACCGTGAAAAGGAACCCTAAGCAGTGGTCCTTTCGCTCCGGTTCACAGTCATCAACGGCGTCCACTCGCTCAGACCGAGGGGGCAAGCCTGCTACTCAGTGGCGTTCCAAGAGTCGTCAGAAGAAGCCGGCGGGGGCAGCGGCTGCCACCCCCAAGCCCGCTTCGACATGACTCGCTCTCTCATCCTGCCTCCCCACAGGTGGGGGGCCGCCTGTCCCGCTTTCAGGACAAGTGGCTTCTTCACATTCAAGATCAGTGGGTTCGAGACGTAGTCTCAAGAGGTTACAGGATAGAGCTGACGTCACAACCAATACACCGATTCCATCGGTCGGTTCCATCCCCAGAAAAGGCTCAGGCTTTTCACCTGGTGTTGGAGGGTCTCCGCAGAGACGGAGTGGTGGTCCCTGTGCCCACGGAAGAGAGGTTCAGGGGTTTTTACTCCAACCTCTTTATTGTCCCAAAGAAGGACGGCTCTTTTCGCCCGGTGTTGGACCTCAAGTTGTTCAACCGTCACGTGTTGGTTCGGAAGTTCCGCATGGAATCCCTGCGCTCAGTGATCGCGGCTGTGTCACAGGGAGACTTCCTAGCGTCCATCGATATCAGGGACGCTTACCTTCACGTCCCCATTGCACCAGCTCATCAGCGCTGGTTGAGATTCGCAGTGGGGGAAGAGCACTTCCAATTTGTGGCACTGCCATTCGGGCTAGCCTCAGCACCACGGGTGTTCACAAAGGTGATGGCCTCCATGATGGCTCTCCTGCATGCGCAGGGGCACGCCGTCATACCCTATTTGGACGACCTGTTGGTCAGGGCGCCATCGGAAGACCTTTGTCGGGTGAGCCTGGAGGTGACCATGAAGTCCCTGGAACGGTTCGGGTGGCTTATCAACATTCAAAAGTCGACCCTAGTTCCGACCCAGTCATTGACATATCTGGGCATGGACTTCCACACGGACTCGGCCCTGGTGTCCCTACCTCAAGCCAAGCAGCTTGCGATCCAATCAGGAGTGCAGAATGTCCTCCTGTCTCCACAGTCATCCCTACGGGTATTGATGAGACTGGTGGGTCGCATGGTAGCGGCGATAGAGGCGGTGCCGTTCGCACAGTTTCGCCTCCGTCCTCTCCAGCTGGAGATTCTTCGCAGATGGGACAAGAGGACGATCTCTCTGAATCGGCTGGTGACACTGTCACAACCAACCAGGGACTCTCTACAGTGGTGGCTCCAGCCACATCACCTGTCACGGGGCCGGTCCTTCCTAAAACCGTCATGGTTAGTGGTGACCACCGACGCCAGTCTGAAGGGCTGGGGGGCGGTGTTCTTGCACCACAGGGCTCAAGGCCTCTGGACTCAGTCGGAGTCGGCGTTGCAGATCAACGTGCTGGAGATCAAGGCGGTCTATCTGGCGCTACTGGCGTTTCAGAAATTCCTGTCAGGACAGCCCATTCGGGTACAGTCCGACAATGCGACGGCCGTCGCCTATATAAATCATCAGGGAGGGACCAGAAGTGCTCAGGCCCTCGCCGAAGTCCACCGCATTCTACTCTGGGTGGAGGAAAACGGCTGCCTGATCTCCGCAGTTCACATCCCAGGGGTCGAGAACTGGGAGGCCGACTATCTGAGCCGACAGGGGATGGACGCCGGAGAGTGGTCCCTACATCCAGACGTCTTCCGGGACATCTGCGGCAGGTGGGGCACTCCGGACGTGGATCTGATGGCCTCACGGCTGAATCATCAGGTGCCCCAATACATGGCGAGATCTTGGGATCCCCAGTCTCTGGGGGCGGACGCCCTGATCCTGAGCTGGTCCAGCTTTCAGCTGCCATATGTGTTTCCGCCTCTGGCTCTGATTCCCAGGGTCCTGTGGAAGATCAGGACAGAATGCAGAGTGGCCATTCTAGTGGCTCCAGATTGGCCCAGGAGGTCTTGGTACCCGGACCTGTGGCAACTGTCAGGCGGACACAGGTGGGCTCTTCCAGAACGCGCAGATCTACTCGCGCAAGGCCCATTCTTCCACCTCAATTCCAGGGCCCTCAGATTGACTGCATGGCTCTTGAGGCCTGGCTGCTGACATCCAGAGGTTTCTCTCCTACAGTGGTTGCCACTATGAATCGGGCAAGGAAACCTGTTTCCAGGAAGATATACCACAGAACGTGGAAGATCTTTTTTACCTGGTGTGCCTCTGGTGGCCGCTCTCCGTGGCCTTTGTCTATCCCGACATTGTTGGCCTTCCTACAGTCGGGGTTGGAGTTGGGATTATCCCTTGGCTCTCTGAAAGGTCAAGTATCAGCACTTTCAGTGTTGTTTGACAGGCGCTTGGCGCTCCTCCCGAAGGTACGTCAATTTCTGCAGGGGGTGTCTCGGGTGGTCCCGCCCTATAGACGACCTCTGGACCCTTGGGACCTAAACATGGTCCTGGCGGCACTGCAGAAACCGCCGTTTGAGCCACTGAGAGACGTCTCTCTCTCTCGTCTGTCCCAGAAGGTGGTCTTTCTGGTGGCGATTACGTCTCTGAGACGGGTCTCAGAATTGGCTGCACTTTCGTGCAAGTCTCCCTTTCTGGTGGTTCACCAAGACAAGGTGGTGTTGCGCCCACGGCCTGAATTTCTGCCGAAGGTGGTTTCAACGTTTCACCTAAACCAGGAGATTGTTCTTCCATCATTTTGCCCCGCTCCCGTTCATCAGGTTGAGCGCGACCTCCATACTCTGGATCTCGTGAGAGCTGTACGCATTTATGTGTCCAGGACCGCCTCCTTTAGGAGTTCGGATTCCTTATTTGTCCTCACGATGGGTCGCTGTAAGGGGGCCGCGGCTTCGAAGTCGACCTTGGCCAGATGGATCAAGGCTCCCATTCAGGAGGCATACCGGTCTTCTGGTTTGCCTCTCCCGGTGGGTTTGAAGGCACACTCTACGAGAGCTGTAGGTGCCTCCTGGGCCTTGCGACATCGAGCTTCTGCTCTACAGGTGTGTCAGGCGGCCACTTGGTCCAGCCTGCACACTTTCTCTAAGCACTATATGGTGCATGCCCATGCCTCTGCGGATGCGAGTTTGGGCAGGCGGGTTCTCCAGGCGGCGGTTGCCCACCTTTAGAGGGAACCATGTGTTATCCGTCTTGTGATCTCTCCGCCCTGGGGTATTGCTTTAGGACATCCCCATTGTCTGGGTCTCCCATTATGACGACCAGAAAAAAGAGAATTTTGTTTACGTACCGTAAATTCTTTTTTCTTTAGTCATCAATGGGAGACCCAGCACCCACCCAGTTGTTCCGTTGCATATTTTGCACTTGTTCTGTTCTCTGTTGAGACAGTGTTTGCCGGGTTGTTGAACCGTCTGTGCACGGCATTCTTCCCGATGTTTCGGGTGTGGTTTAATTTCTCCTCGCAGCTTATGGACTAAACTGAGGATGTCTCCTACGGTGGGGGTTTATAAGCGGAGGAGGCGGTGTCTACAAACTTGTAGTACCTAGTGTGACCTCCGGAGGGCAGAGCCCTAAACCCCATTGTCTGGGTCTCCCATTGATGACTAAAGAAAAAAGAATTTACGGTACGTAAACAAAATTCTCTTTTTGCGCTCCTCCGGGGCGAGTTATAGAGTAACTCAGTCTCCCAGGTGTGTTCCTCTGTTCCTCTTAACTCCTTCCCTCAGACCCTGGCTAGGCCTGGAATTGAGCAGCGGACCATGGGGTGAGCCTAAGGCAGCTCCTTTACACCCAGGTCCTTCTTCCTCAATTTTCCAAGGAACTGAACTCCTCACTTCCTCTCCACACCAGAATATATAGGCAGCTTTAGCTCCCCCTTTTGGCCTGGAGGCGCTAGTGTAGTGTTGTGTGTTGTGTGGGGAATTAAGCCCTGGTGTTGTTACTGCGGCACATGAACCCCTGGGGGAAAACAGGCCAAGAAAGCAAAGAATCTGCTGGGGTATGTAAACTTTTGAGCGCAACTGTACCACTTAGATATACTTAATTTCTATTTTTACATTGATATTTATATATATATCTATTATATAAAAGCCAAAGGCCACTTCCGGAGAACCCGAAGGGTTACTTCCGTGACGGCCTCCGACCATGCTGCTGACGTCACAGTGCAGTGTAGCCGCACGGAACTTTCCGTGCAGCTACAGGCACCGGCGTTTCAACGTTCCGCTCGCCCCTCACTACTGTCTCATCAAACACACACACACACAGCCTCTCACTACAGTCCTCCCAAACACACACACACCATCCTAACCACATCACACACACACACTCACACACCCACACAAACACACACCCACACACACACACACACTCCAGTATACTTACCCCGCCGCCATCCCGCTGCACCGCTCCCGCCATGGCTCCGCCCACATCGCGGGGGCTCCCGCCACGGCTCCGCCCACATCGCGGGGCTCCCGCCATGGCTCCGCCCACCCCGCGGGACTCCCGCCTTGGCTCCGCACACCTCGCAAAACCCCCGCCTTGGCTCCGCCCACCTCGCGATACTCCCGCCTTGGCTCCGCCCACCTCGCGAGACTCCCGCCTTGGCTCCGCCCACCTCGCGGGACTCCCGCCATGGCTCCGCCCACCTAGCCTGCGCTGACCACAGAGCTGCCGTCCTCTGCTGACCACAGAGCCTCCTTCCTTCGCTGACCACAGACCCGCCATCCTCTGCTGACCACAAGACCCGCCGTCCTCTGCTGACCACAGAGCCGCCGTCCTCTGCTGACCACAGAGCCGCCGTCCTCTGCTGACCACAGACCCGCCGTCCTCTGCTGACCACAGACCCGCCGTCCTCTGCTAACCACAGAGCTGCCGTCCTCTGCTGACCACAGAGCTGCCGTCCTCTGCTGACCACAGAGCCTCCTTCCTGCGCTGACCACTCGACCACAGAGCCTCCTTCCTCTGCTGACCACAGACCCGCCGTCCTCTGCTGACCACAGACCTGCCGTCCTCTGCTGACCACAGACCCGCCGTCCTCTGCTGACCACAGAGCCGCCGTCCTCTGCTGACCACAGACCCGCTGTCCTCTGCTGACCACAGACCCGCCGTCCTCTGCTGACCACAGAGCTGCCGTCCTCTGCTGACCACAGAGCCTCCTTCCTGCGCTGACCACTCGACCACAGAGCCTCCTTCCTTCGCTGACCACAGAGCCGCCGTCCTCTGCTGACCACAGAGCCGCCGTCCTCTGCTGACCACAGAGCCGCCGTCCTCTGCTGACCACAGAGCCGCCGTCCTCTGCTGACCACAGAGCCGCCGTCCTCTGCTGATCACTCTGCCTCCTTCCTGCGCTGATCACTCTGCCTCCTTCCTGCGCTAACCACAGAGCCGCCGTCCTCTGCTGACCCACAGCCGCCGTCCTCTGCTGACCACAGAGCCGCCGTCCTCTGCTGACCACAGAGCCGCCATCCTCTGCTGACCACAGAGCCGCCGTCCTCTGCTGACCACAGACCGCCGTCCTCTGCTGACACAGACCGCCGTCCTTTGCTGACCACAGACCGCCGTCCTCTGCTGACCACAGACCCGTCGTCCTCTGCTGACCACAGAGCCGCCGTCCTCTGCTGACCACAGAGCGCCGTCCTCTGCTGACCACAGACCCGCCGTCCTCTGCTGACCACAGACCCGCCGTCCTCTGCTGACCACAGAGCCGCCGTCCTCTGCTGACCACAGAGCCGCCGTCCTCTGCTGACCACAGACCGCCGTCCTCTGCTGACCACAGACCCGCCGTCCTCTGCTGACCACAGATGCTGCCGTCCTCTGCTGACCACAGAGCCTCCTTCCTGCGCTGACCATCGACCACAGAGACTCCTTCCTTCGCTGACCACAGACCCGCCGTCCTCTGCTGACCACAGACCGCCGTCCTCTTCTGACCACAGAGCCGCCGTCCTCTGCTGACTACAGAGCCGCCGTCCTCTGCTGACCACAGACCCGCCGTCCTCTGCTGACCACAGACCCGCCGTCCTCTGCTGACCACAGAGCCGCCGTCCTCTGCTGACCACAGAGCCGCCGTCCTGCGCTGACCACTCTGCCTCCTTCCTGCGTGACCACTCTGCCTCCTTCCTGCGCTAACCACAGAGCCGCCGTCCTCTGCTGACCACACAGCCGCCGTCCTCTGCTGACCACAGAGCCGCCGTCCTCTGCTGACCACAGAGCCGCCATCCTCTGCTGACCACAGAGCCGCCGTCCTCTGCTGACCACAGACCCGCCGTCCTCTGCTGACCACAGACCCGCCGTCCTTGCTGACCACAGACCCGCCGTCCTCTGCTGACCACAGACCCGTCGTCCTCTGCTGACCACAGAGCCCCGTCCTCTGCTGACCACAGAGCCCCGTCCTCTACTGACCACAGAGCCCCGTCCTCTGCTGACCACAGAGCCCCCGTCCTCTGCTGACCACAGAGCCCCGTCTTCTGCTGACCACAGACCCCATCCTCTGCTGACCACAGAGCCCCCGTCCTCTGCTGACCAGTCCTCTGCTGACCACAGAGCCCCCGTCCTCTGCTGACCACAGAGTTCCCGTCCTCTGCTGACCACAGAGCCCCCGTCCTCTGCTGACCACAGAGCCGCCGTCCTCTGCTGACCACAGAGCCGCCGTCCTGCGCTGACCACTCTGCCTCCTTCCTGCGCTGACCACTCAGCCTCCTTGCTGCGCTGACCACAGAGCCGCCGTCCTCTGCTGACCACACAGCCGCCGTCCTCTGCTGACCACAGAGCCGCCGTCCTCTGCTGACCACAGAGCCGCCGTCCTCTGCTGACCACAGAGCCGCCGTCCTCTGCTGACCACAGAGCCGCCGTCCTCTGCTGACCACAGAGCCGCAGTCCTCTGCTGACCACAGAACCGCCGTCCTCTGCTGACCACACAGCCGCCGTCCTCTGCTGACCACACAGCCGCCGTCCTCTGCTGACCACAGAGCCGCCGTCCTCTGCTGACCACAGAGCCGCCGTCCTCTGCTGACCACAGAGCCGCCGTCCTCTGCTGACCACAGAGCCGCCGTCCTCTGCTGACCACAGAGCCGCCGTCCTCTGCTGACCACAGAGCCGCCCTCTTCTGCTGACCACAGATCCGCCGTCCTTGCTGACCACAGAGCCGCCGTCCTCTGCTGACCACAAGAGCCGCCGTCCTCTGCTGACCACAGAGCCGCCGTCCTGTGCTGATCACTCTGCCTCCTTCCTGCGCTGATCACTCTGCCTCCTTCCTGCGCTGATCACTCTGCCTCCTTCTTGCGCTGATCACTCTGCCTCCTTCCTGCGCTGATCACTCTGCCTCCGTCCTCTGCTGACCACAGAGCCCCCGTCCTCTGCTGACCACAGAGCCCCCGTCCTCTGCTGACCACAGAGCCGCCATCCTCTGCTGACCACAGAGCCGCCGTCCTCTGCTGACCACAGACCCGCCGTCCTCTGCTGACCACAGACCCGCCGTCCTTTGATGACCACAGACCCGCAGTCCTCTGCTGACCACAGAACCGCCGTCCTCTGCTGACCACACAGCCGCCGTCCTCCTGCTGACCACACAGCCGCCGTCCTCTGCTGACCACAGCCCGCCGTCCTCTGCTGACCACAGAGCCCGCCCTGCTGACCACAGAGCCGCCGTCTCTGCTGACCACAGAGCCCGTCCTCTGCTGACCACAGAGCCGCCGTCCTCTGCTGACCACAGAGCCGCCGTCCTCTGCTGACCACAGAGCCGCCCTCTTCTGCTGACCACAGAGCCGCCGTCCTCTGCTGACCACAGAGCCGCCTTCCTCTGCTGACCACAGAGCCGCCGTCCTCTGCTGACCACAGAGCCGCCGTCCTGTGCTGATCACTCTGCCTCCTTCCTGCGCTGATCACTCTGCCTCCTTCCTGCGCTGATCACTCTGCCTCCTTCTTGCGCTGATCACTCGCCTCCTTCCTGCGTGATCACTCTGCCTCCGTCCTCTGCTGACCACAGAGCCCCGTCCTCTGCTGACCACAGAGCCCCGTCCTCTGCTGACCACAGAGCCCCCGTCCTCTGCTGACCACAGAGCCCCCGTTCTCTGCTGACCACAGAGCCCCCGTCCTCTGCTGACCACAGAGCCGCCGTCCTCTGCTGACACAGAGCCGCCGTCCTTGCTGACCACAGAACCGCCGTCCTCTGTGACCACACAGCCGCCGTCCTTGCTGACCACACAGCCGCCGTCCTCTGTGACCACAGAGCCGCCGTCCTCTGCTGACCACAGAGCCGCGTCCTTGCTGACCACAGAGCCGCCGTCCTCTGCTGACCACAGAGCCGCCGTCCTCTGCTGACCACAGAGCCGCCGTCCTCTGCTGACCACAGAGCCGCCCTCTCTGCTGACCACAGAGCCGCCGTCCTCTGCTGACCACAGAGCCGCGTCCTCTGCTGACCACAGAGCCGCCGTCCTCTGCTGACCACAGAGCCGCCGTCCTTGCTGACCACAGAGCCCCGTCTCTGCTGACCACAGAGCCCAGTCCTCTGCTGACCACAGAACCGCCGTCCTCTGCTGACCACACAGCCGCGTCTCTGCTGACCACACAGCCGCCGTCCTCTGCTGACCACAGAGCCGCCGTCCTCTGCTGACCACAGAGCCGCCGTCCTCTGCTGACCACAGAGCCGCCGTCCTCTGTGACACAGAGCCGCCGTCCTCTGCTGACCACAGAGCCGCGTCTTGCTGACCACAGAGCCGCCCTCTTCTGCTGATCACAGAGCGCCGTCCTTGCTACCACAGAGCCGCCGTCCTCTGCTGACCACAGAGCCGCCGTCCTCTGCTGACCACAGACGCCTCCTGTGCTGATACCTGCCTCCTTCCTGCGCTGATCACTCTGCTCCTTCCTGCGCTGATCACTCTGCCTCCTTCTTGCGTGATCACTCTGACCCTTCCTGCGCTGATCACTCTGCCTCCGTCCTCTGCTGACCAAGAGCCGCCGTCCTCTGCTGACCACAGAGCCGCCGTCCTCTGCTGACCACAGAGCCCCCGTCCTCTGCTGACCACAGAGCCCCCGTCCTCTGCTGACCACAGAGCCCCGTCCTCTGCTGACCACAGAGCCGCCCTCTTCTGCTGACCACAGAGCCGCCGTCCTCTGCTGACCACAGAGCCGCCGTCCTCTGCTGACCACAGAGCCGCCGTCCTCTGCTGACCACAGAGCCGCCGTCCTGTGCTGATCACTCTGCCTCCTTCCTGCGCTGATCACTCTGCCTCCTTCCTGCGCTGATCACTCTGCCTCCTTCTTGCGCTGATCACTCTGCCTCCTTCCTGCGCTGATCACTCTGCCTCCGTCCTCTGCTGACCACAGAGCCCCGTCCTCTGCTGACCACAGAGCCCCCGTCCTCTGCTGACCACAGAGCCCCCGTCCTCTGCTGACCACAGAGCCCCCGTCCTCTGCTGACCACAGAGCCCCCGTCCTCTGCTGACCACAGAGCCGCCGTCCTCTGGACCACAGAGCCGCCGTCCTCTGCTGACCACAGACCGCCGTCCTCTGCTGACCACAGACCCGCCGTCCTTTTGCTGACCACAGACCCGCCTTCTTTTGCTGACCACAGACCCGTCGTCCTCTGCTGACCACAGAGCCCCCGTCCTCTGCTGACCACAGAGCCCCCGTCCTCTACTGACCACAGAGCCCCCGTCCTCTACTGACCACAGAGCCCCCGTCCTCTGCTGACCACAGAGCCCCCGTCCTCTGCTGACCACAGAGCCCCCGTCCTCTGCTGACCACAGAGCCCCCGTCCTCTGCTGACCACAGACCCCCATCCTCTGCTGACCACAGAGCCCCCGTCCTCTGCTGACCAGTCCTCTGCTGACCACAGAGCCCCGTCCTCTGCTGACCACAGAGTTCCCGTCCTCTGCTGACCACAGAGCCCCCGTCCTCTGCTGACCACAGAGCCGCCGTCCTCTGCTGACCACAGAGCCGCCGTCCTCGTCCCTACACTCTGCCTCCTTCCTGCGCTGACCACTCTGCCTCCTTGCTGCGCTGACCACAGAGCCGCCGTCCTCTGCTGACCACACAGCCGCCATCCTCTGCTGACCACAGAGCCGCCGTCCTCTGCTGACCACAGAGCCGCCGTCCTCTGCTGACCACAGAGCCGCCGTCCTCTGCTGACCACAGAGCCGCCTCCTCTGCTGACCACAGAGCCGCAGTCCTCTGCTGACCACAGAACCCCTCCTCTGCTGACCTCACAGCCGCCGTCCTCTGCTGACCACACAGCCGCCGTCCTCTGCTGACCACAGAGCCGCCGTCCTCTGCTGACCACAGAGCCGCCGTCCTCTGTTGACCACAGAGCCGCCGTCCTCTGCTGACCACAGAGCCCCGTCCTCTGCTGACCACAGAGCCGCCCTCTTCTGCTGACCACAGAGCCGCCGTCCTCTGCTGACCACAGAGCCGCCGTCCTCTGCTGACCACAGAGCCGCCGTCCTCTGCTGACCACAGAGCCGCCGTCCTGTGCTGATCACTCTGCCTCCTTCCTGCGCTGATCACTCTGCCTCCTTCCTGCGCTGATCACTCTGCCTCCTTCTTGCGCTAATCACTCTGCTCCTTCCTGCGCTGATCACTCTGCCTCCGTCCTCTGCTGACCACAGAGCCCCGTCCTCTGCTAACCACAGAGCCCCGTCCTCTGCTGACCACAGAGCCCCCGTCCTCTGCTGACCACAGAGCCCCGTCCTCTGCTGACCACAGAGCCCCCGTCCTCTGCTGACCACAGAGCCGCCGTCCTCTGCTGACCACAGAGCCGCCGTCCTCTGCTGACCACAGAGCCGCAGTCCTCTGCTGACCACAGAACCGCCGTCCTCTGCTGACACACACAGCCGCCGTCCTCTGCTGACCACACAGCCTGTCCTCTGCTGACCACAGAGCCGCCGTCCTCTGCTGACCACATAGCGCCGTCCTCTGCTGAGACCCACTGACCAAGCCGCGTCTCATGCTGACCACAGAGCCGCCGTCTTGCTGACCACAGAGCCGCCCTCTTCTGCTGACCACAGAGCCGCCCCTCTGCTGACCACAGAGCCGCGTCCTATGCTGACCACAGAGCCGCCGTCCTCTGCTGACCACAGAGCCGCCGTCCTGTGCTCACCTGAGCCTCCTCTGTGCTGATCACTCTGCTCCTTCTGCGCTGATCACTCTGCTCCTTCCTGCGCTGATCACTCTGCCTCCTTCCTGCGCTGATCACTCTGCCTCCGTCCTCGCTGACATCGGCCCCCGTCCTCTGCTAACCACAGAGCCCCCGTCCTCTGCTAACCACAGAGCCCCCGTCCTCTGCTGACCACAGAGCCCCCGTCCTCTGCTGACCACAGAGCCCCCGTCCTCTGCTGACCACAGAGCCCCCGTCCTCTGCTGACCACAGAGCCCCCGTCCTCTGCTGACCACAGAGCCCCCGTCCTCTGCTGACCACAACGCCTCTGAACAGGGCCCCCGTCCTCTGCTGACCACAGAGCCCCCGTCCTCTGCTGACCACAGAGCCGCCGTCCTACGCTCACCACTCTGCCTCCTTCCTGCGCTTACCACTCTGCCTCCTTCCTGCGCTGACCACTCTGCCTCCTTCCTGCGCTGACCACAGAGCGCCATCCTCTGCTGACCACAGGCCGCCGTACTCTGCTGACCACAGAGCCGCCGTATACAGTGGCAACCACTGAGCCACCATATACAGTGCTAACCACTGAGCCACCATATACAGTGCTAACCACTGAGCCACCATATACAGTGCTAACCACTGAGCACCATATACAGTGCTAACCACTGAGCCACCATATAGTGCTAACCACTGAGCCACCGTATACAGTGCTAACCACTGAGCCACCGTATACAGTGCTAACCACTGAGCCGCCGTACAGTGCTAACCACTGAGCCACCATACAGTGCTAACCACTGAGCCACCATATACAGTGCTAACCACTGAGCCACCATATACAGTGCTAACCACTGAGCCGCCATACAGTGCTAACCACTGAGCCACCATACAGTGCTAACCACTGAGCCACCATATACAGTGCTAACCACTGAGCCACCATATACAGTGCTAACCACTGAGCCACCACACAGTGCTAACCACTGAGCCTCCATACAGTGGTAACCACTGAGCCACCATATACAGTGCTAACCACTGAACCACCATACAGTGCTAACCACTGAGCCACCATACAGTGCTAACCACTGAGCCACCATATACAGTGCTAACCACTGAGCCACCATATACAGTGCCAACCACTGAGCCACCATATACAGTACCAACCACTGAGCCACCATATACAGTGCTAACCACTGAGCCACCATATACAGTGCTAACCACTGAGCCACCATATACAGTGCTAACCACTGAGCCACCATACAGTGCTAACCACTGATCCACTATATACAGTGCTAACCACTCAGCCACCATACAGTGCTAACCGCTGAGCCACCATATACAGTGCTAACCACTGAGCCACCATACAGTGCTAACCACTGAGCCACCATACAGTGCTAACCACTGAGCCACCATATACAGTGCTAACCACAGAGGCACCATATACAGTGATAACCACTGAGCCACCGTATACAGTGCTATCCACTGAGCCACCGTATACAGTGCCAACCACTGAGCCACCGTATACAGTGCTAACCACTGAGCCACCGTATACAGTGCTAACCACTGAGCCACCTTATACAGTGCTAACCACTGAGCCATCATATACAGTGCTAACCACTGATCCACTATATACAGTGCTAACCACTCAGCCACCATACAGTGCTAACCGCTGACCCACCATATACAGTGCTAACCACTGAGCCACCATACAGTGCTAACCACTGAGCCACCATATACAGTGCTAACCACTGAGCCACCATACAGTGCTAACCACTGAGCCACCGTATACAGTGCCAACCACTGAGCCACCATACAGTGCTAACCACTGAGCCACCATATACAGTGCTAACCACTGAGCCACCATATACAGTGCTAACCACTGAGCCACCATACAGTGCTAACCACTGAGTCACCATATACAGTGCTAACCACTGAACCACCATATACAGTGCTAACCACTGAGCCACCATATACAGTGCTAACCACTGAGCCACCGTATACTCTGCTACCCACTGAGCCACCTGTATACACACAATTTATTTCACCGCACTCCCCTAACTATTAGTAAATAAACTATATATGGATTCTAGACTACCCGATTCTTTAGAATCGGGCCGCCATCTAGTATATATATATATATATATATATATATATATATATATATTTTTTTTTTTTTTTTTCTAATATTTTTTAACTCTCGATATACAGGGTGGGCCATCTATATGGATACACATAAATAAAATGGGAATGATTGTTGATATCAGCGTTTTTTTTTTTCGCAGCCGCAACTGCCGGAACCGCACTTGCACCACCTGCCACATACTTACCGCAAGCCCCATAGACAATGCATGGGGCTCGCCGCAAGTATGGCCGTCAGGCGGAAAAAGCGTCAGAAGCGGTTTTTTTTTACCTCGACTGCCTCATTTTTAAAAAAAAACCCAGTGTGAAGAGGCCCTTAGGAGGATATCTGTTTGTGCAGGTAACTATTACTGTGCAGAATTATTAGGCAACTTAATAAAAAACATATATTCCCATCTCACTTGTTTATTTTCACCAGGTAAACCAATACAACTGCACAAAATTTAGAAATAAACATTTCTGACATGCAAAAACAAAACTCAAAAAAATTAGTGACTAATATAGCCACCTTTCTTTATGATGACACTCAACAGCCTTCCTTCCACAGATTCTGTCAGTTGATTGATCTGTTTACAATCAACATTGCGTTCAGCAGCCACCACAGCCTCCCAGACACTGTTCCGAGAGGTGTACTGTTTTCCCTCCCTGTAGATCTCACATTTTAGGAGGGACCACAGGTTCTCTATGGTGTTCAGGTGAACAAGGGGGCCATGTCATTATTTTTCTTCTTTTAGACCTTTACTGGCCAGCCACGCTGTGGAGTAGTTGGATGCATGTGATGGAGCATTGTCGTTCATGAAAATTATGTTTTTCTTGAACGATACCGACTTCTTCCTGTACCACTGCTTGAGAAGTTGTCTTCTAGAAACTGGCAGTAAGTCTGGGAGTTGAGCTTCACTCCATCCTCAACCCGAAAAGGTCCCACAAGTTCATCTTTGATGATACCAGCCCATACCAGTACCCCACCTCCACCTTGCTGGCGTCTGTGTCGGAGTGGAGCTCTCTGCCCCTTACTGATCCAGCCTCTGGCCCATCCATACATGTATTGTAGAAGTGTTTTATGCTCCTAGATGCAAGTGGGAGTGGACCCCCTGGGTCACAGTACCAGCTTAACCTGGAGAGGCTTGACTACGCAACTACCTCATCTTCACTAGAGCCTTTGATGGTGAGGTTAGGCTTGTGCTGAAAGGTAGCCACCAAGTGTTACTCTGGGGAGACTCGGCACTGCAACATATGGCCCCAGTGGTCAGGAATGCAGGCAAGGACACGGATGCAGGCAGGAACTGGTACTAACAGGTGCAGATGAGGCGGCTGGTGTAGGGAGTTGCAGACACAATGGCAGGTGTGTGCAGATGCTGTGGGTACAGCAAGCATTGCTGGAGAAGTTTGACCTGCATGTTTGGAAGATGTGGGAGGTATGGCAGGTGCAGATGGTACAACAGGTAGGAGAAGACTGGCACCTGGAGCAGCAGATATGGGTAGGTATTGCAACACAGGAGCAGGTTAGCTAGCACAGATAGGAGTAACAAGCACAGGTATGGGAACAGTATAAGGAAGAGAATGAACCCCGACAACTAATGTGTCACTAGCAAAAGACCAGGCACCTCCCATAGAAGGAGAGTGCCTTAAGTACCCAGTAACTGGGGCACATACTGAGCATGTACACTGCCCCTTTAAGACACAGGGAGTGCATGGGCTTATATCCTAAGCAAGCTCCTGTGAGACCAGTGCGGCTTGCATAGGCCCTGGGAGCAGGCAGGAGGAACACTCACTGCAGAGCAGCTGGAAGGCTGAGTTCCCTTCAGGACAAAGCGGGTATGCCATTACAGTACCCCTCCAATTATGCCTCCCCTTTTCTAGACTCGAAAGGAATCTCTTCAGCAGAAGAAGGGCCTTAATATTCTCTTTGTTCTCCCATGAACTTTACTCAGGACCAAAACTCCTCCAATAAACCAAAAATAGGGGTTTGTCTTTCATCATGGCAAGGATATTATTTACCTCAAAGATGTCTTCCACACTGACCTTTAAAGGCTTACCGCGTTTTTTTTCGTGGCCGCAACTGCCCCAACTGCCGGACCTGCATTTGCCGCACTCTTACCACAAGCCCCATAGACAATGCATGGGGCCTGCTGCAAGCGCGTAGCAAGTGCGGCCGTTAGGCAGAAAATGCGGCAGATGCGTTTTTTTTACCGCGACTGCTGCATTTTTCAAAAAACTCCAGTGTGAAAAGGCCCTAGGATAGCCAAATCTAAAGGGACCCAACTCCAATTTCCAAAAATATTAAGCTTTGATGTTTAAGTTTTTTGGGTTGATTGAGAACATAGTTGTTGATCAATAATAAAAATAATCCTCTACAGTACAACTTATAATTCTGCACACAGTGTAGTATATGGGAGGGGGAAATCTTTTCCAGATGGGTGGTGACCATCACAGCAATTTTGAAGCTGGCCATTTTGGATCCAACTTTTTTTTTTCAAAGGGAAGAGGGACATGTGGCACATCAAACACACTGATAATTGTATAAGAAATACAATAGTGTGCTTGGTTTTTATGTAACTTTATTCTTTCATGAGTTATTTACAAGTTTATGACCACTTATAAAATGTGTTCAAAGTGCTGCCCATTCTCTTGGATTGTCAATGCAATCCTCTTCTACCACTCTTAACACACTGATAGCAACACCACAGAGGATATGCTAGCACAGGCTTCCAGTATCCATTGTTTCAGATGCTGCACATCTCGTACCTTCACAGCATAGACAGTTGCCTTGATGAGGCAAACCTTTTTGTGAATGGTGAGGTTAACAAACAAAACCACCACTATTGGTCTGACACTAACCCACAGTCAGGGGCGGAACTACCGTGGTGCAGCTGGTGCAGCTGCACCAGGGCCCCGGTCAGCTGGGGGGCCCCTGAAGGCTCCAGCAGCGGGTCCGTTCCGCTCCCTGACAGGACTCAGGATGTGGGGGGATTTGGTGCTGGTAGAATACAGCGCCGCCGCCGCCCGCAGCTTTATTATGGGGGGGGTGGATTTTAACACATTGCGCACCTGCTGTGTGCCAGGTGCCTCATCCTATTGGCGGCCGCGGCCCCTTCTCTCTGCACTGCCAGCCGGGCACAGTCGGGGACGTTGTGTTTCCGGTGTGTAGCTTCCGGCTCTGTCCCTGCAGCCGCTTCTTGGAGGAGGAGTGTGTCAGCTCCACTCCTCAGCGGCTCCAGCTGCTGAACGCCTCCTGCTCTATATCCTGCACTGCTGGTGGGGCCATGCAGTTCCTGCTCTGCCTGCTGGTACCTGGCATCTTCCTGTGCGGCGTCCCCTCCTGTGTGGGCTCCTTCATCCTGGCCGGTAAGAGGCTGTATTACTGCAGAGCTCCCCATGACAGGTGCAATCAGGCTGGAGGGAAAGTATTTATCTGGAGTCCTCAATATGCCGCTGGGGCCCGAGGTTTCTGCACAGTGGGGAGATGGTCTGGATCCTGTTTTGTAGCTGCGGGTCATTTATGGCTGCTGTTTGAACTTTCACTGTCATGGAAGATCCCTATCTGAGGGATTTCAAACAGCCGCCATAAATCCCATCATGCCACAGACAAAGCGACCGACCGACCCCTGACCACAGAGTCCTGGACTGGACTGATAACTGTGACCGGGCCTGCAGACCACCACTGATAAGGTCACTTATCTCCCTACCTCTGTGTATGTGTACTGTATATGAGTGTGTGTGTGTACATATGGATGTGTGTGTATATATACTGTATTCTGTATATCTGTGTACAAATGGATGTGTACATATCGGTGTATATATACTGTATATGCATGTACACATGGATGTGTGTGTATATACTGTATATGCATGTACACATGGATGTGTGTGTATATACTGTATATGCATGTACACATGGATGTGTGTGTTATATACTGTATATGCATGTACACATGGATGTGTGTGTATATACTGTATATGCATGTACACATGGATGTGTGTGTATATACTGTATATGCAAGTACACATGGATGTGTGTGTATATACTGTATATGCATGTACACATGGATGTGTGTGGTCAGGGGTGAATCAAGCCCCTCTGCCGCCTGAGCTCAGGGGGTGGATGGTTTGGGAGGTGTTAGTGGAGCCGCCACGACCAGGAGGGGGGTGCTTCCATCAACGATGGGTGAGACCGGAAGGCGGTGTGTGTCTGGGGTGTGGTGTCTGTGTGTGTGTGTGTGTCCACTTAGTCGCCCCCCGCATCCCGCCGCCGCACCTATCCTCGCCCTCCGATGCGATAGCATCAGGCACACATCTAGTATATATATATATCCTCCTTGAGGCTGTCTTGGGCTATATATGTTATACCAGGCTATGCTGGGCTTTATATATTAACTGGAGGCTGTTTTTGGGCTGTATATGTTACCTGGAGGCTGTTTTTGGGCTGTATACATTACCTGGAGGCTGTGCTAGTCTGCATATATTACCTGGAGGCTGTGCTTGTCTGCATATATTACCTGGAGGCTGTGCTGGGCTGTAGTGTATATGTTGCCTGGCGGCTGGGCTGTAGTGTATATGTTGCCTGGCGGCTGTGCTGGGCTGTATATATTACCTGGCAGCTGTGCTGGGCTGTATATATTACCTGGCGGCTGTGCTGGGCTGTATATATTACCTGGCGGCTGTGCTGGGCTGTATATATTACCTGGCCGCTGTGCTGGGCTGTATATATTACCTGGCAGCTGTGCTGGGCTGTATATATTACCTGGCGGCTGTGCTGGGCTGTATATATTACCTGGCGGCTGTGCTGGGCTGTATATATTACCTGGCCGCTGTGCTGGGCTGTATATATTACCTGGCGGCTGTGCTGGATGGTATATATTACCTGGCGGCTATGCTGGGCTGTATGTTTACATTACTTTGTCGCCACTATGAGGGGCGGGGGGGGGCCCCGAAAAATTTCTTGCACCGGGGCCCACTACAGTCTGGGTCCGCCCCTGCCCACAGTAGATAGATCCCTCCAAGACTGTTGGAACACAAAAATGGACTGTATGTGTGGTATATTGGGTACAAAAATAGTGGGGCCATTCTTCATCAATGGAAACCTCAATGCCACTGGATATCTGAAATTGCTACATGATTCAGATATCCAGTGGCATTGAGGTTACCATGGTCACCACCCATCTGGAAAGGTTTTCCTGCCTCCCATATACTAATGTGCCACAAAAAAGAAGTTTATATTACCAACCATTCACATTTTATTTAGGTGCATCCATATAAATGGCCCAGCCTGTATTATAATGCATCACATAACCCTTCATGCATAAGGTAGCCCCTATAGTTCTCCAAATACTATAATGCACCCCTATGTTCCTCCATATGATGTTATGCACCCCCATATATTATAAAAAAAAGTCCCAATAATCCTCCATGAATTAAAATGCACCCCAATAGTCTTCCATGCATAAGGTAGCCCCCATAGTCCTCAATTATTATAATGCACCCCTGTTGTCCTCCATATATTATACAGTAATGCAGCCTCATTCTTATACTTGAAACCATCCAATATACTTTATCAAAAGTAGAGTACAGTCATGTATTTTTTTTTATTTTAGATAGTAGAAGCTGTGTATGTTCCAGTCCCTGATGGATTGTATTCAGAAAAAGTTTCAAATACAATTAAGAGGTAATGTAGTTAATTGCATACACTTCTTTTTTACTTTCAAAGAAATAAATTGGTAGTTTCACAAACACTGGGCAAATAATATTCAGTTTTCATGGAAGGGATAAAGGGATGTTTTACTTTTAAGAAAGTAAAGCTTAACATTTTATAATGAAAACATATTCACCTTTATAATTTACTTTTTGTTTCAATTTCATATCATTTTTAAGATCTCAGTTTAGTTTTAGTGATGCAAAGCATTCATTTTTTATATCTAGAGTGTAAAAACTCACCTAATCATAGAAGTAAAAATTCAGCTTATTGTCTGTATGAGTGCTCTCTTTTCTGATGAGTTACTGAATAATTACATTTCTTTATAGCAAGCATAGATTTTGGAAATAGTGGGGAATTGAAACATAAGACTTCCTGTTTATCCATAGAGTTTAGAATGATTCAGCTAGTCTGTTTTTATTCACGTGATGTCATAGACCTAATGGAAAAGAGAAAAATTAACTGGGTACATCGACAAAATGAACAATTATAAATACACAGTGTTACATAATATGATAATTGCAATATATTAAGATGATAAACATTTTAATTGGAGTGTTTCCTAAACAAAGTCTGGATAGGTTCTTATTTCTGTGCTGTTTAAAACCTTCACCCTGAAGGCTGTATTTGCCTTCCTGACCAGGCCAATTTTTTCAATTTCAACTAGTGTCACTTTGTGGTAATAACTCTGGAATGCTTCAACATGTCCTAAGGTAAAAAATGTTTGTACCATATTAGAATCTGAGAGTCCTCAGTGGTTGATACCTTTTAATGGCTAACTGAAAAGATGGTAACCATAGCAAGCTTTCGGGACACTGTGGCCCCTTCATCAGGCAATTTAATGACACAGATTCTGAAGACACATACTTATAGTTTCAATTCCCCAGTCCATCTCTTCCTCCCTAGCCTGACTGTGTTTTACATCACCTGTCGTATTTACTATAACATCTAAGGGTGCTTTCACATCAGCGTTTTACGCTGATCGCGGCAGTTGCAGTGAATTAAATGCAACTGCCGCGATTACCACTTAACTTGCGGTTCACCTGCGGCAAGCCCCATGCAATGTCTATGGGGCTTGCGGCAGGTGCGGCAAGTGCGGTGTAGTTGCGGTTTCGGCACTTGCCGCAGATGCGGCCACGAAAAAAACGAGGTCAGCCGCGGTTTTCTCGCGGCTGCATCTGTTTGGAAAGGGGCCTAAGGGCCCTTTCACATCAGCGGTTTTTTAAATTTGCGGCAGATGCGGTGAAAAAAACCGCATCTGCCGCAATTGCCGCATACCGGCTGCACTTGCAAAACTGTACTTGCCGCACCTGCCGCAAGTACGCCTATATTTTGCATGGCGTTTACCGCAACCGCGCCGCAAGTGCAGCCGGTATGCGGCAATTGCGGCAGATGCGGTTTTTTCACCGCATCTGCCGCAAATTTCAAAAAACGCTGATGTGAAAGGGCCCTAAGACTGTTGAGTTATTTTTTATTTGTTTCATTTGCTTATGTATATATGTGTCTTCAGAATTTGTGTCATTATCTGCTTGATGAAAGGGCCACAGTGTCCCGAAAGCTTGCTATGTTTACCATCTTTACAGTTAGCCATGAAAAGGTACCAACCACTGAGGATTCTCAGATTCTAATATTTTTCAACATGTCCTAGTGATTTGCATTGATTTATGAAAACATCGAAAATTTGTTGAAACTTTTGAAAATTTGAAACTTTGGATTTTTATGCCCTTAAACCTGAAAGTTGAAACCAGTTAACATACACTATATAAAAAGACACGTGCATGTTTTTCTCACTATCTGACATGAAATCAGAATAAACCTTTCCCGTTTTAGGTCAATTAGTTTTACCATAATTATTAACATTTGCCAAATGCCAGAATAATGAGAGAAAATTATTTAAGGCATTTTTATTACTTTCTGCAAAGTCACAATTGTACATACATTTTGTTAGTATTTGGTACCATTGCCCTTAAACTGTATGACTTGGGTCAAATGTTTTGGATATCCCTCCACAAGCTTCTCACAATAGTTGGTAGGATTTTGGGCTTATTCCTCTTGACAAAACTGGTATAACTAAGCCATGTTTGTAGGTCGCCTTGCTCCAGCCTACCTTTTCAGCTTTGTCCATAAATTTTCAAAATGTGATTGTGATCAGGGTTTTGTGATGGCCACTCCAAAATATTGACTATTATCCTTAACACCTTCATGAGCAAGGGCATAATAGGACACCCTTGGCCGCATCTCTCCCTCTGAAGTGAGCTCACGCACTAAACTTGCATCATCCCCCACACAGGTCAGCTCATCTGATCAGCTGACATGTGTAGCTAACAGCACCGATTAGCTCAGCGATCCGATTGGTGCTGTTAACTTTTTGGATCATGCTGTCAATCACTGAGCACAATCTAAAGCGCTGTGGCGGGGAGCTCACCGTTCCCCATTGGGATCAAAGGTCCTGTGATGTGATCAAGGGACCTCGATGCTTTGCCATGACAACCCAGAGACCTGTGAGAACCCTGGAGGCTGTCATGAATCATGAGCGCCGACATCCACAGAAAATGATCATTTTTCATGCTACAGCACGTCTGTGAACAGGAGAAATGTTCGGACAATATAGTGCTGAGGTGTCCTTCAGGGTAGTGTAAAATAAAGAAAAAATATTTTTTTTCTTTTACCTGTATAATGGAAAAAAGTCCAAATGATAAAATGATGTTTTTGTCATAATCTCCACATTGCTTGTGTTTGTTTTAGGTTTGTGGAGACTGTCAGCCTGGGCTGCCTCTGTGCATCAATAACCTGAATTCAGCTCAATTAATTAGGCCTCTATTTAATCAAGCTTGCACCTATGCTTAGTGTCAATGTGGCACCCCACGTAGTCAGGCGTCACAGAGGGATATTGCACCCGTAAAAGAGGTGTAATTTCCCCAGCTGCAAGTGGACCCTAGGATGGTGGGTGGGACACATTCCCGCACTCCCACATTAGCTGAGCGGTGGGAGGTTACCCGGGAGGGGATATTTTCACCTCTAGGGGGATAAAGGAAGTCTTCAAGAGAAATGGCAAGTTAGGAGAAAGAGTAGTCTGTCTCTAGTCGGTGAGAGAGGGAGAGGGTTGGAACAGTTGGAGAAGGAGGAAAGTTGGAAGGAGTGTGAAACGAGGCGGAAGGGTTACCCAGGTGGTTTCAAGCTGATCCAGAGGGAAGAAGAAGGGGTCTTGAGGAGATCCTGAAAGAGGGCACCTGACGAGCGGAGTCTGGGCCCTAGAGAGAAAGGGAAAAGCCCAGTGTGGAGCAACCATACTCCAGGGGACTCTCCAGTCCACCACGGGACCTCGGGCCCGAGGATCCAGCCAAAGTCCATCTTTGCAGTCGGCAACCGGCTGCTGTGGTCCGTATATCGCCACAGCACCCTGCCAGACGGAGCGGTCTGCCTGCTTCCTCACCTCGAGGGAGAGGACCCCCAATACTACCTACATGGAGCCATTGGGTATAGGCCCATCCTAGGCGGGGAAGAAAGGACACGGGTTCGTCAACTAAGGTACACTACGGGTTCCACCATACCACCTGGGATCCACTTGCAGCCACCTGTAGAGCTACCTGTTATTTAACATCTGATGCTGAACTGTGAACTTGTATGACGCTGCAAAAGGTTGACAGTAAAGTACCCGGGAGAGAGTGACTTTGCCTGTGTGTGGTTTTCTCCATCAACCTGCTTGTTTTCAGGAGCACTTCCTTGGATGACTAGCTCTACCTGTAGGGAGCTTTGCCATCTCAGCCACACTGCCATCTACCTCCGGAGGACTGTGGCGGCGCTGGTGACCCATCACCAGGTACTAAAGGTGTCGTCACATGACAAACTCTTATCCCCTGTAAATCCCCCCCTTTTGAAGCGTTACCCAGGCCACGGGCTCAGGCGCTGCCACCCATGACATCCCAAGCATCCCACCGAGCCTGATACCCGAGTACCCCAGGGCCAGGGGCTCGACATCAATTGTACACTTGCTTCTGGCTGTGTGGACTTGATCTCCCTGTGCTCTGAAACAGACCCTGCCTGACTTAGCTATCTTGCCTGGACTTGACTCTCTGCTTGTGACCTGACTCCTCTTTCCGTTTGTATCTTTGTACTCCGTTTTTGTTTATCTGGTTTCATGACTTCGGCTTGAATTGGATTCTGCTTCTGATCACCCCTTGTTGTACTGCACCATTACTTGGACCTGACCTCGGATTATTTTGACCACTCTTTACTACCAGTAAGTAGTATTATTGTTATTTACTTTCCATTTGTTTCTGTTTGTCTTCTGCAAGTTATGACTTATGACCAGCATCACAGTTTTTTTGGTCACCAAAACATTGCAATAAAATGCAAAAACGTGCGATCAAAACACTGCATCTACCCAAAAATTGTATAATTAAAAACTTCAGCTATCTCACAGCCCCAGATCCAGAAAAATGAGAATGCTACAGATTGTGAAAATGGCGCCAACAGTGCAATTCTTTTTCTTTAAAAACTTCAGATTTTTTTCAGCAGTTAGATAACGGTAAAAGTATACATGTTTGGTATCTGCGAACTTGTACTGACCTGAGGCATCATAATGACAACCAAACCTATTTTTTGCAATTTCACCGCACTTGAAAGTTTTTTTTGTATTTTCCTTATAAAATAAATGATTTCATTCAAAAGTACAACTCGTTCCACAAAATACAAGCCCTCATGTGTCTATTGGGAGAAGGGGAGGGAATAATGAAAAATGGAAAATTGCCCAGGGGTGAAGGGGTTAAGCCACTTTGTAACCAGTTTGGCAGTTTGCATCGGGTCATTGTTCTTTTGAAAGACCTATTTCAACCCAAGCTTTAACTTCTTTGCTGATGTCTTGAGATGTTGCTTCAGTATTGACACATAATCTTGTTTCCTCATAATGCCATCTATTTTGTGAAATGCTTGAGTCCCTCCTGCAGCACAAAACGCCACAACATGATGATGCCTCCCCCGTATTTCACAGTTGAGATAGGATTCCAAGCTTTTCCCTTTTTCTTCCAAATGTAACTATGGTCATTATGGCCAAACAGTTCAATTTTAGTTTTAGTTAGATCATGGGACATATCTCTAAAGATGTAGGTCTTTGTTCCTGTGTACATTTGCAAAAGTTAGTCTCGTTATTTTTTGTTTCTTTTGGAATAATGACTTCTTGGCAAAGTGGCCTTTCATTCTCATTTCTCTGGGGATAATGACTCACACCAGCTTCCGCATCATCTTCATAAGATGTTTTGCGTTTGTTCTTGGGTTGATATGCACATTTGGACCAAAGCATGTTCATTTCTGGGACATAGAACCTGTCTCCTTGCTGAGCGGTATGATGGCTGGACATTCCCAACTTGTTTGATCTTGTACTTCTGCTAAGTTCGGAACTGTGTTTACTCAAAGACTTTCACATTACCGACCTAGCAGTATATGAACAATTACATACAGAATGTTTCCATTACTGGCTTTGTTGTATGAACTGCTTATCTGGACTTTGTCCGCTGCCAACCTTTCCCAGTTTTAGAACTGTTTCCTGAAGTACTTATTTTTGCCGCCCTCATAATTTGCCCTGATCCATTGTTTGTTTCACCATGACCTGAATCTGTTTTTGCTGCACGTGTTTAGTATAGACTTGAACTTAAACCTTGTCTCTGTCTTGTCTTACCCTATGCTATCAAATTCCTGAAAGTATCTACATAAGTGTTACAATGACATAATCATATAAACTGTTACAAATTGTTTAAATACATAATAATCTTAGTGCATGTAAACTTGTGACTTTGCAGAAAGTAATAAAAATGTCTTAAAACATTCACTCTCGCTTATTGTTCTGGCATTTGGCAAATATTAATAATTATGATAATCCTAATTGACCACAAACAGGAAAGGTGTTTTCTGATTTCATGTCAGAGAGTGAGAAAAACATGCATATGTGTCTTCTTATATATTGTATGTAAACGTCTGATTTCAGCTATATATATATATATATATATATATATATATATATATATATATATGCCATACAGAATGCCTTCCGCAAAACATGATCGACATCTAATTTCCACACGTACCTCTAACTTAGTACACTTCCCACAGGTGCTTGACCTCAGACGCAGATCTTCGTCCTGACATAGTAGAAGTTTGCGCCCTAATTTCGGATGTCATGATGAGATATATGGACAGCTTATCCTCTTGTCAGATTGCCCTGGAGAGAAAACTGGAGAGAGAGAGAAAGCGAGCACAAAAATATTTCATTGAGGCTAACAAAAATACTGTGAAATATGGTCATCGTCATGCATCACAATCTTATGTGAGTATAAATGTGTTTGTGGTTAATCGTCAAACTTATGTGCTTTCCACATCTAATCATTATCTCACATAATCAATACATTCATTTTACTATTATGTGTACATAAATTTTGTGTGGGGTTTTTAGGATTCTAAAAAGTGGATAATTAACAACGACCCATTGCCTAAACATTTTTTTATTATTAATCAATGTACAGCTTCATTTTGATTATACCAAAACACTTTATATGTAATAGAAAGCTGTCCTTTGAGGTCATTGAATTAACATCCTATTGCACCTGCCACATCTTCACCATATTGTGGCTGCTATAAGGAAATGATGAGGTTTGCTTTGGAGTCTTGTGACTTTTTTTTGCATTGTGCTCACTGACTTCAGGCTTTTCCAACCTTCTGACACTAGAGGAATGCCAAACACCTGTCTCAAGATGAAATTGATTTAGAAAATATCATTTTTATTTCATGTTTAAAGAATACACGTGTAATATAGGATATTTAATGTTTTGTCCAGCAAGTGCCCTTTTAATGATATGCAATAAAATGAACCTGTGATGTGAAAAAATGCTATTAGCCTGCAGATATTGGGTTAATCTGCAGGCTAATAGCATTTTCAATCTGCCCAGCACTGGCACATAGAGCCCTGTTGCCGGGAGATAATAAACCTTTGTCCTCCCAGCAGCATTTGGCTTCTAGACAATCACCACTTATTGATAAGTGGGCAGCAACTGTAAATGCACCTTAGTCATGGACTGACAAAAAGCAATAAAGAATACAAGTATAGTGCCCTCTGCAGGAAAAAATTCTCTGGGTGACAGCTATATATCACAGCTGACACCCTGAAGCATTGATAGCAACCAGTTTTGGAGCAGATCAGGACCAATTAACTCCCTAAATACAGTGAATCGTGAAAGCGGTGTTGCACAGAGTTTTGCACAAACGTCACCGACTGTTATGGCAGTGGGAGTGAGTGAAAAAGGTAAAAAACAAGTTACATAAAATGTGTAAAAACACATGCAAAAAAGTGCACACAAATCACGTAAACTCGTTTCGCTACTAGAAATCGTATTTGCGTTAAAACAAAAATAAAGAAAAAACGTTCTCATAATTGGTATTATCACATCAGGAATGACCCAAACTCTAAAGTTAGTATATAATTAAATATAAAGAAATAGCCAGCGTACCGCTCTGAAGACGCGCAGGTAGGTATCATCAAATGACTTGAATCTGCTTGTAAGAAATATTGGGAGCAATCGCTGGAGAATTTTCCTATTTTCAATTTTATATATATACTGAAAGCAGCACCTTCAGCAGCGTCTATGCTGCATTCTGTGGTGTCTCTACTCTCCCCTTCCCCCGTACTCCAAAAGTAACAGTTAATAAATGTTTCCCGCCATGTATTTAAATGAGTACTTAGTCGATCTGATGGGTCTGGTCCTTATATCATGAGATTACTGCCAGCCTGGTCCTCCATGCCTCCTCTATGTGTCTGCCACCTCCTCTTCTCTGTTTGTCCCCTCCTCTTCGGCGCCTGCGCCTACGCATAATCATCTTTGTTTACGCAGGTGCATTAGGGGGTTACAGGTTCACTTTCTAGAAAGAATAATTTCCGATCCCTTACTATCTGTATATACTATTTTGTGTCCTCCTAGGAGGTGACATGATCAGATTGTGTCCGTGCATGCTCAGAAGCAGCCATTACACAGTATATACTAGGGGCACAAACTTTTTAAAATACATCCAATTGTAGAAAGTATTTTGATTCCAAGATCTATTAACAAAGTATTGACCCACATGGGCTTAATACTAATGAACGACACAATTTTCAGATTTAGGTTTTTAAAACATTTAGGAAACCATGTATCATTTCCTTTATACTTCACAAATACTTGCTAATTTGTGTTTGTATATCACATAAAATCCCCCAAAAATACATTTAAAATTGTGAGTATAATATGAAAAAATGTGGAAAAATTCAAAGGGTATAAATACTTTTTCATGCACTGTTAAAGGATGACATTATTTTGTCATCATCTCCCATTACACTTCATCATTTCACTTTTAGTTGTGTTAAAAAACTCTTTTAGGGTGCTTTCACACTGGCGGTTTTGAAAAAAATGCGGCAGATCCGGTCAAAAAATGCATCTGCCGCATGTTCCACCTAACAGCTGCACTTGCGGCACTCTTGCGGCAAGCCCCATGCATTGTCTATGGGGCTTGTGGTAAGTGTGCAGCAGACGTGGCAAGTGCGGTTTCGGCAGCAGCGGCAGATGCGGCCGTTAGGCGACACTTGCGGCAGATGCATTTTTTTGTCCGGATACACCGGGTCCGGGCAAAACCACCAGTGTGAAAGCACCCTTACCCAGCTTTTCTGCTCTGTTTTGTGGAAATCACATTTAGTTTTTTTCCTTTAAGGTTTTTTCATATTTTTATGTAATTTTAGAATAATGATAATTAGATTTTAAATAAAAAAACATTCTCTAGTTTCTATTTCTTGAAAGTTGCCTTATATCAGTGATGGCGAACTCCAGGCCTCGAGTGCCACCAACAGTGCAGGTTTTCAGGATTTCCTTATATTGCACAGGTGATAATATAATCACCTGCACTGGTGATGATTCCAACCTCTGTGCAATGCTGAGGAAATCCTGAAAACCTGCACTGTTGGTGGCACTCGAGGCCTGGAGTTCGCCATCACTGCCTTATATTCTGAAATAATTTTTCACCTTTTCTTTTCCTTATTATTGTGTAGCATGAGTCACTTCTTGGCTACAACCTGTCCGTATCAAATGTGATAAATGATGTAATTTGTCAGTAAATATGGCATATGACCTGCACAACATATTTTAAAGAGTATACCCATTTTTGTGTCATACGGCACTCAATTCATGACCTCTCATGTTCCCAGTACTGCTTGACTAGTGTTCCGCCAGAGGGATAAGTAAAACAGTATATACCATAAGAACAAGAAATTGAAAAGGTTATTAAGAAAACCTCTCACTTCATCTCGACTTTCCTCTTTCCACATCATATTTCGTTACACATTTTTGCAATTTGAGATGTTACAGAATTCTTAAACCATAAGAGCTTGGCAAGTGGAAACTTTATTGCAGTCAAGTCTATTCTCTAAATTGTGTGTGATCCTAATCAATAAATGATACTATGATAATTATAAACAAGATATTACAATAATCAATAAAGATACACTGATACAAAGAACAATGTATTCTTTGTATTCATATACAGCAGAAGAGTGAGGCCAGCTGTCCAATCTGGGATAATAATTCATAGTTCATTTATTTAGACAAAGTCTTAAAGGGACTTTGTCAGGTCATTTTTCAGCATGATATTTATCCCTTTAGTGATGAGCGTTTAGCAAAATATTTGTAATCGCTATAGTCGTAACGAGTACTTTTTAATGCTTGTGTATTCATCCAAATGGTGGGTCTAATGTTAGTCAATTAGTGATTGGCTCTGCCCACACACATCTGGCCATAAAATGAGTGTTTCCGGCCAGGGCGGTAGGGTGGGCTTTTTTGCGTTTTCAATTCATAAAACACCATGCTGTGCCTCCCCGAGAGAACCTAACATTCAATCTGTTCTCACTCGGGCGCCGACTCCCTTTATGTACTGAAGAGAGCAGTCAATTTGTGTCAGATCGTTCACGATCGACACTTCATCACGAGCACCAGCGTTGCTCACCAAGTAACGAGTATCGCAAATACTGTACTATTCGCTCAAGTAACAAACAGTAACGATTACACTCGCTCATCACTATTACACTTGAATAGTGCTTGGGCAGCTTATTCAGAATATGTGAAAATTGTTACTGTATCTTTTGTTTTTCTCTTGCTATAAGCACCTTCACACCCAGCAGGCAGCTACCTTTAGCAGTAAAAGTACTTTACCACACTAGTCAATAGTCCACAGTATGTAAATGTTCATTTAATATTCACTCCTCAAGCAGCTCTCCTCTCCCTTCCAACTTTACTCTGTCTCACTTTCAGTTTCAGTTTCATTTTGTTGTTCTTCATGGAGCTTCTGATGTGGAGAGGGAGGGAGAGATGGCAGTCACATATCAGATGGCTCATCTCATCATAGTAATATCCTCCATCTGTTTCTTTGAGCAGAAGCCATGCTGTCTGTGAGAGAGTCTGTATCTTTGAACATTTGTTTTGCTGCATACAAGGAAAGCAGAGACAGGATACAGCATCCACCCAATGTGATTGTATTTTTCTGAGCCTTCTGTGTACAGCAGTGATGCATAAATATTAATTCCCTGGGGAGTAGCAGTAGAGAACTAAGTGTTCACTCACTGTGATTGACAGATGGAATGAATCTCTTTATTTGCAGCTTACAGATGATAGGGTGGAATATAAATAAAAGAAGTTTATACGGTAAGCAGAAAGACTTTCACCAGAGGAATTAGAAAATGATACCAGTAACATATGGATCTTTGACCTGACAGATTCCCTTTAAAAACTTGAAGAACATACATGGACACTCCAGGGAACATAGATATATATATATATATATATATATATATATATATATATAATGTAAATCTATACATATTTATATATATATATATCTTATATATAAAACCCGAAGGCCACTTCCGGAGGAGGCCACGCCCACTTCCGTGATGGTCGTCGCCCAGGCTCATCCAGTGCACTGTAGCCGGGCTGCCCCCGGCTACAGGCACCGGCACACGGAACGTTCCGATATCGGAAGTTCCGTGTGCCCTCCTGCCACTCCCCTCCACCCTCTGCCCTCCAGCCAGTAGCTACATACCGGGGGGCAGGGGGGGCCCATTGCCCGCCACCTCGGGGGCCCACACACACCCTGGGGATACCCGTGCTCCCTGCTGTCTGCCTACAGAGGAGGGAGGGCGGGACTTCCTCTCCTGCAGCTCTGCCCGCCCCTCCTCTCCTGCTACAGTACACCTGATGGCCGGCCCACGGTGAGTCTGCCCTGCCGGCTCCAGCAGCCTCTGCCCTGCCGGCTCCAGCAGCCTCTGCCCTGCCGGCTCCAGCAGCCTCTGCCCTACCGCGCTCTCAGCTGCCTCTGCCCTCCAGCCTCCTCTCTGCCCGTTTGGCCTCTGCCCTCCAGCCTCTGCCCTGGCCTCTCGCCCTCCAGCCTCCTCTGCCCTGGCCTCTGCCCTCCAGCCTCCTCTTGCCCTCCATGCCTCCTCTGCCCTGGCCTCTGCCCTCCAGCCTCCTCTGCCCTGGCCTCTGCCCTCCAGCCTCCTCTGCCCTCCAGCCTCCTCTGCCCTGGCCTCTGCCCTCCAGCCTCCTCTGCCCTGGCCTCTGCCCTCCAGCCTCCTCTGCCTCTGGCCCTCTGCCCTCCAGCCTCCTCTGCCCTGGCCTCTGCCTCCAGCCTCCTCTGCCCTGGCCTCTGCCCTCCAGCCCTCCTCTGCCCCCTCCTCTGCCTCTGCCCTCCAGCCTCCTCTGCCCTGCCCTCTGCTGCCCTCCAGCCTCCTCTGCCCTGGCCTCTGCCCTCCAGCCTCCTCTGCCCTCCAGCCTCTCCTCTGCCCTGGCCTCTGCCAACCAGCCTCCTCTGCCCTGGCCTCTGCCCTCCAGCCTCCTCTGCCCTGCCTCTGCCCTCCAGCCTCCTCTGCCCTGCCCTCTGCCCTCCAGCCTCCTCTGCCTTCCAGCCTCCTCTGCCCTGGCCTCTGCCCTCCAGCCTCCTCTGCTCTGGCCTCTGCCCTCCAGCCTCCTCTGCCCTGGCCCCTCGCCCTCCAGCCTCCTCTGCCCTCCAGCCTCCTCTGCCCTGGCCTCCTGCCCTCCAGCCTCCTCTGCCCTGGCCTCTGCCCTCCAGCCTCCTCTGCCCTGCCCTCTGCCCTCCAGCCTCCTCTGCCCTGGCCTCTGCCCTCCAGCCTCCTCTGCCCTCCAGCCTCCTCTGCCCCTGCCCTCTGCCCTCCAGCCTCCTCTGCCCTCCAGCCTCCTCTGCCCTGGCCTCTGCCCTCCAGCCTCCTCTGCCCTGGCCTCTGCCCTCCAGCCTCCTCTGCTCTGGCCTCTGCCCTCCAGCCTCCTCTGCCCTGCGCCCTCTGCCCTCCAGCCTCCTCTGCCCTGGCCTCTGCCCTCCAGCCTCCTCTGCCCTGCCCTCTGCCCTCCCAGCCTCCTCTGCCCTGCCCTCTGCCCTCCAGCCTCCTCTGCCCTGGCCTCTGCCCTCCAGCCTCCTCTGCCCTCCAGCCTCCTCTGCCCTGGCCTCTGCCCTCCAGCCTCCTCTGCCCTGGCCTCTGCCCTCCAGCCTCCTCTGCCCTCGCCTCCTTGCCTGGCCTCTGCCCTCCAGCCTCCTCTGCTCTGGCCTCTGCCCTCCAGCCTCCTCTGCCCTGGCCTCTGCCCTCCAGCCTCCTCTGCCCTCCAGCCTCCTCTGCCCTGGCCTCTGCCCTCCAGCCTCCTCTGCCCTGGCCTCTGCCCTCCAGCCTCCTCTGCCCTGGCCTCTGCCCTCCAGCCTCCTCTGCCCTGGCCTCTGCCCTCCAGCCTCCTCTGCCCTCCAGCCTCCTCTGCCCTGGCCTCTGCCCTCCAGCCTCCTCTGCCCTCCAGCCTCCTCTGCCCTGGCCTCTGCCCTCCAGCCTCCTCTGCTCTGGCCTCTGCCCTCCAGCCTCCTCTGCCCTGGCCTCTGCCCTCCAGCCTCCTCTGCCCTCCAGCCTCCTCTGCCCTGGCCTCTGCCCTCCAGCCTCCTCTGCCCTGGCCTCTGCCCTCCAGCCTCCTCTGCCCTGGCCTCTGCCCTCCAGCCTCCTCTGCCCTCCACCTCCTCTGCCCTCCAGCCTCCGCTCTACTCTCCCTGTCCTCTGCCCTCCAGCCTCCGCCCTCCTCTGCCTTCCAGCCTCCGACCTCCTCTCCCTGTCCTCTGCCCTCCGGCCTCCACTCTCCTCTCCCTGTCCTCTGCCCTCCAGCCTCCGCCCTCCTCTGCCTTCCAGCCTCCGACCTCCTCTCCCTGTCCTCTGCCCTCCGGCCTCCACTCTCCTCTCCCTGTCCTCTGCCCTCCAGCCTCCACCCTCCAGCCTCCGCTCCCCTCTCCCTGTCCTCTGCCTTCCAGCCTTCGCTCTCCTCTCCCTGTCCTCTGCCCTCCAGCCTCCGCTCTCCTCTCCCTGTCCTCTGCCCTCCAGCCTCCGCTCTCCTCTCCCTCTCCTCTGCCCTCCACCCTCCTCTCTCCTCTTCCTGTCCTCTGCCCTCCAGCCTCCGCTCTCCTCTCCCTGTCCTCTGCCCTCCAGCCTCCGCTCTCCTCTCCCTGTCCTTTGCCCTCCAGCCTCCGCCCTCCTGCCTCCGACCTCCACTCTCCTCTCCCTGTCCTCTGCCCTCCAGCCTCCGCCCTCCTCTGCCCTCCAGCCTCCGCTCTCCTCTCCCTGTCCTCTGCCCTCCAGCCTCCGCTCTCCTCACCCCTCCATATGCAATGTACACTATGTGTGTATATGTGTGTATGTACGCACTTCCGTCACTTTGTCCACACTTCCCTCAACTTTGTACACACACATACACACACACACACACACACTCCGCTATACTTACCACCGGCCCTGCGTCCGCTGCCTGGATCCTCAGTCGACATGTCGCTGCCCCCAAACTACTGGATCCAATATAGCGTCCAAGATGTCTTGAAAAACTACCCGGACAACATATTGGATCCAGTCGTCCGGGGGCGGCGACATGTCGACTCAGGATCCAGGCGGCGGGGAAGACGCAGGGTCGGTGGTAAGTATAGCCGAGTGTATGTGTGTGCTTACCACTCTGCCCACAGCGCTGGGCTGACCACTCTGCCCACGGCGCTGCGCTGACCACTCTGCCCACCGGCGCTGCGCTGACCACTCTGCCCACGGCGCTGCGCTGACCACTCTGCCCACGGCGCTGCGCTGACCACTCTGCCCACGGCGCTGCACTGACCACTCTGCCCACGGCGCTGCACTGACCACTCTGCCCACGGCGCTGCACTGACCACTCTGCCCACGGCGCTGCACTGACCACTCTGCCCACGGCGCTGCACTGACCACTCTGCCCACGGCGCTGCACTGACCACTCTGCCCACGGCGCTGCACTGACCACTCTGCCCATCGGCGCTGCACTGACCACTCTGCCCACCGCTGCGCTGACCAACTCTCCCGCACTCACTGCCTAACCACGAGCCACCCACTCACTGCTAACCACTGAGCCACCCGCACTCACTGCTAACCACTGAGCCACCGCACTCACTGCTAACCACTGAGCCACCGCACTCACTGCTAACCACTGAGCCACCGCACTCACTGCTAACCACTGAGCCACCGCACTCACTGCTAACCACTGAGCCACCGCACTCTACTGGCTACACCACTGAGGCCAGCGCACTCACTGCTAACCACTGAGCCAGCGCACTCACTGCTAACCACTGAGCCAGCGCACTCACTGCTAACCACTGAGCCACCGCACGCAGTACTAACCACTGAGCCACCGCGCAGTGCCACCCACTGAGCCACCGCGCAGTGCTAACCACTGAGCCACCGCGCAGTGCCACCCACTGAGCCACCGCGCAGTGCTAACCACTGAGCCACCTCTATACACACAATTAATTTCACCGCACTCCCCTAACTATTACTAAATAAACTATATATGGATTCTAGACTACCCGATTCTTTAGAATCGGGCTGCCATCTAGTATATATATATACATGTCAAGGGGTAATAAATGCAACAACCAAATGCATTTCAAATATAAAAGTTCTTAGACTCAAGGGACTTTTTCGTTCAAAATGTGTTTGGTTGACGCGTGTACCACCCCCCTGATATATGTGTGTGTATATATATTTTTTTCCTATGTTCCCTGCAGTGTCCATGTATCTTTTTTCAAGTTTTTAAGAATTTGTCTAAATAAGTAAACTTTTAATTATTATCCCAGACTGGACAGCTGGCCTCACTTTTCCTTGCTTCCAATTTCCTATACGCTGAGCAGCAAGGGGAAGCCGTGCAGATTTGGAATATACATTTTAGGGGTGAGCTGGATTATTCTTTTTTTTTTTCTTTTTAAAAAGACTAAAATGCTATGTGTGAAAACTACAAAAATTGTAATGATTGTTAAGAAAGGAAAGGACTTTTCTAGCAAATGAAAAGTCTTGAAAAGAGAATTTGCTGAAGAGGTCAAAAAACCTTTTGTCTCTATATAGTGTGCACATCTACTGAATATAATCACATCTATTGTATATGAAAATTAAAGTGTAATCATCATTTTTATTTTTATTTCACAAATCAATAAACTCATAAAAAGAAGCAACTTTTACATATATCTAATCAGACAAATTTGCTTCTTTCTCTGCCAGAATTGATCAGTAATTATCAACATTATTAATTCAGATGTGAAATCTTTATTCAGTGAAGAATTACCATTACTGAGATAGGAGATGGCAGCTGTTACCGATGAGATTCTATGTAGGAGGGAGGAGCTAGAGGCAGAAGGAGGAGCTAGAGACAGAGGGAGGAGCTAGAGACTTAGCTCCAACCCCTCCTTCCCCTTCTATCTACATAGAATCTCATCAGTACCAACTGCCATCTCCGATCTCAGTAATGGGAAAGTTTTCACTGAATACAGATTTTACCTCAAAATTGAGACTTTTGATAATGACTGATCAATTCTGGCAGAGAACGAAGCAAATTTGTCTACTAAAATATATTACAAAGTTCCTTATTTCCATGTGTACTATTGATTTATAAAATAGAAATTAAAGTGTACCTGTCACCAGGTTTTTCCCAAATACTGTAAGCTGTGGCTACTACTAGTAAAGCCCTTATAAACAGCATTCTAAAATACTGTATACAAGTCCCCAGATCGATCTACATAACATACAAAAGTCCTTTTTTAATACTTAACTATGAGGCGGTCCGATGGGCATCACTGGTCTTGATCTGTCACCTCCACTGTTTTGTGTGGAGGATGAGTCCTAAGTAGGAGACATCATCCACACCAAACAGGGAAGGAGCACGGCAATCACAAGCATAAAGGGATCACTGATGGTGGCCGCAGTTTATATAGTTCCCTTTAAAATGACGGTTATGCTTTAAATTTTGCTTTCAGTAAAAAAACAATAGGTTTCAGTAAAATTTGACACCTTCCTGACAATGATAACAATTTGCTTCTAAACAACAAAATAAGTCATTGGGCAATGATTTTCTGCAAGAATTTGCAATAAAAAGTAAGGAAAACTATAATACACAATAATTAATAATAAAGTCATAATGGGCCATTGATTTATAACCGCCACCTACAATGTGTTTTCTGTGGTATCATTAATAATAAAGCATTTTTGATTTATACTTATATAAGGCAGATATTTCCTGAATCAAAGCCACAATCATTCTAATGTATTAACTTTAATTATAACGGCCGTAATGCAAAGACTCAGCAGCAAGGGTAACACATTTGTAGGATTGTTCTAATAACACTTTTACTGTATGATCATATATAGGTACAGATATGAATTAAATGAAAGTTGATGAACTGGAAGTATCAATAAATATTACCTACACTCACCTGGAATAATAAGCCGTCCAATGTAATCCATTCTCTCCTTACTCTCCTACTAGAAATGTACAACAGGGAGGGCTTGTCACATAATGAGGAACAATCAATTGTTCTTTGCTGAAAGACAATTAACAGGGGTCTTCACTCTTCAGCTACTTTCATTTAATTTGGAACATAAAAATAATAATAATAATAATAATAATAATAATAAATCTGGAAGTCAGGACAGCATATTTTTTCATTATAAAACACAAGGAAATAATACATTTGGACATATCGAATTAAACTATTGTAATAAGATTGAATACAAATGATATTTTATTGTATATTCACACTACTTTATTTTACTTACCTCTTCCCCCATATTAGTAATGCTGTAGTTTTGCAGTCTATTGTAAAACTCATCAGTGGAGTTACATAACTGTACAAATAACACAGATACAGGGGCATTCAATAATTCCCTAGCTGTCTTAACAATGCCATCGTGACCCTGCAATCATGTTGTGGGGCCAATAGGTGATGGGCCAATCCCAATCATATCTAAACTCTTAAATGCTACTGTAACAATTAATAATAGTATCTAAGAGGTTAAACTGCTGCAATAAGATTTGTTTAATATGTAATTGTGGGTATTCAGGGCAACATTGGCATGGCCGAGCACTCAGTGCATTGTTGTGCCCCTCAATTATCAGACTTCACTACCTCCTAGTGTGTTGATTGGCCGCACTTGTTTAGCCAGAGCAGGTTCTGCCGGATAAACAATCTCTGGCATTTGAACTCATTGTGTTATAGCATTAGGAAGCTGTAATGGTGTATACTTTTCTCTGTCCTGTATCCATGTATACTATACAACTTATTTTGATGTAATTTAACTTGTCCCTCCCCCGGCCTGTGTCCCTGGACTATAATGTAATCAGGCCTTGGTAATAAGATAGTGGGGGATTGTGTATTTGTCCCTCACAGCAGGGGGACTCAGCCAATATACCAATTGCTAAACAGAATTGAGCCAGAAGTTTCTGGAATCTTCCCTTTGCAATCACAAAAGTGGGTGTGAACCCTTCTCCCTCTAGGGGTGGATCCACAGGCACAGGACAATACATTCATGTTTTAGGATCAGATGAGAGTTGACTGTGGATGGGAACAGAGCGAGACCTGCGTTAAAGCCAGGCTCGTCATCCGTGGGATGGTGTTGGATTAATTGGACTCTGAAATGGACTATTGTTTTGTTATTCTGGCGCAGGATTACTGGACAGCTCCTCCGGATCAGTTTCCGTTGTTTTGACATATTGTGGACTTCTCGTGGACTAGAAGGACATTATGGATATTTGATGTTGTATGTGCCCAGCCTTAATAAATCTCGTTGGATCGACCCTCGGCCTGTTGTCACTTCTTGCTCTGTCGTATACCCCGTCACAGAAGCATAGCCCTCTCTCGTCTCAGCTGTCAGTATAGACCTGCTTAATCCACAGACCTGATTCCTTCCCCTATGACAAATTTCTTTTTTGTTAGTCCATGCCAGGTTACTGTGTCATTGTGTACACATCTACTGTTCTCTTCTGTATGCTCACATCTGGCTCGGCTTCACCAGTGCTTCCTGCCCTGCATGTCTATCTGCCATCCTGCATACCCTTCTGGTCCATACTGCTCACTCCGACCTGCAGCTTAAAGAATTCACCTCACCGTGTGAACCTTTTTGCAGCTATGTGCTTTCATGCCGTAGATTTATTTTCAGGCAAAGCGTACTCTGACTAGACAAATGTTTTCAAGCAACATACAATAAAGCTCTATAGCATGGTCATTTTGAGGTGGAATGGTGCAATGAGTACTTTGCTACTTGAAAAACCATGGCAAAAGCCCATTGCGAATGTATCATGTGAACAAAGCATAAGAGTTTGACGGACATAAATTGTTAAAACCATGATTTTTAATTTGAAGTTTGAGGCCCCCTTTTATGGTTACAATAGCTTTCACTTATCTGCAAAGGCGTTGCACAATATTTTGAAGTCTTTCTGTGGGAATGTCTGCCCATTTGGCCATAAAAGCTCAGGGGGTTTTATACTGTATTGGATGAAGAACTGGATATCCCTTCTAAGTGTTTGTTTAGGACACTGGTCATAGTACGAACAATTTTGGGAGATCCCACTAAATCAAGCATTGTAGTATGTTATATATAAGTGATATTTAAAGGGGTTTCCCCCACAAGCAAAGTTCATTTTAATCAATAGATCTTGGAATAATAATACGTTGCACAATTGGATGTGTTTAAAAAATTGTTGATATGCTGAGATAATCTCATATGTGTCGTAGAATCAAAGAATCATAGAATGGTAGAGTTGGAAGGGACCTCCTGGGTCATCTGGTTCAACCCCCTGCTCAATGCAGAATTCACTAAATCATTCCAGACATATGTCTGTCCAGTCTCTGTGTAAAGACTTCCATTGAAGGAGAACTCACCAACTTTCGTGGCAGCCTGTTCCAATCGTTGATCACCCTCACTGTCAAAAAGTTTTTTCTGATATCTAATCTGTGTCCCACATTTAGTTTCATCGCATTACTTCTGCAAATGAGAATAAAGCTGATCCCTCTACAGTGTGACAGTCCTTGAGATATTTGTAGACTGCTATTAAGATTCCTCTTATTCTTCTTTTTGGTAGCAAAACATTCCTAAATCCTGTAATCGTTCCTCATAGGACCTGGTTTGCAGACCGGTCACCATTCTGGTCACTCTTCTCTGAACTTGCTCCAGTTTGTTGATGTCTTTTTTTAAAATATGGTGCCTAGAACCGCACACAGTATTCCAGATGAGGTCTGACCAAAGAGGAGAAGAGGGGGATAATGACTTCACATGATCTAGACTTTATGCTTCTGTTAATACATCCCAGAATTGTGTTTACCTTTTTTTCTGCTGCATCACACTGTTGACTCATGTTCAATCTGTGATCTATTAGTATACAAAAGTCTTTTCACACATTCTGTTGCTTAGGCCTATTCTTATGTTCCAATTATGTACTGTGTAATGGCCGTGTCTGACCGCACTGGCACATAATCCGATCATACCACATCTCCCGGGGAGTGGGAGAAGTAAAAAAATATACAGACATTATATGATTGGAAAGCAAATAATACTTTCTGTGAGATGAAACATTTTTAAAAACAGGCAGTGAAATGTTTTACCTCACAAAGAGAAGCAGCTGTGAACCCTGTGCTGTAATGTCTTTATATTCTTTTGTGTCCTTGCCTCTCCAAGAGCTGTGATATGATCAGACCATATATCTGTGATATGATCAGACACATATATAAGATTATCTCAGCACAGGAGATGTGGTATGATCAGACTATGACCCTGTATGGTCAGACAAGGCCATTACACAGTACATAGTAGGGACACATATATAAGATTATCTCAACACAGGAAATGTGGTATTATCAGACCATGTCCCTGTACAGTAAGGCACATCCATTACATAGTACATAGCAGGGACACATATATAAGATTATCTCAGAAAAGGAGATGTGGTATGAACAGACTATGACCCTGTATGGTCAGACACAGCCATTACACAGTACATAGTAGGGGCACATATGTAAGATTATCTCAGCACAGGAGATGTGGTATGATCAGACCATGTCCCTGTACAGTCAGACACATCCATTACACAGTATATAGCAGGGACATATATAAGATTATCTCAGCACAGGAGATGTGGTATGATCAGACCATGTCCCTGTACAGTCAGACACATCCATTACACAGTATATAGCAGGGACATATATAAAAGATTATCCCAGCACAGGAACATTTTTTTAAACACATCAAATTGGGTAAATTATTATTATAAGATCTATTCATTAAAATGAACTTTCATTTTGTTCGTGGGAAAACTCCTTTGATGAAAGAACTCACAGGAGCCCTTATAAACAGTATAAAGGTAGACTTGTCATACGTCATAGTGTTTCCTCCAGGGAATGATCCTCCACAGTTCAGATTTTCACATTTTCAGCCAGAAAAGTGGACTTGTGGTGTAATATTTGTTTACTGAGGATCCATTTGTCATTTCAACTTTTCTGCATGGATAGGTAAAGTATTTACACTTTTTCCTTGCAATGTTACTGACAGTGTTTGACCTCAGGAAACTGTCAAGAGACTGATTTTCACACTTTCTATTATTAGATGTATTTAACTGGTTTAGATTTGTTGTATTAGAAAACATTTCAGTACAATTTTATAAAGCATATAAACTTATCAATATAGCATAATTTTGCATGACATTTTCTTTTAAGTAAATTAACTGAGTTTAAATGGGGCTATATAGATATATAAATTATGTGTAAGACAGTAAATATGCTTAGGCCACGGTGTGATCAGGTCCGGGGCTGTCTGATATGAATCGGACAACCCCGAACCTGATTTGCAGACAGAACCGCAGGGCAAATATGCCCTCTGTTCCGGTGTGCAACCGGATCATTACAGCAGGAGCTGTAATGACAGGATCGGGGCTAGCAGGGAGCTAGCCGCGGTCCTGAAATCACAGCACAAGGGACAGCTCCTGGTGCTGAAGTTTAGCTGCGTTTGCTGCTAAACTTCAGCTCCCGGTGTCTGGGTCCCACATCCGATTTTATGTCGGATGCGGTGCTATCCGGCGCCATAGACCCCCATGTCAGGGGGCGCCGGATAGCTCCAGATCCAGGGCAATCCAATTTCATACGATTTTCACCCCGGACATAAAAACGTTTCAAGCAACGTTTTTGTGTCCAGGAGAAAAATCCGAATTGCCCTTGATCTTCCCGTACAGATGGAAACCGAATGGCACATAGCTGCCATCCGGCCCCATAGGGCTACATTATGGCAAAATAGGGTCCGGGGCTGTCCAGTTCACATCGGACAGCCCCGGACCTGATCCTGCCATGGTGTGAAGCCGGCCTTACAAACATACATGTTCAATCTTCCTTTGCTTGCTCCTGTGGTCCCTGTTGGTATTAGGCTGGTTTCACACTGCAGTTTTTCCCTAATCAGTGTTCATCAGGTTTTGTGTGCCAAAACCAGGAGTGCCTCCAAAACCCAGAACAGGTGTCAATCTTCCAATTATAATTTTTCTCTGCACGTTCCTCTCCTGGTTTTGACACACAAAACCTGATGAACCCTGATCAGGGAAAAACTGCAGTGTGAAACCAGCCTAAGACTACATTGACTACTTTTCAGAGGATTATGTCTACCTGCATGTTGTGTTTCCATTGCTTATTTCCCTGCTTGTAATATTTTATTTCTATTATTATCTGTCTACATGAAGTAGAATGAATGCAGTAGACCATGCTAACACCTGGAGTTAATGTTCTTATGATTTGATTCCTTTTTACCTTTTGTCCTAGGATCAACATGAGAAATCCAGTTTAAGCAGTAGCAGCAGTAGCAGTGGAATAGCAAGCTGCAAGAGTGATATATCAGAGAACGCTTTTATTCCCATGGGATTATTGCAACCAAGTAACAGTGATAAAAATTCTGATGTTTTTCTCCCGGACCATTGCTACTCCATAGATAATCTTGGTAAAGGTAATTTTCTCTGTTGTTTTTTTTTTTTTACTTTTGGTCAAGTGATACTTGGTTTGAGATATTCAATTTATTATCATAATTTTGAAATGTCTATGTACTTGTTAATGTTAAATGTAGTAAACTCAGCGTACCCCCCTCCCGCTGCTCCATTGGTGCCCCTCCACCACTGCTACTGGTGTTTGCCACAGGCAGTAGTGGTGCCACCGGAAGACACTATAGTATATGTAGACAATACAGTACTGGCTCCAAGATAGCTGCACCAATTCCCTGGAATGCTCTTCCACAAGAAATTAGGACTCTCCACAATTTACATAGTTTCAGGCGCTCCCCAAAAACACATCTTTTTAGGGTGGCCTATCAGTCTTCCAAGTCAAAATCATTTAGACACAGCCTATCATGCTCCCTAGTCGAAGTCATTTAGGCATAGCCTATTCACTCCACCAGCCTCAAAAGCATTACAAATAATGACTGGTGGCCCTCATGCAGCTCGTATCTATTCCCCATTTCCTCAAGTTGTCTGGACCCTCATTGTAAATAAGCCCCTGTACTTTGTGTTACCCCCACCTCTTTGTAGATTGTAAGCTCTTATGAGCAGGGCCGTCATTATTTTGCTTTAATTATTGTATTTTGTTTTACAACTGTTAGGCTGCTTTCACATCCGCGATTATTGTAATTCGCAGAAGATCCAGCAGATGCAGAGACATCTACCACGTAACGGCCAACTACCAGCCCCGATCCGGCAAGCCACATTCATTCTCTATGGGGCTTGCGGACAGGTGCGGCAAGTGCTCTATTGCCAAATCCAGCAGATGGTTAGCAGCATTTTTTGCGGTGCCAAAGGCGCTGAAGTTCCGGATTAGGCAATACCGCACTTGCTGCACCTGACTGCAAACCCCATAGAGAATGAATGGGGCTTGCCAGAACGGTGCTGCAAGTTGGCCATTACACGGCAGATCCAACAGATGCGGTGACATCTGACGGCTCTGCCGCGAATTACAATAATCGCAGATGTGGAAGCAGCCTTACTTATGACTGTTTGTATATGAACCTCTGAATTGTAAAGAACTGTGGAATATGTTGGCACTACTGTATAAAAATAAAGATTATTACTGAATCAATCATCACATAGTTTTTACTCCATTTCAAACTTGTATGTCCAGTAACATAATATCTAAAAAGGAAAAAGAAGTAATAGAATTAGTAGACATGACAGTTTAGCAAAAACGAATAAGAAAAATTATTACTTGGAGCTAAGAGTTTACTTTTAGTCAAGGAAGCTGTTATAATGATAAATAATGATTTTTAGTCTACTACCAAAATGTTCCACAGCACTTTACAAGTCACCAACCATACATAGTGGTCTAATTACTGCTGCATTCAGGCAAGGGGTTCCCCATCCCTTGACCCCCTCTGTACCCCGAGATAATACACTTAGAAAACTTACATACTGGAGCCAAATAGGAGGTGGCTTGTGGCTGGAGCCACTTCTCTCACACGGCTGTTTCACGCCCCCTGTATCTTTAATCCGCCCACTGCCGCCTGCCTCTTGCCAATCATTGTCTCCCTCCTCTGCTACATCACACAAATCGAGGGGTGTGGTTCTGGCCGCATTGCCCCGCCTCCTGCGGTGACATCACCACTTATACCCGCCCTGCTCCATGGTTAACATGGAGCAGGGCGGGTATAAGCAGTGATGTCACAGCAGGAGGCGGGGTGGCCGGCCTCCTGCCGTGACATCACCGCCTTTCACCACCTTGCTCTATGGTTAACATGAAGCAGGGCGGGTATAAGTGGTGACGTCACCGCAGGAGGTGCGGCGGCTGGTCTCCTGCCGTAACATCACCGCCTTTCCCGCCCTGCTCCATGGTTAACCATGGAGCAGGGCGGGTATAAGCGGTGACATCACCGCAGGAGGCAGGGCAATGCGGCCAGAACCGCACCCCTCGCTTTGTGTTATGTAGCAGGCGAGGGAGACAATGATTGGCATGAGGGAGTAATTAGATCACCATGTGCAGGTTGATAGTTAGTTTTTTTTTACCTGACGTGTTTTTTAACCCCTTCATGACCAAATTTTTCAAATCTGACCTGCGCCACTTTAGGTGGAGATAACTCTGGAATATTCCAACATATCCCAGTGATTTTGAGAGTGTTTTTTTTGTTATACATTATACTTTATTTTAGTGATAAATTTAGGTTGATATGTTTTGCTTTTATTTATGAATACTTCAGAAAGTTGACAAAAATTGCTGATAGTCAGATCTCACCAATCAGTTAATAAATACCATTATCCTTATGTTTACTTTACATCAGCGCTATTAGTCAAACTTTCTTTTGTTTAGTTGTAATGTTGGAAGGACTAAAATTTTGCTGCAATTTTTCACTTTTACAAGGGAGTTTACAAAGGTTATTTTTTAGGGAGCTATTCAGTTTTGAAATGTCTTTGGGGTACCTTTATTTTGGAAAAACCTCAAAAGTCATACTATCTTAAAAACGACACCCCTCAACATAATCAAAACGGCATTCAGGTAGTTTGTTAACCCTCCAGGTGCTTTGTTAGGAAGTAATGTAAATTGGAATGATAGAAATTAAAAATTATAGTTTTACCACTAAAGTGTTGCCAGCCTCTGAGTAGGCCACTATAGCTAGCGAGACTCTAAGGCCGTTACTTCGTCTTGGATTGCGATGGCGACTATCAGAACCAAAAAATCACTATCTCAAGGTGCCAAAAGGATTAAAGAAGGTGCCCTCAACTGTGACACTCTCCTAGGCTTGGAAAGCACAATCTCTCAGTTGCCAGACCTCCACCCAGCTTGTTCTGTACAGACTAGTCCACATACTGCGCATTCCCTAAAGGCACCTTCGCAGATAATAATATCCCTAGCTGCAGGACTAGGAGACGAATGTTCGGGCCTTACTTTCTGATCTGCTTTTGACAGTTTCTCATGCCTCCTCAGGAACTAGGGAAGAAGTTGCTAAGTACACCAACACAACAGGGCAAGCATACAAGGAGAGATTATATGCCTGTAGCTGTTAGGAAGCAGGGACTGTGTGTACCTGAACTGATCCTACAGCTATACAACTGTAGGCTAATCTCTATCCCAAAGATTACCCCTGAACTTGGGGATGACTGGGTCTCATGCCTTGCTAAATTCCTGAATGAAAATCACTTAGATGTTCCTTCTTCCCCCCCAATGGAGTGAAGAGGCAGGAGAGCAGCAAGAAAACACTCAGAGAACACAGGCTGGATAATAGGTATGATATGATTCCAGGGTTTTCCCCAGAGAATAGCTTACTTGCTGCAAAAGGACTGACACCTCCGTAATACAGAAACAAGCTCACACACCTTGGACTAAATACAAATGCTACATTTGGCATGGAGTGAGATAAAATGTAGGTAGGTATAGTTGAAGGGGAGGGTAATTACAATCTACAACTAAAAGAATAAGAAGAGTACTGATCAGCAGTGAAAAGCTACTTAACTCCTTTAGCATAGAAGAAAAAGCACATAGAAACCTGCCTCAAGTTCTCCACAGAAAGTATGAGTAAGACCTTCTGACCTCAGGTTCCCCAGAAGTGACAACATGACATGCTTATGACATCAGCTCCGTAACCATCTGTCACTATTGACAGCAGCATCTAATGGGCTAAACAGCTATGATAAAAGCCATCACCAATTGTGGCTGATGTAGCCAGTTATCAGCTATAATGTACAGCTGACACCTGCTGCATTTTCATCCATCAGGGGATACTATTCTCTTACATCTCAGGTCAGAAATTAAGATGTATTGGTAGTCACTAAGGGGTTTAATTAATACTCACACACCTATTAACAGTGACAACACGAACATGGGTAAGGCCCCTTTCACATCAGCGTTTGTCGCTGATTGCGTCAGATCCGGCAGATTTATCGCATCTGCTGCCTAACGGTCGGACTTGCAACACACTTGCGGAAAGCCCCATGCATTGTCTATGGGGCTTGTGACAGGTGCGGCAAGTGCAGTATTTCCGCGATCCGGCACTTGCGGCAGTTGCAGCCACGACAAAAACGCGTCAGCAGTGTTTTTTTGTGCGGCCGCAAGTGCCGGATAACAGCAATACCGCACTTGCTGCAACTGCTGCAAGCCTCATAAACAGTGCAAGGGGCTTGCCACAAGTGTGCCGCAAGTGCGACCGTTAGGCAGCAGATGCGGTAGATGCGATAAATCTGCCGCAATCAGTAAAAATCGCTGATGTGAAAGGGGCCTAAGATACAGCATAAACTGGAAAGCTCTCAAAAAATCGAAACGGACAAAAAGCAATGTAGATCCTGACCTGATAAATCTGCACCCCTACATATGTTTTGCAATGGCTTCTTTCAGAGGGTACTGAGTTTCCCATTTCTTTTGCTTCAGCAATCTTACAATGCCTCATTATTTTATAGGAAAGTATTTGCCCTTGATAATCAACAAAAAAAACTTTAGAAACAGCAATCTGGACTCTAGATTGTAGTCATTAATCTAATTCAATCAAAAGTCCTTTCAAAGTATTCCTAAAATATTCATCACCTCATCTATTTTAACATCAATGGGTTGTCAGCAGCATCTTTAAAAACGGTCTTTACTTAGATTCATTCTGGGGGGTTTCATTATTATGAATAGGCAATTATAATAAAGTGGAGTCATTATTATAAATTGGCACCGTTTGTTTGATACAACATGCAGTATATAGGATGGATATAAATGTTGTCTCTTACTTAGTATTTTATACATGTATCCTGTCATTACTATTAACTTTTATTCATTATATTATACTATGTATTTTTCATTATCGATTTTATTCTACACATTTTTCTCTGTTAGATGTGTTTTCTGAGCTTGAAGATGAACTAGATGCATCTCATCATTCAAGCTGCTCTAGTTATTTTAAGGGACCGACTACAGGTAAGGGCAGTGCAAGACAATGTTCAGGAGGGTTTCAGATTTACTGTTTCATTTATCAAGCATATTTTAATCTGCCACTAATGAATGCATTGTTTCTATTAAATCATGTACAATAAGTAGTCGTTTTATTGGGGTCTACCATATTCCAGTACACCTTGTATGAATTCTGTGGTTTTATATATCAGGATATAATAATAGTTGCAAAAACAACAAAAAATGGTCTTTACAAGGTCTTAGGGTGCGTGCAGACGGTCAGTATACGCAGCGTTTTGGAATTAGCGTCCTGCCGATGCATACAAAATGCTGCATAGTACAGGATAAGCATAGTGGATGGGATTGTAAGAAATCCCATCCTCACTATGCTTAACTCGACTGCAGCGTGTTTGGAGCTGAGGTGCGGGTTGCTGGCATTCCGCTCCTGCGCAGCATGTTCATTTCATGTTGCGGAGTCGGAAGTGGCTCCCATCGGGTGACTGCAGGGAGAAGCCGCCCTACACCCACCGTACATGGTGAGTAAAGGGCGGCTGTAGTCTCCCTGAAGTCACTTGCGGGTTCACTCAGATCCAGAGGAGCCGCGTCCAACACGCAGCTTCTCCGAACCGTGAGAATGCAGCCTTAAAATTAGGTAAATGCAACCTCAGATGAACAATACCACATGACAAATTACACTGTGTAATTAATGGGAAACCAATAATACATGTAAAAATAAGAAACTTTGTTATATATCTTATTAGAGAAATCTGCTTATTTCTCCTTATAGATTGCTCATTCATTCTCAAAATACTCAATTATGAGTAATATCTGTTTTCAATAAATACAGATTTTCCCATTACTGAGATAGGAGATGGCTGTTGGTGCTCATAAAGTAAAGTTCTCTGGAGAACTTCATTTATGGTTTCAACAGGACAGTCAAAAAAAATGTTTGTGTTTGTCTCTAGCTCATCCCTCCGCCCCATATCATAAAAAGCATCAACCTCCATCTCCTATCTCAGCATTGTGAAAGTCTGTCTTCACTAAATAAAGATTTTACTCATGAATTGAGAGTGAAAGATTAATCCAGGACAGGAGGAGAAAAAAAATAATTTCTCTGATATATAGCAAAGTTACTTATTCTCATGTGTATTAATTAGCCCATATATCAACCAGATCATAGTCATCTGCCATGATGTTTTTCGTGCCAAGCAGGTTATTGACCATTGCTGCCCATTCTGCAATGGTTGGAGCTATAGGTGACCTGTATTGTTTAGGTATTACTAATTGAGCTGCTGTTAGTAAGTGCCTTAGTGCTATTTCTTCTTCGTATAAGAGATGGAACCAATAATCAGTGACGTAACTTGGAGTCATGGGCCTCGATGCGAAAGTTCCAATGGGGCCACAAATTATTGCAAATCTTTAATAGCAGTGGACTTTTTCTATAGGCTAGAAGGACTTTTTAGGCCCCTTAGGCTCCAGGGCTCGGGTGCGATTGCAATCGCTACAAGTGTTGTAGTTACACCCCTGCCAGTAATGATGGATAATAAGACTACTTGTGATTTGAGTCTTGAGTTGCTTCATGTGATCTGGGTATGAATTTAGATTATTTTTATATTTGGTTACTGAATAATCCCACTATACATGTAGCATGGTGCCTTTAGCAGTTTGCAATACCATACATTCAACACTAGAAGCAAGATCTTAAAGTGTAATCATCATTTACATTTTTATTCAATAATAATATAGCGCAAGTTATTATATTAAACTTTTTAAACTTTTAAAATCCAGAAGAAACCCTTTCAAAAACCTTCCAGAAGATATCCCCACTAAGCTGTTTCTAAACCTGACATATGCTGGTTGTTAGGTAGATCCGTCTTCAGGTCCACACATGAATATGGCTATATATGTAGGTGGGGGTGGGGCCTTCACAGCATTTACAGCTGATCAGTGCATCAGATTACCTCAGGCACAGGGAGCTCCAGGATGTCGGCACACACAGATCACAGCTGTGATGTTATTTGATGGCTCTGCTCCCTGTTATTATCTAATAAGATCACAGCTGTGATCTGTCTGTGCTGACAGCCTGGAGCTCCGTATGCCTGATGTAATCTGATACACTGATAAGCTGTGAATGCTGTTTACCCCCTCCCTTATATGGCTGTTTTCATGTGTGGAACTGAAGATAGGTCTTCCTAACAGCGAGCATATGTAAGGTTTAGAAATAGCCTAGTGGGGACATCTTCTGGAAAGTTTTTGAAAGGTTTTCTTCCAGATTTTACTTAGAAAGTGTTGTGTTAGATTATAAAGTATGCCGTGGGTATGGAAAGCAACATTCAGACCCCTTTAAATATTTCACTCTTTGTTTCATTTTAGCCATTTAGTAAATTCAAAAAAGTTCATTTTTTTTCTTATTAATATATACTCTGCACACCATTTTGACTGCAAAAAAGAAATGTAGAAATTTTACCAAATGTATTAAAGAAAAACTGAAATATCACATGGTCATAAGTATTTAGACTCTTTGCTCAGTATTGAGTAGAAGCACCGTTTGGAACTAGTACAGCCATGAGCCTTCTTGGGAATGATGCAACAAGTTTTTCACATATGGATTTGGGGATCCAGTGCCATTCTTACTTGCAGATCCACTGCAGTTCCGTCATGTTGGATTGGGGAATGTTGGTGGACAGCCATTTTCAGGTCTCTCCAGAGATTCTCAATTGGGTTTAGGTCAAGGCTCTGACTGTGCCAGTCAAGAATGGTCACAGAGTTGTTCTGAAGCCACTCCTTTGTTATTTTAGCTGTGTTCCTAGGGTCATTGTCTTGTTGGAAGGTCAACCTTCAGCCAAGTCTGAGGCTCAGAGCACTACGGAAGAGGTTTTCATCCAGGATATCTCTGTACTTCGCCGCATTCATGTTTCCTTCAATTGCAACCAGTTGTTCTGTCCCTGCAGCTGAAAAACACCCCCATAGCAAGATGCTGCCACCACCATGTTTCACTGTTGGGATTGTACTGGGCAGGTGATGAGCAGTGCCTGGTTTTCTTCATACATACCGCTTAGAATTATCACCAAAATGTTCTTTCTTCATCTTTTCAGACTTGAGAATCTTATTTATCATAGTCTGGAAGTCCTTCATGTTTTTTTTGCAATCACTATTCGGGCTTCATATGTCTTGCACTGAGGAAAGGCTTCTGTTGGGCCACACTGCCATAAAGGCCTTACTGGTGGAGGGCTGCAGTGATAGTTGACTTTGTGGAGCTATCTCTCATCTCCCTACTGCATCTCTGAAGCTCAGCCACAGTGATCTTGGGGTTCTTCTTTACCTCTCTCACCAAGGCTCTTATCCCACAATTGCTCAGTTTTGCTGGATGGCCAGGACTATGAAGATTTTTGGTGGTTCCAAACTTCTTCCATTTAAGGATTATGGAGGCCACTGTGCTCTTAGGAACCTTGAGTACTGCAGAAATTGTTTTGTAACCTTGGCTAGCTCTGTACCTTGCCACAATTCTGTCTCTGAGCTCCTTGGGCAGTTCCTTTGACCTCATGATTCTTATTTGGCATAGCATGCACTGTGAGCTGTGAGGTCTTATATAGACAGATGTGTGCTTTTCCAAATCAAGTCCTGTCAGTTTAATTAAACACAGCTGGACTCCAATGAAGGAGTAGAACCATCTCAAAGAGGATCTCAAGGAAACAGACAGAATGTGACTTAAATATGAGTGTCTGAGCAAAGGGTCTGAAAACGTATGACCATGTGATATTTCATTTTTTCATTTTTAATAAATTTGCCAACAATTCTACATTTCTGGCTTTTTTCAGTCAAGATGAAATGAACAGTGTACATAACGAAGAGTGAAAGATTTAAAGGGGTCTGAATACTTTCCGTACCCACTGTAATTGAAAGTTTATTATAATCTCTTGCTCTAGATTATTATTAAATAAAAATTTAAATGGCATTTACACTTTAAGAAGGGGAGAAGAACAATGCTACCACTTTGTCAAGATTTTCAAATTTTACTTAGAGTATGTGTCTTCAGAATTTGTGTCATTATCAGCCTGACAAAGGGACCTTAGTGTCCCGAAAGCTTGCTATGTTTACCATCTTTTCACTTAGGGCCGCTTTACACACACCAACTTCTGTGTCCAACTTCTGAACAGATCTCTGGTTGCAGTGAAATCATGGACACATTGCTCCATTTTTTGGCTGTGTACAAAATGGAGCAATGTGTCCATGATTTCACTGCAACCAGAGATCTGTTCAGACATTGGACATAGATATCTGTGTGTGTAAAGTGGCCTTCAGATTCCAATATTTTCTATGTACTGCCTAACACAGTGCACACATTTTTTAAATTGAGAGGTAGATTTGATATAGAGGAGACAGAAGTTAAGGATAGAATGGATGGAAAACTGAGAAGGAGGGTGGAATAGTAAAAAAATTCATTTACTTTAAATTTTTGGAAAATGTTATATTTATCATGTATTTGTATGTTAAGCAGGATATTTAATTTTTTTTGAAGGCACGCTAAAACGAAGTGTCAGTGCTTCAGGAGGAGAAATATCTCAAACCAAGTAGGTATATTTAGAATCTGGTATAGTACACTTATGATTGGGCATTTAAAACATCTCACAAATATTTCTAAAAAACTGTTTATATTAATTTAGTCTTCTAAAAGTCACTGATAGAAACATTAGAGGCCACTAGATAAAAGCATAAATCTTAAAATTGTGCCCAAAATACCTATCTCTGACTACAAAAGTTAAGGCAGCTTTACACGTCGCAACATTGCGTGCAATTTCACTTGCAACTTACTGGTTGCAGCGAAATCATGGACACATTGCTCCATTTTGTTGCTGTGTACAAATGTATCAATTTGTCCATGATTTCACTGCAACCAGTAAGTTGCAACTGAAATTGCATGCAATGTTGCGACGTGTAAAGGTACCCTTCTGATTGAAAGTTTCATCAACAACCTCCACTGATAAACTACTTGAAGTTCAATAATGCCCTTATTGTTTGCCAGGCACAGATCCATACTTTTATTAGTGGTTTTGCTTGGTTCAACTAATTCTGTTGTAATCTAAATTATTTATCCCTTTATAATTGATGGCCCCATTCCGTCCAGGGCCCTCGTCAATCTGGTGTTTGAAAGTGCAGCAGGCAATGTTGTTGTTTACCAGACTCAGATCAATGTCTTCTGTATTATATTGACTGTTATTAGATTTCACTTTAGCTTAGGCTCAAAACTAAACATTTGAATTGTACAGAAGTTATGTGAACTGAGCTTTAGGGCCCTGTTACACGTAGTGACGCTCCAGCGATAATGACAACGATACGGCCTGGTAGGGATTGCTGGTGCGTTGCTACGTGGTCGCTAGTGAGATGTCAAACAGTCAGATCTCAACAGCGACGCAGCAACGATATGGAACGATACGGTGGTCGTTGGGAATCTGTCAGTCTCGGGCGTAGTATTGAGATCGTTGGTCGTTGTCCCTGTCAAACACAGCGATGCAGCATGCCCAGCGGGAGACCGACGATGAAAAAATGATCCAGAACAGTAAAACCTGTGACATTACAGCGATATCGCTAGCAATATCGTTGTGTGTGAAGTACTCCTTATGCATCATATAAAGGAAGCAGGGTGAATCCTTAAGTAAAGATGTCCGGACGTGATGTTAACGGCAAGTGTATTCATTGACTGCATGGTGAAGCTAAAATGTGCTACTTTGGTTGAGCCTTATGCATCATTCAGATCAGATGTCAGATCTTTTTTATATTAAATTTGGTCCAATTGTCAACAGAGCTTTGCATCTGATTTTCATCAGAGTTTGGTCAGTGTTTTATTTTTTACCATCAGTGGTTCATGAATGATTTACTGTTAAGAAAAAACAATTGTGTAAAGTTTGCCCCTTTCCCCATGTAGCCAAGGTCCTTTTTGTGTTTTTGTTTTGTCCTTCTCTTGTACCTAGATACATAACTTTTTATTGATTTTTCTGTCCACGTACAGATATGAGGGCTTGTTTTTTGTGGGATAAGTTGTACTTTTTAATGACACCATGCATTTTACTACATAGTCTCCTGGAAAATAGGAAACAAATTTCAAGTCTGGTGAAATAATAAAAAAAATACAATTATAACGTTGTTTTTGGTATTTTTTTTAACAAAGTACATTCTGTAGTAAAAATGACCTGGCAACGTGATCATTAACAAGCTTTGCAATTATATCTTTATATTTTAAACACATTAAACCAACATTTTGTAACAATTATATAGCTTTGAATTTTTTATAATCAGTCTAGCTTAATCATGTGACGGTATGAACAATGACATCACATTTATTTTTTTCTAATATAATTCCATTTTACTCAGATAATTGGTTCAATTGCACATCAAATGGCCCAATCTCTCAATAATGTATTGTACTAGTCCATTTTAACAAAATAAGTATTGTGTTTTGACTCCCTTAATGCACAATTCCTTTGAAATATTGAACATTTTCTTCTTCCACTGTATTTACAGGCGATAATATTAATCTATACATATGTGCTGACAGAGCTTGAGAAATAAATTGTATGTGATTACTCTGCATCTAATGAGGCCAAGAGGGAGCAAACATTGGCTTCAGATGTTTCATCATGCAATGGAGTCGGCTTGTTAGTAACAATTTCAAACTCCATTTCATTGATTGAAAAATGTACTAAGTGATCCCTGTCTATTAGGTCTATTAGCCAGTGGACAGATATGACAGGATCTTTTGTGTTCACCTTGGAAAGTGGATGTTCCCTAGAGTAACCAAAGATTTAGGTAGACAGTCCGAATTGACATCCTGTGTTAGAACATATGTTACTACTATAACACAGTTGTAGCTGTAGATAGAATTTGTATATACTGCTATGCAATATAGGAAGTATGATCTCTATTGCTAACATAACAATGATGATAGATTACATAGATAGATAGATAGATAGATAGATAGATAGATAGATAGATAGATAGATAGATAGACTGACATACCAAGTTGAGAGAAGAGAAAGACACTACCAGGATTACCAGGATACCTCTGGCAGCAGCTTATGTTCCCTGAAAATAAAAAGGATTGGGTGTTGAAATCCAACTACTGGATCCTTCTCTCCCCCAAAATCAATGGTCAGGGGGTGGTCACGAGGTCCCCATACACATCATATGACCAGCCCAACTGTGTGTTGGCCTTTGAGGTGGTGATGACTCCCAGCCAGTAATCTGGCTCTGGTGTACAAGAATAATTCCTGGCTTTGTAATTGACGCTTGTTAGAAAATACAGTTCTTTTAATTATCCTTGAACAGGTCCTGCACATATGAGCAGCTAAAAAAGTGTTCAACACATTACTAGGAGACCTCAGATTGCCGCCATACTTTTCTTTTCCGGGTAATTAGCGGATTTGCAGTATTGAGATTTGCTGTGAATTTAATTGTTGCAAATCAAATGTTGGGAGAAAAATTCTTTGAAGCTGGCAAATTTTAATTTCGGAAAATTGGCTCATATCTAATTATTTTTCTCCCTTGCCATCATCGACCAACAAAATATCACTCCAAGAGCTAGACAGACAGATAATAGACCTTGAAGTCACAAAGGAATGTAGTGTAACCTCTAAGCACCTAAAGACCTCTCTCAATAGTCAATGTAAGGGTGCCTTCACATTTGCATATGTGAACGCAGTGTATGCTGCGTTCCCATACGCAGTCAAACGCATGCGCACTGCGTTCCTATGTTTAACATAGGAACGCATAGTGCCTGCGTTTTCTGCGTTCGGGTGCGGATGCGGACGATATCTGCTCCCTCCAGGGTCCCCCGTCCGCACCCGGGACGCAGCATGTTGCATTTTTTGTGCGCTCGGGGACCTTGGAAAATCAGCAAGCTTCCCCATGCGCACAAAACAATGCATTGGAGTCAATGGGTCTGCAGTGTTCTGCGCTTGACAGCGCAGGAGAACGCTGCGGATCCATTGAAATCTCTCCCGGTGATGTCACAGGAGATCACCGACAGCCACCGGGAGATCAGCTGGAGCCTCTGATGATCTCCTCCTCCCCGCCTCCGGTAATCTGCTAGCCGTGTCGGCGGGGAGAAACAGCTGATTTGACAGCTGTTTGAATCTTCCCGCGCTGACATCTCCTCTCGGTGTCGGCGCGGGAGATTCAAACTGTTGTCAAATCAGCTGTTTCTCCCCGCCGACACGTCCCGGAGCTTACCGGCGGCGGGGAGGAGGAGATCTCCGGCGCTGATCTCCGCCTCCGGCCCGCTCCCGGACACCTCCGATTGGCTGGCCGGGCTGCACAGTGATGTGTCCGCAGGCGGACATTCTCCGCTGCGGACACATCAAAATGACATGCTTTTGACTGCGTTTGTGTCTGCATGCCATCAGCATGCAGACACAAACGCAAATGTGAAGGTAGCCTTAATTTTGATGAGTCCACCATCAGGAGGACACTGAACAATAATGGTGTGCAAGTCAGAACTGCAAGGAGAAAATCACTGCTCTCCAAAAAGATCATTGCTGCCAATCTGCAACTTACTAATAATCACCGCGAGAATAATGAAAGCTTTTGGAACAATGTTGTTTGGATGGATGTGACCAAAATAGAGCTTTTTGTTTTAAATGAGAAGAATTATGTTTGGAGAAAGAAAAACACTACAATTCAGCATAAAAAATCATATCATCTGTGAAACGTGGTGATGGTAGTATTATGGTTTTTGGCTATTTTGTTGAATCTTGGCATGAACTGCTTGCTATCATTGATGGAATAATGAATCCTGAATTATACTTGGAGATTCTAAAGGAAACGGTCAGTACATTTGTTCATGAGCTGCATCTCAAGAGAATTTGTAGAAATAAAGAAAAATGGCATTTACCAGATCTTGCCTCTTAAATCCTCTTTATTTTTCTTTATTTCTACAAATTCTCTTGAGATGCAGCTCATTCTACAAATGAGCATGCCTTAACCTGGAATGAGCAACACCAGTATGCCTGTTTTTTTCATACACACACTTTAAAATATTATATCTGTATGCCCAGAATAGCTTTTTCCCAAAACAGATTGGTGCCAAACTTGTTTCTTCTTTTTTTGATGTGTTGCATCTCAACAGAATGTAGACCCTGCTATAAGACAATTCCCGAAAGCACATTCTACAGAAGCCAATGTGCATAACTTTTATTGCTGCACAAGAAGGTCAAACAAGACATTGAAAACAAAGGTTCACATACTTTTGCCGTTCACAGACATATGATGTTGGATCATTTTCCTAATTAAAAAAAGAAGCCAAAATCTAATACTTTTTTTACTCATTTGTTTGATTTAGTTCTCTTCATATACTTATAGGACTTGTGTTTAACTACATTCACACTGCGTTTTTGGTCTGTTATTACTCATCAGTTTTTGTAGCCAATACCAGGAGTGGAACAATCAGAGGCAAAGTACAATAGAAACACATCTCCACTTCTGTATTTATCACCCACTCCTGGTTTTGACTACAAAATCTGATGAGCAAAAACAGACCAAAAACGCAGTGTGAATGGAGCCTAAAGGTACCGTCACATGCTACGATGTAGTGAACGATATCGTTAATGATGTCACGTGACCGTTAGTGCATTGTCACATGCAAGGATCTCGTTAACGATGTTAAATTTGGCAACGCACCAGCTACTTCGAGAAGAACTTAGTGAACGATTTTAGAAAGCGGCAAGAACAGGAGAATTGTGAACGACATCGTTCAAAAAGGTGTCACACTGAACGATGCTGCTTGTGCACAGAACGTTAACTGGACGACGAACGATAGATTTGGGGTCAGGATCTCAAATTTTTGATGAACGATCCAACGATTTGTCGTTTCAAGATCATATGTTTACACGAAACAATGCACAAACGACATCGCTTGAACGATCAAAAAAGCGTGACGTATCAACGATATCGTAGCGTGTGAAGTAGCCTTAAGTTTGATTTTGAAAGTAAAATTCTGAAGGGTTCAGAAACGTTCAAGAACGACTATACATTAAATAGATAAATAAATTACACTTAGGTTATCTGCTAAAATCATAAGAGCTCTTTAAAGGTTATATCCTATTATATAAAGTAAAATAAACTTTCTCTTAGCCTCACATTTTCCACTATGTATTTTTCAGGGAGCACACGGGAAGCACAAGTTCCAAACCAAGACCAGGTAATTCTTTGCTTTCTGTGCTCAGAACTTTGAAAGTTTCTCTTAGGATATAACATGAAATACTGTCTCTTCCTTTCTTTTCTTCAGCTTTGCTGCCTATTGATCTTCTTCTGAAAGTTCCTTCACTGGTGTTCAGGTCTCAAAGTAGGAAGCTAGCGACTTCGTTAGGGGCAGAATGGCCTGCACACAGTCTTTCTACTGTGGTTCTTCACAGTCTAAAACATCCTGGTATATATTTTTAGTAGAATTTTATACTTTTTCTTTTTACCTGTGAATATATTTTCTTCTCAAGGTGTCATATATGTATACTTGTTAAAAAAAATTCACATGCTGCTTTACAAGGCTTAGGGTATATGAAAAGGTTTCTTTGAAACATGAAGAGCGTTTGCTGTACACAAAGAGTCAGGCACAGTTGTCTCTCCTGCTTAGGAAGACATGTTTTCTTTCCTCCTTTAACGAATGTATACATTGTGCATCCAGCAGTCACTTTCATTTACAGGATAAATGTATACATTGTGTAAATAGCAATTATGTCCTTTTTTACCTTTCCTCTTGGCCCAACAAATCCCCAGATGAGCAGCAGATGACAGCATGATTTTGTGTTAGTTTGCTGTGTTGTCTCTGCTGTGTGTGCCGACAGGTGACCCCACCAATGGTTGTGATGCAATAAAGCTTTTATCCTGTCAAATATGGTATATGTAATGTGCATTTTAACATTTGGAATTTCTTATGAAATTTGCGGAAAATTCGAGGCCATTGGGATTGACATTGTGTAAGAAAAAGAACCACAGTTTGTGAATTCCACCTGTCTATTCTCTTATATCCAACTTGTCCATGGTGAGCGACAATAAAGTCTATAAATATACCAGGAGAAAAAGGGCACTTAGGGCCCTTTCACATCAGCCGCGGTTTTTTTCGCTGCCGCACCTGCCGCAAGTGCAAAACCGCACTTGCCGCATCTGCCGCAAGTCCCCCTATACTTCCTATGGGAAATACCGCAACCGCACCGTAAGTGGAACGGTTATGCGGCAAACGCGGCAGATGCGGTTTTTTCACCGCATCTGCCGCGAATTACGAAAAACGCTGATGTGAAAGGGCCCTAAGACTGATTCTAGAAGCCTGTTTCAGCAGAGCCTGGCGTTAATGTCCGTTATAGATGCAAAATTCCCTTATGGTGCTCAATCCACAGATCAAGTATGATGAAAACCAAGGAAAAAGAGCTGGCACTCACCGGGATGAATTGCTTCGTTAGAACCTCGTGCAGGGAGGGGGTGCCTGAACAGACGACGGCACCGTTTTGCGCACTTGTTGGCTTTGACCCATTTACGCGCAACAAGTGCGCGAAACGGTGCCGTCGTCTGTTCAGGCACCCCTTCCCTGCACGATGTTCTAACGAACCTGGAAATAAAGCACCGCAGCAATTCATCCCGGTGAGCGCCATCTCTTTTTTCCTTGATAAAGTCTATAAATGTCACTACTAAAATGCAGCATATCATTACTATATAGGCACAATTTACTAAAATAACTGGCAATAAATGGTAAACAAATATGTTTAGTTACAGTACTGCAGTTTTATACTGCTCTACATAAAACATATGTTCAGTTTGAGTAGGAGGCAGTTGCTGCATTGTGACGAGCATACTTGTTATAGTGATAATGTATTCACCACATTTGTGCCCATGAGACTGTGAGCCCTCGTGGACAGGGTCCCTGCCCCTCCTGTACCTGTACGTCCTGATCGCCTAGATTTAGTGTACTTGTTCTTGTCTCCCTCATCCTCATGTAAAGCGCCATGGAACCTAATGGCGCTATATAAATAAATAATAATAATAATAATAAAAAAAAAAATAATAATGAGAGCAGAAGTGGACTGGTCCTACTTAACAGGTAATACACAACCAAAGTCCCAATCAAAAACTGGAGATCAAACGAACCCTATGTATACATCAGTCACGTATGAGAGAACAGACTGATGGAAAAGGAGCCATTTAATTGCTTCACAGGGAATTCTCAGGACACAATTGAGACTCAAATTAAGTATAAGCCCACAGTACAAGGAACGTAGATCTCTCTGACCATATTTCCTGTTCTTAGGTTATAGATGGGTACAATTTGTAAAATGTCATATAGCTGCATCAAAGAAAAATAAATATCTATAAATCAAATCTGTCAATTAAATTGGTCCAGTCTTGAAGTTAAAGCAACACTCCCATTATTTTTTAATTCAAAATCAGGAGTATATAGTCATGTCCAAAAGTGTTGGCATCTTTGAAATTGTTCTAGAAAATTGAGCATTTCTCCCCCTTAAAATAATTACAATTGTGCAAAAGAGAGAAAAAAAGCACATTGGACATAACGTATTTTTCAGATTATAAGACACACTTTTTTACCCCAAATTTTGGGGAAAACTGAGGGATACATTTTGTAATCCGAATCTACTGTACACTGGGGGGAGGGTGGCTCTGGAGTGCTTTTCGCGAGCTGGGGTGGGCTGGCTGCGAGCTGCAGAGACAGCGGGAGATCACGTGTCCCCGCTTATTACCCTCATGTAATATGCACTGCACCCACTGTCCATCACCTCGGTCCTGAATCTGTGCCGAGATGTGGACAGGGGAGAAGCACATATTACATGTTGATATTTGAAAGGCAGAATAGTGGGGCACCGATCACTTAAGATCCAAAGTAGCGGTATCAGCAGTGTCAACTGCAGCAGAACCGGGTGTGCACAGTCTTGTAACCGCCTGAGAGGTAAAATCACATTGAAGAAAGAGGCACTCACCCGGTGATAGTTGTTCCTCAATGGACGACTTTTATCAGCATTAGGGTGCTGGGGAGGGGGTGTCGGAGGTGCAGATCACAGCACCGTTTCAGATCAACTGATCCTTCGGCTGGTCTTGGCTCCATATAGTCACACCACACGCACACAAAGAGTAACAGCAAGTGTATAGTCGCTAAGATGCAGCCCCAACATTGGATACTCACCACGCACCCGAACACACACACACCACAAAGAGGCACACACAACACAGAGACACACACACACCCCATGGACACACACACACACCCTATAGAGACACATGCACTCACCCCACAGGGACACACACACACACACCACAAAGAGACACACACAACACAGAGATACACACACACCACACAGACCCCCCCCACAGGGACACACACACATACACACCCTATAGGGACACATGGACTCACCCCACAGGGACACACACACACCACAGAGAGACACACACAACACAGAGACACACACACCACACTGAGCCCCCCACAGAGACACACACATACACACCTTATAGGGACACATGCACTCACCCCACAGGGACACACACACACCACAAAGAGACACACACAACAAAGAGACACACATACCACACAGACCCCCCACAGGGACACACACACACTCACACCCTATAGGGGCACATGCACTCACCCCACAGGGACACACCCCAGAGACACACACACCCCAGGGACACACACACCACACAGACAGACACAGATGTGCACAAATCGCCTCACACAACTCGCCTCATACGTGTGCTATCTTTAATTTCCAAAAATAAACACCTGATTAAAAACAGCCAATGTGCAACACATGTGCCATGTAGGGAATTAAGGCAGATGTCAGTCACATGAGCTGTGTATTATGTGTATGTGTGAGGTAACATATACTGCCCGGCCGGGGGTAGGGTTTACTGTTGGCTGGAGATCTATCAGGCTGCCTATAGCAACCAATCACAGCTCAGCTTCTATTTTCCTACAGGCTCCTAGAGGCTGTTATTTTTGCAAAAGGTGGATCTACTAAATATTAATGTCACTTTTCTGTTGAGGTGCCCATACTTTTGCACCTGTCAAATTTTGAAATAATGCATATTTCACATTTTTGGCAAGTGCAATAAACCTCATTTCAATCCTGAAATATTACTGTGTCCATCAGTTATTACATATATCACACTGAAATAGCTGTTGCAAAAACCTGATTTTAAACAAAAATGAGTAAGATTAAGAGGGGTGCCCACACCTTTTCATATGACTGTATATATATATGTATATATATATACAGTATATATATATATATATATACAAAGGAAATGTGTCCTCTTTAACTTTATGCCTTTGAGAAATCCCTTCATCTTCTACTTGTTGAACTGTTCACAATAGCAGTAGTTGTGACCAGGGCTGCCCAAACTTTTGCATACCACTGTACAAGCAGGTCTTAATAAAGCTTGAGATGCAGTTTTTTAATGCATTTTTTGAGACAAAATTACTCCAGCAAGAAGTGTGTATATATATATATATATATATATATATATATATATATATATATACAGAGGTGTAACTAGGTTTTCTGGCAACCGGGGCAAGGAATTATTTTGGCGCCCCCCCCCCCCCCCGAAACCGCACTTGCTGCACCTGCCACACCCTTACCACAAGCCCCATAGACATTGCATGGGGCTTGCCGCAACTGTGCTGCAAGTGCAGCGGTTATGCGTTAATCGCGGCAGATGCGGGTTTTTCACCGCATCTGCCGCGATCGGCAAAAAACGCTGATGTGAAAGTACCCTAACATATACACAGTATACACCTCATAGTGTGTGCCTGCCTGATGAAGTATACATAACTATACCTCATAGTGTGCCTGCCTGATGTATACATATATATATACCTGAGGTATATATATGTATACATCAGGCAGGTACACTGAGGTGTATATATGTATACATCACTAGGCAGGCACACACTCTATGAGGTGTATTTATGTATACATCAGGCAGGCACACACACTATGAGGTGTATATATCATACTGTATATACACCTCATAGTGTGTGCCTGCCTGGTGTATACATATATACACCTCATAGAGTGTGTGCCTGCCTAGTGATGTATACATATATATACCTCAGGTATATATATGTATACATCAGGCACACACACTATGAGGTGTATATATGTATACACCAGGCAGGCACACACACTATGAGGTGTATATATGTATACACCAGGCAGGCACACACACTATGAGGTGTATATACAGTATGATATATACACCTCATAGTGTGGGTGCCTGCCTGATGTATATACATATATACACCTCAGCCGGGCCAGCCCAGGACAGCCACTCCCCCTGCTTCGCTTACTTTATTACCTCATTACTTTATTAGGAGTAGATTGCCGTGCCTTGTAGGCGTAGGCCAGGACGGGCCGGACCCGGACGACTCAGTCTGAGTCAGGAGTCAGGAGGAGGCAGCCGCCCACACAGCAGCTCCTCGGCTCTGTTGTTCTTCTCCTCTCCAGCCCAGACATGTGCGGCGCGCCGGGTGACGTCAGCCGCAGCGCGACGTGCCTGGGGGTGGGGGGGACTGCCAGGGGGCGGACCAGCAGCAAGAGGGTTGTGTGCACGCACAGCCCCGCGGCCGCCCTGCACAATATGCGGCGAGGTCGGAGGAGATTAGTTCCGGCGGTGGCGCTGCAGTGCCACCGCCGGACGCCTGGGCACATGATGATGGCACCGGCGCCCCCCACTGAGTGGCGCCCGGTGCAAAGGGTCCGGCTGCCCCCCCCTAGATACGCCCCTGTATATATATATATATATACCGTATATATCTGTTCTTCCTTTGTATGTGTCAGTTCTTTTGCATCCACCAGATGCTTTCTCTATAAAAATTGCACCAAATCCTGCATAAGTGATTTGAGATGACTTAAAATGAACTTCGTTACTTGTTCTTTTACTTACCCCTATACTGTCGTAAATTGCACTGCATAATACTAATCAATCAACTGATGTACTAAAGTAATCTAATTTCCTTTTGTACATTCCAAATAAATTAGCCTGAAAAGGCTGCACACTACAGATAGATTATGTAAAATAGCCCACACTCTGGCGTGAATACAGTGAAATTTATCTTTAGATGTGCGGTGTGGGCAGTGGGTTTTCATGTAATAGCTTTAGTGATCAGCTTCAATTGAAAAATGGGTTCTCTTAGGATATACATTTCAGTAGTCTTCTAAAGTTTTTACTAACTACATAGTAATTTACCCAAGCAATACAGAAGTTTTACCTAACTGATTAAATTCAACTGCTTAATCTTTGATAAAGCTTTGTGTAATCCAATTTTATACCAGAGAAAATAATAATTCTATGATGCGTGTTGTTCACCTTCAATTTGCATGATAAATATATACAGTGTTTTCCCGTAAATAACACACCACCTGAAAATAAGACGTACTAGGGGGGTTCTCCTCTCCTCACCCCTCCAGTCTGACCACTCCTCACCCCTCCAGCTTCACCTCTCCTCACCCCTCCAGCCTCACCTCTCCTCACCCCTCCAGCCTCTGCTCTCCTCACCCCTCCAGCCTCTGCTCTCCTCACCCCTCCTGCCTCTGCTCTCCTCACCCCCCCAGCCTCCCGCCACATCATACTCTGCTACCCACAGAGCCCTCTCTATACTCTGATACCCACAGAGCCGCCTGTATACTCTGTTACCTACACAGCCGCCTCTATACTCTACTACCCACAGAGCCGCCTGTATACTCTGCTACCCACAGAACTGCCTCTATACTCTGCTACCCACAGACCCGCCTCTATACTCTGCTACCCACAGAGCCGCCTGTATACTCTGATACCCACAGAGCCGTTTCTATACTCTGCTACCCACAGAGCCGCCTCTATACTCTGCTACCCACAGAGCTGCCTGCATTCTCTACTACCCACAGAGCCGCTTGTATACTCTGCTACCCATAGAGCCGCCTCTATATTCTGCTACCCACAGAGCCGCCTGTATACTCTGCTACCCACAGAGCCGCCTGTATACTCTGATACCCACAGAGCCGTTTCTATACTCTGCTACCCACAGAGCCACCTCTATACTCTGCTACCCACAGAGCTGCCTGTATACTCTGCTACCCACAGAGCTGCCTGTACAATCTGCTACCCACAGAGCTGCCTGTATACTCTGCTACCCACAGACCCGCCTCTATACTCTGCTACCCACAGAGCCTTCTCTATACTCTGCTACCCACAGAGCCGCCTGTATAATCTGCTACCCACAAAGCCGCCTGTATACTCTGATACCCACAGACCCGTCTGTATACTCTGCTACCCACAGAGCCGCCTCTATACTTTGCTACCCACAGAGCCGCCTGTATAATCTGCTACCCTCAGAGCCGTCTGTATACTCTGCTACCCACAGACCCGCCTGTATACTCTGCTACCCACAGAGCCCCCTGTATACTCTGCTACCCACTCACCCGCCTGTATACACACAATTCATTTCACCGCGCTCCCGATGCAATTGCATCGGGCCTTTTTACTAGTATATATGTATATATATATATATATATAAATATATATATATTTCCAGAACACTTCCCTTCTACACCTGGCGAAACCTAGAAACTGTTGCAATACTTTAAGATTGCAAGGTTGAACCCAGTCAGTGATGGTCTGCACCTTCCCAGAGTCCATCTTAAACCTTTTAGCCCAATTGCGTAGCTATCACGGGGGCAGAGGGGTTCACCTGGAGCTACTGCCACTGTTAACTATATCGGTGTGGGCAGTATGGCAATATAGTTAATATCTGTGGTAGAGCAGAGAGACATGATCTTCATGTTGCTTCAGCTTTCTGTTCCATTGACCACATGGTTCTACAGAACAGCAGCATGATAGCGCCGATACACAGAGGACATTTAAGCCTAGTCCTTTGAGTATTATAAGTTCTTTCTTGCATCTGGTTAAAAAGGAGATGTTACTATCCAGTTGTGCCAGTTTCTTCAGAAGTTCTTTTAGTTCCATAGATATGCGGTACATTCTGGTATCCTCCATTTGGTTAGAAAAAAAAAGGTTTAGTAACGTGTTAGGCCCCTTTCACATCAGCGTGAAAAAAACGCAAGCAGCGTTTTGTTTCGTGGCCGCACCTGCCGCAAGTGCCGAAACCGCACTTGCCGCATCTGCCGCACCCTTACCGCAAGCCCCATAGACATTGCATGGGGCTTCCCGCAAGTGTGCCGCAAGTGTCGCGGTTATGCGGTAATCGCGGCAGATGCGTTTTTTTCACCGCATCTGTCGCGATTTGAAAAAACCGCTGATGTGAAAGGGGCCTTAGCCAGTTAAAAAAACAATGATTGCTCTCAGTGGGAGAGTACCATCTTAGTCATCTTAGCCACCATGGTTGTAGAATCCTTATATTCCAACATCCCACACGAAGATGAACTTACCACCTGCTGAATGCTTCTTGAAGTCAATGGGATCCCTTCTGAATCAGTACTAAGGCTCACCAGATTTATCCTCACACACATTTTCTCTTTTGGTGAAGAACTGTGTTTTCAATGCACTGGGACCACTATGGAAAGCAAAATGGCCCCCCAGTATGCCAACCTTTTCATGGCTAAACTGGAAAATGACATTTTAGTCTCCTACCTCATCAAACCCTTGGCCTACTTCCGCTACATTGATGACATCTTAATATTCTGGACTGAGGCTGAACATGAACTTTTAAAATTCCATGACAATTTCAACAAATTTCATCCCACCATAAACTTGACACTGGACCACTCAAAAACAGAAATCAACTTCCTGGATACCACCATAAAAATTCTAAATGGTTCATTCCAGATATTGGTGTATCAGAAACCGATTGACCGTCCCACTTACCTCAGATGGGACAGTTTCCACCCAAAACACATTAAAAAGTCTATTGCTACAGCCTGGCCCTCAGATATTACTGTACTTGCTCCAACCCAGCGGACAGGAATGAACACTTAAACCATCTAAAAAATACATTTTTAAACCAAGGCTACCACCTCACCTCCATTGAGGATCAGATCATTAAAGCCACAAGGATCCCTAGAAGTCAAGCACTCCAATTCAGAGAATATGAAGTAAAGCACATCTGCCACATAATGTTGTAATGAGTGACTCACTACTAACATTTAAGAAGGGCCTGGATGCTTTTCTTGAAAACTATAATATTACCAGTTATAATATATACTAGATTCTTTCATAGGGCGTTGATCCAGGGAATTAGTCTGATTACCATATCTGGAGTCAGGAAGGATTTTTTTCCCCCAATCTGGAGCTTAGGGTTGCCACATGTTTTTTTTTGCCTTCCTCTGGATCAACATGTTAGGCTATGGGTTGAACTAGATGGACTTAAAGTCTTCCTTCAACCTTAAAAACTATGTTACTATGTTTGTCTGGGGCCACAAGGGACTGCTTACTCAGGTCTCGGGTGGTCGGGTGCAGGGATGTCACGGGTGGTCCTTGCCTGAGCCTGTGCCCTTGAGCAGACAATGAAAAGGGAAAAATAATAATAAAATAAAGTTGTTCGGGATGCCACCTGTAGGTTCGGTGATGGCACCGGCGCTGCTGGAACCTCCGGGTATGGCCGGTAGCAAGGTGTTGTAGCCCTCTACAGGTAGGGCAGTTTTCCCTGGGATGTTGAAAGTATGAATAGTGGAAAATGGCAGCGTAGTTGTGGTGGTGTGGGGCTGGAATGATGGACACACAAACAAAAGTCTCTTTCGGTACCTTTGCTGATGGAAACCGGTACACGTCCAGGGATGAAGGCTGCAGTCTGGGTGTGTGAGGTGTAGGCCTCCCTTGTCCTGTGCTTTGTCCTGAAGCCTGGCTGGCGTGAAAGCAGTCCTGACCTCCCGTGTCTCCACACCCGTGTTGCTGCACTGAGGTCTCTCTCTCTAGGCTACCGCTATCTCTCCTGCGGTCCCTGGCTCTCAAATGTGGGTGCTGCGGGTGTCCGGGAAGCTAAACCTCCACTGTGTTCTGGATTCTCTGCTGGGATAATCTCTCTCTCTCTGTGTGCAGACTCTGTCTCCAGTGACCGGTGTTCTGGTTGGGTGAGCCGGTATAGCTCCTCTGCCCTTGTCTGGAGTGTTCCTTGCCTCTGCCTGGGTCCTCACTCTCTGGACCTCACATTAGCTCTGGCGTGCACTGGTGTTGAGAATAGCACGGCTCCGGTAACCAGTTTTTGCTCACTAGGCACTGAGCTGACTTCACAGTTCGTCTAGTGACTGCACACTCTGGCTAATTCCACCCCCAGCACCTGTATTTATAGGGGATCTGGCTTAAAGCCAGCCAGTGGGTTTCCCCTTACAGGCCTGGAGTGGAAGGTGTTGTGTGTATGTGTGGGTCTCAGCTGTGGAAATCCCATTGTGAACTAGTTAGTTCTGTGGCTTAGCTGTCAGAGGGCACCACATGTTCCTCTGGTGGTGACCTACAACCCACAGCTTGAGGTACTGAGAAAAACAGCCCAGAAACTTCACCACATCCTACATAAGGATGACCGATTAAAAATAATATTCAAAGACCCTCCCTTGCTATGCTACAGGCAGCCTCCCAATTTAAAAAAACATCATTATACAGAGTTTGATGCCCTCAGATACACCAAGAGGAACTTATCCATGCAATGTGAAGAGCTGCAAGACCTGTGCTCACATAGAGACCAGAGACAGGATTCAGATCCCCAACTCATAACAGGACTATAAGATTCCAGGGACATTCACATGCTCCTCTTCCAATATTGTGTATTTAATTATGTGCACTATATGTCATGTGGGTGCTTTTTATGCTGGGGAGACAGGACAGCGGCCAAGAGTAAGTATAAGGTTTCATCGTCACCCAATTCCAGACAAAAAAATCCATTTACCAGTAGCCAAACATTTCTGTAATCCAGGATATAACACTGATAATATGAAAGTTGCCATATTAAAAGGCAATGTCAAATCCCAAACATATAGACGGGTCTGTGAATACAAACTCATTCAAACCTTTGATTCTGTTTGATCAGGGTTAAATCTATCAGAAGAATTTCTGACTCATTACAACATCTAAAGAAAAATATTAAAATCTGAGATTTTTCTATCTACTGGCTAACACGGCACAAACAACATTTTTTACATCGGAGGAATGTTTTCCAGAGTCAGTGGAGGCACTAGGTTCGCATATAAATTAGGGACATAAAACCTTCACGCCACTAAACCTAATTTATGCTCCTGTCAAGGTTCTGTTTGTTTGTTTTTTCAAATGTCCATCTGTTCTAGTTGGGTATATATGCTGCTCAAAAAAATAAAGGGAACATTTAACAACACAATGTAACGGTGAAGTTTTCCCTTTATTTTTTTGAGCAGTATATTTCTGTTTCTTTGAATATTTTGTCATACCATGCCTGATATTTATTTATGCCGCCCCCCAAAAAAATACTAAGAAATAAATAATTGAAAATATTGACGTGGGTACCCCCAATGAATGATTGAGCAGTGCGGCTTTTAATCAAGTGTTTGTGTAGGATAATATACTGACATATTTTTTGGACTTTAACCCCTTCCCGACCTATGATGTAGGAGGACGTCATGGGCCGGTAAGGGGTGTTTAATGTGAGCTCCGATGCGGAGCTCACATCAAAGTGCCGACATCTCAGCTGATCTCATCAGCTAAGATGTCAGGGTAACAGCGCTGATCGGATCCGGGATCCGGTCAGCGTTGTTAACCCCTTGGATCGCGCTGTCAATCACTGACAGCGGGATCCAAGGCGGCTGTGGCGGGGAATGCACTGTTCCCCGCCTGCTCCGGAGATCCCGCTCATGTGACAGTCCGGGGTCCTGGCTAGACCCCGGATGCTGTCACTGAGCAGTTTCCTGTTGTGGTTGACAGGCACTGCCAACCACAATAGGTCCATGATTCTGGGAGATACAAATGAGCTGCAGCTCATCTGTATCTCCTAGAAGCGATCGGACTGTGCAGCAAGGTGCCTCTTAAAGAGGCAGTGTAAAAATAAGAATGAATGAAACAATAAAGATTTTAAAAACCTGTAAAAAAGAAAAAATGTCACTTTAAGTTCCTGCAGAGGAAGTTTGCACTGCTCTGGTCTGGCTGCCAAAGAGAAGAAGTGCTAAAGGGGACCAGGGTAGTGTTAGGCCGCCTTCACACCACATTTTTTGGGATCCTGTTCTGTCCGCTTTGAGAAGGACAGAACAGGATCCTGTTTTACCTCCCATGTATCCCTATGGTGTCGGATTGACCATAAATGGGCATCCGATTCTGCCAATTCTGTCCCGGATTCATGTCTGTCCTGTTTTTCCCAGCCCCAAATTTGGAGACTGCACCGTTTTTGGGTTCGCTGAACAGAACGGACCAAGCCGGACAGAAACTAATCAAGGGCAATCCAGGGCACATAGCATGGGAGTCTATGGGCACCATATTCTGGAAAAGACAGGCTTGTTTCCCTTATCCGGTTTTAGTGTACTGAGCATGACTAAAACTGTTCTGTTCCTATGTGACATCTGTGTAATTTCACTTTAGCAGTGTATTTACATACACTGCTAAAGGGAAATGAAAGAAAGCAATGTGTTAAATAAAAAAAAAAATGCTCACCTCTCCACTGAGTGTCTCATGATGTGAGGTACATCCGATCGCTGCAGGACCTGAATCTGCTGACTGGCGGCAACTGATCAGCCGATGTGTCACATGACAGCATCAGCAGAGCTGTTTACATTGCCCAGATTAGGCACCAAATCTGGGCGATTTAAACCGCTCAGCTGATGCTGTCATGTGACCAATCAGCTGATCGGTTGCCGCCAGTCAGCTGATTGAGTTCCTGCAGCAATCAGTTGTGAAAACGCGAAACACTCGACGGAGAGGTGAGCTTTTTTTATTTTAACGATTGTTTTCTTTAATTTCACGTTCGCAATGTATGTAGATACATTGCGAAAACGAAAGTAACAGCCCCAACACCACTTACCTGTGCTTTGCAGGCTCTGCTCCTACCAGTTCTTTCTGTGTCCGGATCCCTAAAAATCCTGGAACTGGACACAGAAATGGCGTCTGGAGTTACGCATCCAGTCCTGTCCATTCCTGTCTGTATGGTCCTGCAAAAAACAAGATCCCCACGGACAGGAACAAACCGTGATGTGAACCCAGCCTTAATCTATTTTCATCTCTAATAAATTCATAGTAAAGATGAGAATCCAGGGTAGTCTTTACTTATTTTACCCATAATATATCATTAATAGAGATGAGCAAAAAGATCCACACTACCAAGTTTCTGCCACACACAACATGACGAATAATCACAAGAGAAGTCTAATTTACTGGCAATCAAGATTCCGCCAAAGACGTTTGTTCTCCTGGCTCTGGCAGTGCAGCTGCCATGGAGTATTGAAGTGGATGCCACACCAGGGTAGTTTTAATATTTTTACTCATCTCTAATAATGAATGTATAGTAGGGATGAGGAAAAACACTTACCGTATATACTCGTGTATAAGCCGAGTTTTTCAGCCCAAAAATTGGGCTGAAAAGTCCCCCCCTCGGCTTATACACGGGTCAATACGGTATGTGGTGTGTGGGGGCCATGTCCCGGGTGCTGGGGAGGCTGGAGGAGGCGGGGGGAGGCTGCTGACTGAGCGGCCCGTCACGTGGTGCCGCTCATTAGATATGCACGGCTCCCCCCGCCCATCACAGCGGCAGGGGGAGCCGTGCATACAGCCCCCAGTGGTAGTATAAAAGCAGCCCCCCCCGCTGCATTACTCACCCCCCACACTGTGCAGAGCCCCCCCGCTTCATTACTCGCCCCCCACACTGTGCAGAGCCCCCCTTGCTGCATTATTCACCCCCCATACTGTGCAGAGCCCGCCCGCTGCATTACTCGCCCCCCCATACTGTGCAGAGCCCGCCCGCTGCATTACTCGCGCCCCCATACTGTGCAGAGCCCGCCCGCTGCATTACTCGCCCCCCCATACTGTGCAGAGCCCCCCCACTGCATTACTCGCCCCCATACTGTGCAGAGCCCCCCGGCTGCATTACTGGCCCCCCCCTTCCCCGCTGCATTATCTTACCCTCCACCGTCCTCATCACCGCGGGCCCTCACGTTCATCCTCGTGTGTTCCGGGTCTCATGTGACCCGGCGCGATGACGTCATCCCACTGTGACCGCCGGGTCACATGAGACGGGAACGCAGCGCGCGAGGATGAATGTGAGGGCCCGCGGTGATGAAGACGGTGGAGGGTAAGATAATGCAGCAGGGGGGGGCTCTGCACAGTAAGGGGGGCGAGTAATGCAGCAGGGGGGCTCTGCACAGTATGGGGGGGCGAGTAATGCAGTAGGGGGGCTCTGCACAGTATGGGGGGTGAGTAATGCAGTGTGGGGGCTCTGCACAGTATGGGGGGTGAGTAATGCAACGAGGGGGCTCTGCACAGTATGGGGTGCGAGTAATGCAGCGGGGGGGCTCTGCACAGTGTGGGGGGCTCTGCACAGTATGGGTGGCAAGTACTGGGGGCCTGCTGTATACTACTGGGGGCCTGCTGTATACTACTGGGGGCCTGCTGTATACTACTGGGGGCCTGCTGTATACTACTTGGGGCCTGCTGTATACTACTTGGGGCCTGCTGTATACTACTTGGGGCCTGCTGTATACTACTGGGGGCCTGCTGTATACTACTTGGGGCCTGCTGTATACTACTTGGGGCCTGCTGTATACTACTGGGGGCCTGCTGTATACTACTGGGGGCCTGCTGTATACTACTTGGGGCCTGCTGTATACCATACTGCTGGGGCCTGTATACCTGTCCTGGTGGCTGTATACCATACTACTGGGGCCTGTATACCACTGGGAGGGCCTGTATACCACACTGCTGGGGGTTGTATACCTGTGCTGGGGTCCACCCTCGGCTTATACGCGAGTCAATACGTTTTCCCAGTTTTTGGGAGCAAAAGTAGGGGGGTCGGCTTATACACGGGTCGGCTTATACACGAGTATATTACGGTAATAGTTTTCTATAGAACCTATTAAAACTGCTAGATAAGTGAATAAAATGTTACCAATCAAATATTTTTGATCAATCATTACACATGACCGCATATCAGCGGATAGTGGAAAATAATGTAAGTGTAGTCTGCCTGACACTGAGGTATATACAATAGTTCATGTTACATACTGTAAGTAGAAAATTAATCTATCAATGAAATATCGTTTTTATTCACTTTTGTGTCGTAACTTGTTTTCTACACAACAGCGTCTGCAGGAATTTCAGTGTCACAGAGAAAAGTTCGACAGATCAGTGATCCCATTCAACAGATATTAATCCAACTGCACAAAATTATCTTCATTACACAGGTAAAGATTTCAATGATAGATTTATACCTCTTAGAAATATTGCATTTTGCTATTTCATGTATGAAATATCCTGCTTTTAGTGAAAATGTGAACTTATCTCAATTATTACACTCATGGTTCAGTAACTCTTTTAATCTGGGGCCTTGAGGTTTCCAGAGGTAAAGTATCTATCTACAGGAGCCTGTCGTTCTATTTCAATTTATGATTGCTTTATGTTATTGAATAGTTAAGCTTCAAATCCAAAAATAAAAGTGATATAGGTTTTGCACTGTCCTCACGAAGAATCTAACAGTAAAGAAGCAATATTGGGAATGTCAGTAAAGATTATTCCAAGCAGTTCCTTGAACATTATGACCAAGGAAGTATAATTTTTATGCGTTCAAAGGGTGCTATTTAATCCTCTATCCAATATTGTGCCTGACTTATCAATGTTGGACTGACAGAATGCAATTCCATGTAATTTCTATGTTCTTTGAATATAACTCAATTTCCCATAAGTTAAACAAAAATCAATATTCTACTAATTGTTCAGAACTGTACAAGGAATTTGGTAATTGTTCATAGAGTTTCGACTGACAGTCTTGACACTACCCACAGAATTCTCTACTTTTCACCTTTCTCCCTTTAAAGGGAACACCTCACCTATTTTTAGCCCCCAAACCTATCACTACCTGTCCCTGCAGCTTCTTACTACATCCCTAACCATCCCTGTCTGACTTAAATGTGTCCTGTAATGGCTGTGAAAAATGCTTCTATACCTTACATGCTCCTATGGGAATAACCAGGATGGCATCAATACTGTTGACACTGGCGGCATGCTGTAAGGTTCCATGTCCCCGTCTTTCCATTGTAATCATGCACCACTGAGTGTGATAATGTAATGCAGACACACCCTCCCAAGTTTGAAATCTGTGGTCTTCCAAGTATGACGCATCGGCTGCACATCATTTCCAGTCCTTCACATTGTGGGGGATAATTGGGTGTACTCCGTGGCTTCCAAATGCACACTGCACATGTTTCAGAGCCGCCAAGTACAACCAATAATTCCCCACACTGTGCAGGACTGGAAATAGGGGGATTACAATGGAAAAACAGAGGACATGGAGCCTTACAGAACGCCCCCCAGTGTCTACAGTATTGACAACACCCTGGTTATTCCCATAGTAGAATATAAGTTCTAAAAGCATTTTTCTCAGCCATTGCAGGACACATTTAGGTCATACAGGGATAGTTAAGGATGTAATACAAAGCTGCAGGGACAGGTAGTGATAGGTTTAGATGCATAAAGTAGGTGACAGGTTCCCTTAAAGGCTGATTTAACACTTGCATTCTGGCGGTGATCCGGTGGAAAATGTGTCCAACCAGATCCTGAAACTGGATGCAACTGCAGCGGTATTATTCCGGATCTGATACTATGATCATGCATAATACTAATGCAGTTGCATCCGGTTGCATCTGTTTTTTGCTGGATCTGTTGAAGAGTTTTTCATAGGACATGCCTTGATAGACAGATAGATAGAGCTTACCAGTTTCCCGCTGCTTGATTCCAGGGCCACCCATTAAGCTTTATGAATATTCACTGTACTTACTAGCAACAGCCACTTATTGATGCTCATTCTCTGTGAGAGTGTCTGTGATTAGCTTTTGCACTCAGGCTGCGCTCCTATAATCTGTACTGGTGTCTGTGCTTGGTTGCCACACACATTAGTGTATAGCAACTAACCTGCCATCATAGTGTGTAAAATAAATAGTTGGAAAAAATGTATGAGCATTCGCTGTATTTTTCATTCTCAGCACAGTTAAAGTGGACAGCAGCAGGTTGACACCTTTGCTGCCTAGTCTTACCTTGGCTGGCAATGAAAAATACAGGGGAGCCCTTTTTTTTGATTATTTAAATAAATTTAAAAAAATGTGTTTGCTTTTCCTTATTTTTAATTGCCAGCCAAGAAAAAACTAGGCAGCTGGGGGCTGGTATTCTTAGCGAGGTGGGGCCCATAGTTTTTGGGCCCTCTTCACTATAGAATAGCAGCCCGCAGTCACCCCAGAAGTTGGTGCATTCATTACAAGTGCCAATTCTTGGCGCTTTACCTGGCTACTCCTGATGCTCTGGTGCAGTCGTATTGGGTAATAGGAGGGGTTAATGACAGCTAAAAATTGAAAACTTGTGATTAAGCCCTGGATTGCTAGTGCCATGTGTCTTCTGATACCCGCTCATTACCAGTTCGATAAGTGAATAGTTAATAAACACACACAGAAAATTCCTTTTTTAGAAATGAAACTTACTAACAATCCTCATTTACCCATTTATTACTAGTTCCAACAACATACCCTCCAACGATAATCCACCACAGGGTCCCATGTCTCAATCTCAGCTCTGCAGCTTCGGAAGTTGAAAGATCACATTAAATGCAATATTCTCATCTTCTCCACCCATCATCCTGACCATTTCTCAGTGCTGGCTTCAGTGCTGAGAGGTGATGAGTGGGGGAAGAGATTAATATTATATTTAATGTGATCACCAGCCACAGCTGCATCCTACTTCAGCCTCCAGTGACCTGCTGGCAATCCTCATTTACCCATTTATTAAAAATCCCAACAACAAAGCTAAAGGAGGAAACATCCTATTAGCATGATTTCTGAGGACAGAGTGACGGCACCAAGAGATGCCACTCTGTATGCAGTCAGCTGACACAATTGACATGGTGACGCAGTCAGCTCACTGCATCACCATGGTAATCATGCCAGCAGACCGCTTCACCATGGTAATTGCATCAGCTGCCCACAGACAGGACCGAAGCTCTCAGTGCCATCATTGTATCCTCGGAAATAGTGCTGATAGGATGTTTCCTCCTTTAGCATGACTTCTGATGCTGCAGAGCTGAGATTGCGATGTAGGACCTTGTGGTGGATTATCATTGGAGAGTATGTTGTTGGGACTTTTAATAAATGGGTAAATGAGGGTTGCCAGAAGGTCACCGGAGGCTGAAGCAGGCTGCAGCTGTGGCCGGTGATCACTTTAAATATAATATTCACCTCTTCCACACCCATCACCTCTCAGCACTGAAGCCGGCACTGAGAAATAGTCAGGATGATGGGCTAGGAGAGTGGGGGAATGCTGAATATTAAATTAACTTAAACAGCAGGCCTATGTAATCACCCGTTACTGCTACAGCTGAGTGGTGGATATTTACTGCTTCCCACACATCATCTTTGGTGTGGGAAGCAGTGAATATCCCAGACAAAAGTTTATACTCACCTCTCATCGCTCCCTTGTAGCACTGTACACCCTCATGTCTTTTTGTGCCATCAGCTGATGCATTGTGTGGAGCGCAGCATACGACTGACAGCATTGCTGCCTGCTCACACGCTAATCATCATTTGCTGGCAAGATGTACAGTGTTTCAGGAGACTGGTGGGAGAGGAGTATAAACTTTTTTTTTTTTAAGCATGCACTGTGATGGGGGCCCATATGCCAGGTTGAGAAGCAAATATCATGAAATCGTCACATATACCTAGATGGGGGATCATATGCCAGGATAGGGGACCATATGTCAGGATATGGGGCACATGCCAGGATATGGCCACATTTACCAGAATGAGGAATCCTATGCCAGGATCTGGGGCACATCCCAGGATAAAGGATCATATACCAGGATATGGGATCATATACCAAGATATATACACATATACCAGGATGGGGGATCATATACCAGGATGACGGATCATATACCAGGATATGGGCACATATACCAGGATGGGGATCATATACCAGGATGGGGGATTATATGCCAGGGTATGGGCACATATATCAGAAGGGGAATCATATAGCAGGATATGGGCACATACACCAGAATGGGGGATCATTTACCAGGACATGGAACACATATCAGGATATGTGGGCAAATATACCTGGAATGTGCCCAGGATGGGGAGTACAGAATTTGGGGACATTACTCTACAACAGAGTCATCAACAGATCCTCACATAACAATGTGTGACAACCACATTTTTTGCTACAAAATTTTTCCCTTACTTTCTTTCGCTAAAACCTGGGTGTGTCTTATGGTTTGGTGCGTCTTACAGCCCGAAAAATATGGTATATACACTGTAGTGTGTAAAATGCACTTGTTAGGTAATGTCGCAGCCCCCAGCAGGAGAGAACTATCATTCCCTTATTCAGAAGACAAATTGGGTGGCACACATGCCAGCCAATAATGACAGCATCTCTGCCCCCTCTACTGTCAGCACCACTTGCAGTAACAGAGCAGTCGGGTCTATCAGTTAACCCAAACGGCACTGGAGCAAGGCGAGTGAAAGAGTAAAATGAGTATGTAACAATGATCTGATGATTTTTTTTTCAGTATTTTTAACCTTTTCATGTGATTTCTGCAGCTTCCCCCTGCTCTTCATGATAACCTGAAGAGGAGGGTTGTCGAACGATACAAAAAATCTCTTTTCAGTCTCCAGAGCAATCCCTGCAATCTAAAAGCAGAAATTCAAAAGGTATAAATCTTTAGTGTAGGATCAAATGTCATATACTGTCATGTAAAATGTTATTTCCCCATCAATTCACTTGATTTTATAAGTATACATTAGTGATAACAATGTATCTACAAACCTCTTAAACTGGTGTATACACTGGTGATCAAAATTAGAGAAAAATGTATGATTTTTTCAAACAGAATGTAATCTACATTGCTACATTGATCAACATCTGAAGATTTTTGTTTAAGGGGTACACCATGCCAATAGAACATTGTTTTCCAAAATAACCGAAGTTTATCAATTTAAACCTTTTATTTTACACAAAACGTGATGATCATAATTAGAGAACAGCAATGACTGTAGCACAGAGAAAGCTTAAAACTAAATTTTGTGAAGGTTACAACAGTCACTAATCAATAGGAAGTGTACAGGCTAGTGATGAGCGAGTACCATAATACTTGCACTCGCTATACTCGAGCCGAGTAGTTTTTAATACTCGAGTACTCGTCCGAGTAGCACGTACAATATAAGTCAATTAGTGATTGGCTCCGCCCACACACATCCGGCTATAAAACGAGTCTTTCCAGTAAAGGGCAGGTGGTGGGCTTTTTCAATTTTTCACAGCATTAAACATCTTGCAGTGCCCCCCAGAGAGCCTAACATTGAATCTGCTCTCCCTGAGGTGCCAGCTCCCATTGTTTACTGAAGGGAGCTTTCAATTTATGTCAGATAGCTAATGATCGACAAATTACTCACAAGCACCAGCGATACTCGCCGAGTAGCGAGTATTGCGAATAGCGTACTACTCATGCGAGTAGCGAGTAGTAAGGAGCATACTCACTCATCACTAGTACAGGTCTTTGCTTTGAATGAGTTCAGCACATCTGCGGCCACAGGACATCACTAGTCTCTCACACTGCCCTGGTGTGATTTTGGTCCACTCTTATTCCATCTCTTCCACAGTTCTGTGACTGTTGTGGGTCTTTTGGCCATAACTTTGTCACCAAGGATTTTCAAGATGATTTCTATTGGGTTTAGATCAGTACTCTGGACTGGCCATTTCATTGTTTCAATGTTTTCTGTTTCAATGTACAGTTTGCTGTGTGACAAGGGCATTGTCCTGCATGAAAATTGCTGTACTGAATGCAAGTAAGAAACCACATGTTGTTGAAGAAGGTTCTGACACTTACTTGCATTCTCTCTGCCACGTAGCTGTATTAGAGGTCCAACTCATGCAGCAGAAAACATTCTCCAAACCATGACACTTCTTCCACCACCTTTCACTGACTTCTTGACGCACTTTGGGTTCAGTCTTTCCCCAGTCTGTTGACAAACATAATATTTGCCATCAATTTTTTTTAATCTTTCTGCTAATAAAAGGTTTGGTCACTGCAGAGTGAGCTTATAGTCCAAAAGCTCTAAAACAATATGACACTGTATGATGAGACAGATCCTTAACCTGTTCATTGCTTAACTGGCAAGCTTTTCCAGCTGCAGTGTTGAAAAAATTTCCTATGGAGATTTTCTGCATTATCCTTTCCTCTCTTGCATTTGCCTTTCGAGGCCTTCTTGGGGAACTTGAAAGAGTTTTTGATATTGTAAAGATGCAATATTATAGAAATCACACACTTGGACTGACCAATTTCTGTTGCTATGGCGGATAGAATGACCCTTTGTCCTTCATCTAGACAATCTGCTGTCAGAGGGTTCCAGACACTTTGGAACAGCATGCCATTTTTGCAAAGTGAGTGCAAACTGGAAAGTTAGGCTGCCACTTAAATAGGGTTTGTGAGATAATTAAGGAAATTAGCACCAGGTGCCAGATTAACACCAATAACTTGCAGGTATCAGAAAGTGTTCTCTAATTTTGATATGTTCTTTTTCATTTATCTCATTAAAATTTTTATTTTGGGCTTTAAAATATATTCAATTTATGAAATAATCTTAAAATACTGCTATTTTACTCAAGTTAAGATCTGTTCACAGGACAACACAATGACCTTAACATTAAAGAAATTTTTTGAGTCACGGTACAGGCAAGTTCACCCCTGAGCCATCAACACCGTACAGTCGAGGGCCGAACTATCAGCCCCGACCCCCCGTCCAGAACGTGTAGCCCCACCAGCGTCACCAAACTGGGTTGAGCTCTTAAGAGAGAAGAAGGGTACCCAATGGGCCTGGTAGACAAGCGGGCTGTGCAGGGTAGAGCAGCGCAAGAATAGTGAGGAGGCACAAGTAAAGGCAGCGGGACGAGAGAAAGACAAGAGAAGGAACACTACAGGAGCCTCACTGAGACTTTATTCTCCTCGATGCCTACCCGGCTAGCGACCCACTAAAAGACTGTGTAAGCTGTAACCTGAAGTGCCATCTGAACCAGTTCCAGTAAAGTACCAGTATAAAGTCTAAAGGCCTCGGTGTCTCATTTCAATGTAAACTGTTGCGCAGCTGTGCTGCCGATATCCAGCACCATGACAACAAGTGATACGAAATTCTGCCCCGGGGACCCTGCTCCACCTGCAGGAAGACATACCATCCAAGCTGCAATACCATCATCCCCGGCGGTTTGAGAGCGGCGCTGATGAATTCACCAGAAACTGCAGGTGGCATCTCAAAACTTTTATTCCCTTTTTACATATCCCCAATTTTCAGTTGACCACTAGAGCTACAGGTCAGGGCAGGCTACCAGTGAAATCCCTCCAACTCCACGCCCGGGTTCCGAGTTCCAATAGACTCCTGGGTAAATCAGAGGCACACTTTTTTGTGAATTGTGAAGTTAACAAACAAAACCACTGACATTAACCCACAGTGGATAGATCCCTCCAAGACTGTTGGAACACAAAAATTGATTGTATGGTGTGGTATATGGGGTACAAAGATAGTCGGGCCATTCTTCATCAATGAAAACCTCAATGCCACTGGATATCTGAAATTGCGACATGATGATTTGTTGCCCTCTTTATACACTGAAGATGGCACGTTCCCTGAGTTTTTCCAACAAGATGGTGCACCTCCGCATTATGGGTGTCAGGTCCGAGCATTCCTACATGAAAAGTCTTCTGGAAAGTGGATTGGTCGTCCTGGGCCAGTTGAATGGCCACCAAGGTCTCCCGATCTGACCCCCTTAGACTATTATCTTTGGGGTCATCTGAAGACAATTGTCTATGCTGTGAAGATACGAGATGTGCAGCATCTGAAACAACGGATACTGGAAGCCTGTGCTAGCATTTCTTTTGCGGTGTTGCTATCAGTGTGTCAAGAGTGGGAGAAGAGGGTTGCATTGGCAATCCAACACAATGGGAAGCACTTTGAACATATTTTATAAGTGGTCATAAACTTGTAATTAACTCATGAAAAAATAAAGTTATGTTAAAACCAAGCACACCATTGTTTTTCTTATGAAATTCTCAATAAGTCTGATGTGTCACATGACCCTCTTCAAATTGAAAAAAAAAGAGGTTGGATCCAAAATTGCCAACTTCAAAATGGCCACAATGGTTACCAGCCATTTGGAAAAGTTTTCCCCCTCCCATATACTAATGTGCCACAAAAAGGAAGTTGATATCACCAACTATTCCCATTTTATTTAGGTGTATCTATATAAATGGCCCACCCTGTATATCGTATTGAGAAAAAAAAATGTTTATAGTGGTGCTTGAAATTTCATGAGCCTATATATGTACATATATAAATATTTATGCTTTATTAAAGTAGAAAAAAATTGCTAGAATGAGAAGAGTAGATTTCCAGCACTGCAATGTATTTATAATTTCGCCTATCATTCCCATGTGGTAATATATAAGGTCACCTTAGTAATCTCTAGATAGTTAAACATTAAATGTGTTTCCTTGTTAAAGCCCCTTCTTTTATGAATGTACATGATTGCATGTCCTTGTATCCAAGGACAGTGCTATTAATGCCCTTCATGGATATTCTAGACAAGCATCTCTGGATGAATTGTAAATGTTCACATTTATTGCATCACAGATCACTGTATATATTCAAGCTTTAAAAAAAAAGATACTTCTGAAATTAGAGAAACTGCAAGTGATTGTTACATAAAACGTCACACTGTTATTGATATTTAAATAAACTTTAAATTGATAAACTGAGTGAGAGAGCACTTTTTAGAGATGGCAAAGTTAAAGCGTAACCGTTGTTTACATTTTTATTTAATAATCATGTAGAGCAAAAGATTTTAATAAACTTTCAAATATACTTCATTACTGAAATCTGATGGAAAACCATTCATAAACTTTCCACAAGATGTCCCCACTAGACTGTGTCTGAATCAGACATATGTTCATTCTCAGTCAGATCTGTCTTCACACTGAATATGGCCACATAACCATATAAGGGTGGAGGGGGCAGGGCCTACACTGTGTGAGAGCTCTTGACTGCAGTTGTTGAGGTGACAATGTATTAGATTACCTCAGGCTACAGCACAGTGCTGAGCAATGTCAGAATGTCAGGATCAGTGTAAACTCCTCTATCCTTTCTTTGGCAGAAGCTCCTCTGATTTGTCATCTGTTTGCTGGCTCCCCATACAGCTCACAATCTCTGATCTTGTCCCTTCTCTGCTGTCAACATTGCACTGTTCACTATCAGCTGCTGGCCATGCCCACACAGCCCTAAAATCCAGTTTTTAAAAGCACACAAAAAAGTTGAGAAAATAAGTCATATGGCACAAAAAGCATTATCTTAGCTGCTTTGTTATCTATCATTAACAACCAGTGTAGTATTGGTTTTTGTTTATTTTTTTTCAATAAAATGATATTTACACTTTAAGCATATTATTTCTTAAAGCAGAATACATGTAGCATGTATTAGAGACTGTTTTATTGCAGCCATGTACAGTGGGTACGGAAAGTATTCAGACCCCTTTACATTTTTCACTCTGTTTCATTGCAGCCATTTGGTAAATTCAAAAAAGTTCATTTTTTTCTCATCTTGACTGAAAAAATACAGATATGTAGAGATTTTTGCAAATTTATTATAAAAGAAAAACTGAAATGTTACATGGTCATAAGTATTCAGACCCTTTGCTCAGACACAAGTATTCAGACCCTTTGCTCAGACACAAGTATTCAGACCCTTTGCTCAGACACAAGTATTCAGACCCTTTGCTAAGTCACATGCTGTCCCTTTGTGATCCTCCTTGAGATTATTCTACTCCTTCATTGAAGTCCAGCTGTGTTTAATTAAACTGATAAGACTTGATTTGGAAAGGCACACACCTGTCTATATAAGGCTGGCTTCACATTAGCGTTTGTGTCTGCATGCTGATGGCATGCAGACACAAACGCTGTCAAAAGCAGGGTGTAAATGATGTGTCCGCAGCGGATAATGTCCGCCTGCGGACACATCACTGGGGAGCCCGGCCAGCCAATCGGCGCTGTCCGGGGCGGGCCGGAGGAGGAGTTCAGCGCCGGAGATCTCCGCCCCCCGGCCGCCGGTAAGCTCCGGGACGTGTTGGCGGGGAGAACAGCTGATTTGACAGCTGTTTGAATCTCCCGCGCCGACACCGAGAGGAGATGTCGGCGCGGGAAGATTCAAACAGCTGTCAAATCAGCTGTTTCTCCCCGCCGACATCGCTAGCAGATTACCGGCGGCGGGGAGGAGGAGATCATCAGAGGCTCCAGCTGATCTCCCGGTGGCCGTCGGTGATCTCCTGTGACATCACCGGCGGCCACCGGGAGAGATCTCAATGTGATCCGCAGCGTTCTCCTGCGGTGTCATGCAGAGGACACTGCGGACCCATTGAGATCAATGCATTTTTTGTGCGCTTGCAGGCGCTTGCGGATAGAGCAAGCGCCGCGAACGCACAAAAAAATGCTGCAAGCTGCGTCTGGAGTGCGGTCGGAGGGCGCATAAATTATGCGCATCCGAACGCAAATGCTGCCAAACGCAGCCATACGCAGGCACATGCGTTCCCATGTTAAACATAGGAAAGCATGTGCGCAAGCGTTTGGCTGCTTTGGTACGCAGCGTTCCATACGCTAATGTGAAGCCAGCCTAAGACCTAAGGCTGCCTTCAGACTTGCAGATGCCTCTGCAGCGTTTTGCAGAGGCATCTGCAAGCATCTGCATGCAGACCGTGGCCCCTATGTTTATAATGGAGCGCACGGCGGTCTGCAGACCGCCGTGCGCTCTCATTGTCCGCCATCAGTGATCTGTGCGCAGGCGTATGCCTGCGCACAAATCACACACTCTCGCCCGCACCAGGGACGCGAGATGTTGCGTCCCTGGTGCGGGCGAGAGTGTGTGATTTGTGCGCAGGCATCCACCTGCGCACAGATCACTAATGGCGGGCAATGAGAGCGCACGGCGGTCTGCAAGCATCTGCAGACCGCCGTGCGCTCCATTATAAACATAGGGGCCGCGGTCTGCATGCAAATGCTTGCAGATGCCTCTGCAAAACGCTGCGGAGACATCTGCAAGTCTGAAGGCAGCCTAACAGCTCACAGTGCATGTCAGACCAAATGAGAATCATGAGTAGGGATGAGCGAGTACTGAAGTAATCGGACTCGCTATACTCACAACGAGTAGGTCCTGGTACTCAGTACTCGTTGCGAGTATAGCGAGTCCGATTGAAATGCGAGTACTTTCGCAGTGTATCTATATATACAGTCCCCCGTACTGATCTCCTGAGCAGTGATGTGAATATGTGACATGAATATTAATCCTATGGGGTGTGGATAGCAAAGTACTAAGTGTATCATTCACTGTGATTGATAGATGGAATAAATCTCTTTATTTAAAGTTTACAGATGATAGGAGGAAATATAAATAAAAGAAATACATCAATAGAGAAAGCTTAGAGAAAGGAATTAGATAATGATAGCAGTTGCATATAGATTCTTGACCTGACAGATTCCCTTTAAATGGCAGAAGTTTGGGACCACCTAGACCTGGCCGTCCAGCCAAACTGAGCAATCGTGGGAGAAGAGCCTTGGTGAAGGAGATAAAGAAGAACACCAAGATCACTGTGGTTGAGATCCAGAGATGCAGTAGGGAGATGGGAGAAAGTTCCAAAAAGGCAACTATCACTGCAGCCCTCAACAAGTTGAGGCTCTATGGCAGAGAGGCCTGACATAAGCCTTTCCTCAGTGCAAGAAATATGAAAGCCTGCATAGAGTTTGCAAAAAAACACATGAAGGACTCCCAGACAATGAGAAATATGATTCTCTGGTCTGATGAGACCAAGATAGAACTTTTTTGTGATAATTCTAAGCGGCATTTGTGGAAAAAAACAGGCACTGCTCATCACCTGCCCAATACAATCCCAATAGTGAAACATGGTGGTGGTAACATCATGCTATGGGGGTGTTTTTCAGCTGCAGGGACAGAACAACTGGTTGCAATAGAAGGAAACATGAATGTGGCCAACTACAGAGATATCCTGGATAAAAACATCTTCCAGAGTGCTGTGGACCTCAGACTTGGTCGAAGGTTCACCTTCCAACAAGACAATGACCCTAAAAACAAGGCTAAAATAACAAAGGCGTGACTTCAGAACAACTCTGTGACCGATCTTGACTGGCCCAGCCAGAGCCCTGACCTAAACCCAATTGAGCATCTCTGGAGAGACCTGAAAATGGCTGCCCACCAACGTTCACCATCCAACCTGACAGAACTGGAGAGGATCTGCAAGGAAGAATAGCAGAAGATCCCAAAATCCAGATGTGAAAAATTTGTTGCATCATTCCCAAGAAGACTCATGGCTGTACTAGCTCGAAAGGTGCTTCTACTCAATACTGAGCAAAGGGTTTGAATACTTAAATTTGCAAAAATTTCTACATTTCTGATTTTTTCAGTCAATATGGGGTGCAGAGCATACATTAAGGAGAAAAAAAATGAACTTTTTTGAATTTACCAAATGGCTGCAATGAAACAGAGTGAAAAATGTAAAGGGGTCTGAAATCTTTCCATACCCACCGTATAATCCTTATCAGCTTCTCCACTCTCCACTCTCTTTGACTGACAGGTTTTTCCGTGTGTGTGTGTGTATGTAGGGAGACACCTGTCAATGTAGTGGAGCAGGGGCTAGAATAGCCGGCAGGATCCTGTCTCTTAAACTAGTCATTCTAATTTAATTGTCCTGGCTATTAAAGATATGTTTTTTCACAAACACCACCACATTTTAAAGCAAAACCTTCATGGCTCCATTAAGGGATCTTATCTTTGATTCATGCAGGTTTGTGTTTCAGGCAGCATGAATCAGCTGTCTGGTTCCTTTTAACCCATTCCCGACGGCAATTTTTCATTTTTACACTTTCATTTTTCTTTCCTGTCTTTTAAGAGCCATTAACGTTTTAATTTTATTTGACATATGAGGGCTTGTGTTTTTGCTGGATGAGTTGTAGTTTTGAATGGCACCATTATTTTTACCATTAGGTATACTGTAAACAGAAATAATGCAATTCCACAATTATTTTGGAGTTTTGTATATATGGTATTTATTCTTTATTAAAATAGTTTTAAACATGATTTTCAGGCCTGTATGATTACAAAAATACCAAACTTGTATTTTTTCTTTAAAAAAAAAAAGAAAGTAGGAAAAAAAATTAAATTAAAAATGTGCTTGTGTTGCCATTTTTAAAGGCCGTTTACTAGGAATGAGCAAACCAGACTAAGGGTATGTGCTCACAGTCCGGAGGAGCTGTGTGTTTGACGCAGCTCCTCCGGACCTGAGTGAAGCCGCGGGTGACCGCAGGGAGACCACAGCCACCCTGTATGCACCATGTGTGGTGGGTGCAGGGTGGCTTCTCTCTGCAGTCTCTCTGTGGCAGCCGCTTCCGACTCCGTTGCATGAAATAAACATGATGCGGAGGAGCACACTGCCGGCAACCCACACCGCAGCTCCAAACACGCTGCGGGCGGGTTAAGCATAGTGAGGATGGGATTTCTTACAATCCCATCCACTATGCTTATACTCTACTACGCAGCGATTTGGACACAGCAGCAAGATGCTGCATCCAAAACGCTGCGTATACTGACCGTGAGCACACACCCTTAGAAGTTCAGAGTTTGTACAAAATACAGACTTTAAAAAAAATTCAGGGTTCAGGTTTAGAGTTCAGGTGATTTATGTACACAAATTAGTGAAGCAAGCATCGCTGTGCCCTTGTACACTCGATGCTTAGTGTGAGCCATTTGCAGTGTTTGATCAGCTCCCATTGGGGGGTAAAATCTGAATTATCGGATGTACTGTATACAAATAAAAGAAAATTACAAAATCCCGCCGTCCATTTTCCCAGAAGTGCTTTGTTTATGTCTGGATATATGTTGGCAAAGAGCAGAACAGCCAAATCAGTGACTTCCAATGAAGTTCAGATCAAGTTTTGGTCCAGAACAGAACTTTAAAGGGAACCTGTCATCTTGTTCTACCCCCTAACCTATCACTACCTGCCCCTGCACCTTGGTATCTGAACCAGCTGACAGATTCCCTTTAAAAAACTCCAACTGAACCCCCAGAACCCAAACTTCCACAAGTCCACTCATCTATCTCTACTCTTGACATCTTCATGTTTTTATCGCTGGAGTTTTGCGTAAGCTTGTTTTTTGCAGGTATAGCTTTCATCTGTCTTCTTACTATTTAGGGGTGAACATTTTGATCTCCTAATTGCATTTTTTGATAGTTTATATTTTTACTTAATTTGTTAGTTTACTTAGGTGACTTGATCCACAGATCACCGAATCACTTGTACTGTATATGGTAATATCACAGTATTTCAGTATATATTATAAATCATGATCTTCTATTAACTTAAGCCACATGATTCTTTTAATAAAAGAACTATCCTGGCAGGCTTAGTGGTCTTCTTCAGAGCCCTTGGTTTCATGGCAACCCGTGGACACCCTGCAATCACAGTGGGAGGAATGGGTGTGTGGGAAGGTGCATGAGTCAGAAATTGACTGCGGAATTTTAGAGGTAAAAGGGATCCTGTCACCTCCAGAACGCCGTCTAAGCTATCAAAACATGTCCCTGCAGCATCCTATCACTAATCTCACACTTCTTTTGTCTCCTAAAAGCATCCTGTGAAAGTGCATTAAAAGTTTTAATACTTACTCATTAGTGATTATAATTAGCAGGGGCTATATTCTTTTGCCCTTAGGGAGTGTTGTTTTGCAGGCTCCAGGATCCACCCTCTCTCTGTCTGTGTGCTCTGTTGTGCAGGCTTTACCCTCCCCCTCTCTATCACTCACAGAATGCAAATCATTAGTCCTGCCTTCAGCTCCACATCACAGCAGCACAGACAGAGAGAGGGTGGATCATTCGGGGCATGAAAATGAGCACCTAGGGAGGGCTTAGAGTCTCATAGGGGACGCCCTGTGAGACTTATTCAGGGACAACAAGTCTCAGATTTGTAAGTAAATATTGTTGATTATTCCAATGTCACAGAGAGCTTTTTTTTTATAGAAAAGGAGCACTAATAATGATATGTTAGGGTGCAGGGACAGGTATTAATAGGGTTGGGGGTGATTTGGAGGGGTCAGGTTACAGGCAGATCCTGGTTATGTATCGCAACCATTATCTTCTGGAATCGATGCAAGCTTAGTTTCTGAGCGTGCATCAAAGTAATAGTATGTCAAATGTCAGCAAATGACCAAATGGAAGCCATTATCAGAAAAAGACCTAATGTTTAAATATGGTTAAATTTATGTAAAAATAAAATTGCAATTTATTGTATTGTTTTTTTATAATAGGATTGTTTAAAAAAAAAATTTCACTGGCCACTGTGTCTTTCTAAGGCTACATTCAGACACGTTTTTGATGCATTTTTGATCAATTTTGTGAGGATCCGTTTTTGCAGTGACAGTGCAGTGAAACGGATCAATTTTAGAGATTCCCGGCAAAGTCAATGAGTTTTCAATATTTGTCATTCAGACACAACCGTTTGCAGTGATGCATTTTTTGGCTCAAAGATGGATCCTCAAAAAGAATGAGCATGTCAATTTGTGTGGCATTTTTCTGATTTGCTTTCTCCATAGAAACCATTGTCTATGGACTTTAAAAAGTGGATCCTCACAAAATGCATCAAAAACAGATGAAAAACAGATGATCTGTTTTTTGATGCTTTTTTTGAAACTTTGATCTAGTTTTTCAGCTTAAAAATGGATACGCAAACACACATCAAAAACATTGTGTCTGAATGTAGCCATGGGCGGCACGGTGGCTCAAGTGGTTAGCACTGCAGCCTTTGCACTTGAGGTCTCAAGGTCCTGGGTTCAATTCTCACCAAGGACAACCCCCTGGGCACTCCAGTTTCTTCCCACATTGCAAAGACTTACTGATAAGGATGTATAGATTGTGAGCCCCAAGAAGGACAGTGTTGCCAATGTACCGTATAAGCCGAGGCCCCTAATTTTATCTGGGGAAACCTATTGACTCAAGTATAAGCCTAGGGTGGGAAGTGCAGCATCCCCCCATCCTGGTATATAACCCCTCATCACTGTAGATAGTTCCTCATAATGTGTATATAGCCCTGTATATACACTGTGTATATAGCCCTGTATATACACTGTATATATATATAGCCCTTCATAATATCGTGCCTCCATCACTGGTATATAGCGCCTCCATTACTGGTATATAGCACCTCCATCACTGGTATATAGCGCCCCCATTACTGGTATATTGCGCCCCCATTACTGGTATATAGTGCCCCCATCACTGGAATATATCTCCCCATCACAGTATATGTCCCCAGCACTGGTATATAGCCCCCCATCACAGTATATGCCCCCCATCACAGTACATAGCCCCCATCATTTGTATATAGCCCCTCATCACTGTTATATAGCCTCCATAACTGGTATATAACTCCTCATTACTATATATAGCCCCCCATCATGGGTATAGCACCCCCATCGCTGGTACGTGGCCCCCATCCCTGATATGCGACTCCCCCATCCCTGATGTGTGGCTCCCCCATCCCTCATGTGCAGAGCCCCCATCCCTCATGTGCAGAGCCCCCATCCCTCATGTGCAGAGCCCCCATCCCTCATGTGCAGAGCCCCCATCCCTCATATGCAGAGCCACCATCCCTGATAGGAGCCCCCATCCCTGATATGAGCCCCTATCCCTGTGCAGAGCCCCCATCCCTGTGCTGAGCCCCCATCCCTGATATGGGACCCATGCTGGCGCTGATTGTTATTTTATGGTCAGTGCCACCATGGGGCCCATATCAGGGATGGGGGGGCGAGTAGTGCAATGTATAATGCACCGCTCCCCCTGCCGCTTATTGACAGGGGGAAGCAGTGCATATTGCATTGCACTAATGAGCGGGCCCACGTGGCCGCCCGCTACCACTGCAGCCTCCCACCGCCTCCACCAGTCCCCGGTCACCGTTCCCCCCACACTCAGCCGTATACTGACTCGAGTATAAGCCGAGGGGGGCACTTTTCAGCACAAAAATTGTGCTGAAAAACTCAGCTTATACTCGAGTATATACGGTATGTAAAGTGCTATGGAATTAATAGCACTATATAATGAATGAATAAATTAATAATAGCCTAAAGACCCCATCACACACTTCAACATCAAACCAATCCAATCAACAATCCAACTTGACCTAGATCACTTGAACATCATTCAATGATTGCTAGTGAAATTTCACACATACAGATATTGTTAACAACACAGCAACAAGCAAACAATACTTGCAGTCATTTGATCGCCTACGTCCTTCAGTTCTGAATAGGCAAAGTCGTTAACAACATTGTTATCAACGAACAAAAACCTCCCATCAACGATCAGCCAACTATCGTTGATCGTTTCTACTCATACGCAACGACATCATTACGACATCGTTGCTCCATGGAAAAAGCTGTACTAATGATAACGATATCATAGTGTGTGACGGGGCCTTTAGACTCATGTCCCAGGAAAAGTATTAAACAAGGCTTCTTATGAGCAGAGGCACGATCACAGTAACAGTTAACACATTTATTAATCAAAAGGGAGGAATCTGGGCACTAGAGGGCTGGATTTAATTTTAGGCTGGTCTCAGCTCCCTGCAGTTAGGTGTTGCACAAGTCTGAGCAGAGCTTTAGTCAAACATTTAGAAGAAAAGACGGCACTCACCATTGATAGAAGGTTTCTTTAATCCATTTTTTTGTTAGAAAGTGTTGGTTACATACGTTTCGCCTGGTTAGGTTTCCACGGGATTGGACCCATGGAAGCCTAACCAGACGAAATATGCGCCCGTCGTCCTCCCCTCACCTCCCTCCCCATCACTTAAAGGTATGTAACCTACACTTTCTAACAAAGAAATAGATTAAAGAAACCTTCTATCAATAGTGATTGCCGTTTTTTCTTCTAAATAGTTAACAAATTTATATACAGCTGATAACACAGTATTCACCATTCCCAATAGTCAAAGTCACCTCTGACCTTGCTTCCCATCCCCTCAATGTTCACATGTGCACCTGCTCATTAGATTATTTAATACAAAAGATAGGATCGAGCTTTTTTATGGCCGCTTTACACGTCCCAACATCGTTTCGATATTGTATACAACTGCACGGGAGCACGCACTTTTTTGCCAGAAATCCAAGATCGCATAGGAGCCGTCACACATGGAGATATCAGCAGGCAACACAACTGCGATGTATACGCCCCCTTGTACGAGCGACCCAGGGAACGAACATTTAACATGGGAGTGAATAGGGGAAGTTGTTTTCCAAGTCGGCGTTGGGCTGTCACACAGCACGATCCTGCCAGATCGTCCATCCAATATCAAGCAGTTGGAGAGCCTTCTCATTTCTCCCCCAATATCGTTTTGGCATCGTTCTTGCATCGAATTGCACATTCACACCACACAACGCACGAACGATATCGGCGCCAACGCACGAACCACATGACTTTTTATCGAAGTTGGACGACGATATTGGGACGTGTAAAGCGGCCATTAATTGTGGAGGACTTTTTCCTGAAAGAAGAGAAAGTTTGAGTTGTACAAAAACGCATTGGTCAGTGTGAAAATTGAATATTTTTTTTGAATTTTTAGTGCAGATTGTGATATGGAAAAAATAAAAATTGACAAGAATAAAATAAAAATGCAGTACAGTTTTTCGCGGGTGAATTCCCGTTTTTGTTTTTTCCTCCCCTTCTTTACAGCCAGATGACAGCTTGTTTTTTGGGGGGTACACGTTGTACCTTTGAATTGTGCCTTTTGAATTGAATTGAATTGTACCTTTGAATTCCTTTGAATTGAGTTGTACCATTTATGCTGCCGCGTAGTGTACCGGAATATGGGAACAAATTCCACATGCAGTGAAATTGCAACAAGTGTAATTCCACAATGGTCTTTTGGGTTTTTATTTACCATGTTGAATTTGTAGTAAAACTAACTTGGAAATATGATTCCCTAAATCAGTATGAGTATGCAGATACTAAACGTATAGTTTTTTAAATTTTTATTTATTTTCGCTTTTGTCACCATTTTCTGAGACCTGTAACATTCATATTTTTGAGTATTTGGGGCTGTGTGATGGCTTATTTTTTTGCTCCCTGATCTGTTGCTGTTTTTGATACAATTTCGCGGTAAATACCATCTTTTTATGGTCTCTTATTGCATTGTATTACAATGTTGCAGTGGCCAAAAAAACGTAATTCTGGCATTTTCATTATTTTTGTCATTACGCCGTTAACCAATCAGTTTAATTTATTTTGTTTGCTGCTAGATTTCTGAATGCAGTTATACCAAATATGAGCATTTTTTCATCTTTTTTTTTTATCATTAAATTTTTATTGGAGAAATTTTCAGCTTACAAATGCAAGGAACAACAACAAACAGTACAACATCGAAAAATGAGAGGAATAATAGGGGAAAGGAATAATGGGGAAGGAGGGGGGGAGCAGGTTGGGACCAAAAAGGGGGGGAAGAAAAGGGGAAAGGGAGGGAAAGGAAAAGGTAAACAAAAGAGGGGGGGAAGCAGGTTGGGACTAGAAAGGAGGGGGGAGAAAAGAGGGTAGGGGAGAGAAAGGAAAAGGAAAATAAAACTACAAAAAGGGGGGGGGGGAAGTGACAATCTGCCAAAATACATGTCAATGACAATCTGATCAGAAAATCACACATTCGTGATATATAAGAATGAGCAGAAAAAGAGTGCTTAGACCAAGAGATTATCTTTGGGGACATGGTAAAGCAGAGGGGTGAGAAGCCCAAAGTTGCCAACTTTCTAATGTTCTGCCCTGGGTATGGGGATCTAGGGCCAAGAAATATTCCTGCTTGAAAATCAGATTTGTTTTCTCAATGACATCCCCAATCGAGGGGAGGAGTGAGATTTTCACTTCCCAGCCACTCATATTCTAGCAGCAATCAAAATATGTGAAATCGTGCCTCGCAGAATAGGGAGTAACTATCTATGCCAATATTCAAAACGGCCAGGCGCGGAGGGAGGCCATCCCGTATCCCCGTGACAAATCTGATGAGGCTAGCCACTAGAATCCAAAAAGGTAAAATCTTCGGGCATGTCAACCACATGTGGGAAAAGGAACCCCGACTCCCTCACTGTCTCCAGCACAGAGGGGACAGATTTGCACTAAAATTAGCCAGTTTGGTGGGGGGAACATACCACCGTAAATGCATCTTTTTTAAATTGTCAAGATGGTTTATGCATCTGGTTGCTTTCTGCATCTCTATGGTTCCCCTCTCCGGGGTGGAAGAAAATTTTAAATCCACCTCCCACTTGATCATATATGGAAGGTTAGAAGGCCTATGCAAAGTCAGCAGGTCTCTATATATTCCCGAAAAGTCTTTAGATAGCTTAGGGTCAGAGAGAATACATTTTTGTAGAAAGGAATCACCTGGGGGACCCCCCACAGCACTCAGGTATACATTAGAGGAAATAAATTGCCTCATCTGTAGATACTGGAGGAATAGAGGTCGGATCTCCGGAAATTTTTGAGAGAGAAACTCAAAAGATGGTAAGGCCCCCCCAGTTGAGGAGCTCCCCCAGTGAGCCCACTCCCACCTTCTCCCACATCATCAGGTGGATGGACGGAAGGTGGAGCTTCAAAGCATGGAGTGGGACCTGATTAGGGGCAAAGGATGTCCAAACCCGTGGAACTTTCCTCCAGTACGACAGAGAGTTTGCATAGTATCCAAAGGGGGATTCCACTTATCCACTTACCCGGACCCAGCACCTCTGAGGCCAGAGCCACTCAGAGGGAACACCCCTGCGCGAATTGTAATTCTATTTGGACCCATTTTTTATGTGCCAGGGCGATCCACCAAGACTTTACCTCCTCCAACACCCCTGCCCTATGAATTTCCAGTAGGTTAGGGACTCCCATACCGCCTTTCCTGAACGGGAGGAACATCACAGACTTCGTCACCCTTGGTCTCTTCCGAGCCCAAACGTAATGATTTACCAAGTCCTGCAGTTTCCTCATCAGGCTACCCGGGATGAAAACAGGGAGATTGCTAAAGACGTATGCAATTTTAGGGAGTAGCAGCATATTAAAAAGCTTGTACCCTGGCAATCCACAATAGGCTGTGGACAGGATGATTGGCTATATCTATGGAAAGATTCTTTAATAGGTGATCGAAGTTACGCCGCACCAGGTCTCCTGAGGGACATAAAATAATACCAAGATAAGGGATCCCCTCCGTTGATATTTTAAAAGGGAAGTCTGCTTTAATAGCCGAAAGTAACCACGGGGGGACCATTATCAGAAAAATAAGAGATTTAGAAGCATTCATCTTATAAAGGGAGACTCAGGAGAAGAGACATAAACGTCCATTATGGCATGTAGGGAGGTACCTATATTCGTGCAAGAAATAATGATATTGTCAACGTATAGGCCAACAAGGTACTGGGAAGGGCCCACGGAGAGCCCCTGGATGGCTGAGTGTGCGTGTAGCATAGCGGCGAATGGCTCAATAGCCAGGGCAAAAATCACCGGCAAAAACGGGCAGCCCTGGTGAGTGCCATTAGTTATCCGGAAGGCAGGTGAGAGAAACCCCGAGGAAAGAACCCTGGCACTGGGGTTAGAATAAAGCGATAACACTGTCGAGAGAGAAACAGGCCCGAAAGACTGAATTTTCTCTGTGCACCCTGTCAAACGCCTTCTCACCATGTAAAGACAGGAATACACTGTGGACCCCCCTCAACTCTGCCAGTTTGATAAGATTAATCATTCGTCTAGAGCCATCCCTCGCCTGCCTGCCCAACACAAAGCCCACCTGGTCTGGGTCCACCAGGCTCGGCACCACCTCCAGGAGTCTGTTTGCTAACAGTTTGGAATATATTTTGAGGTCGCAATTTAGTAGAGAAATTGGCCTGTAGTTACCCAGGGAGTCTGAGGGCTTACTGAGTTTGGGGATCGTCACAATGGTGGCTTCTAGATTAGGGGAAGAGATCAAATGCGCCATTTGCCACTGATAGAACATTCTGGAAAGATAAGGGGTCAGCAGGTGCGGGAAAGCACGATAGTAGTCGTTTGGTAACCCGTCAGGACCAGGCGCCGAATGACATTTGGTAGAATGAATGATCTTTTCTACCTCCTCTTGTATGAATGGGGCATTAAGCATTGCAAGCTGGGTCTTTGACACCTCTGGGAGGCTCAAGTCCTCCAGGAAAGAGTCAATACCCACCTGGGAGGGTTGAGGGGTGTCAGGATTATCTTTTAAATTATACAGTTTCCCATAATATTGAGCGAATATCGCAGCTGGGTTGTGAACTACATTTCCCGACAGGTCTACCATTTTATCTATGACATTCTTAACCGCCCTCTTTTTAATCTGTTTAGCCAATAATGCCCCAGCTTTATCGCCCAATTCATAAAATGAGGACTTTAGGCATCTGAGGTGTCTTTCATGTTGCTTTAAGAAGAATTCTCTCAATTGCGTTCTATCTTGCAGGATTAAAGAGGGGTAGGACAGGCTTTGTTAGAGGATTCTAAGGTTTGAAGTCAGAGAATTAAATTTACTTTCTGCTCGTCCCTTTCCTTTTTGAATTGAGAAGCCTTTTGGAGAAAAACACCCCTAACAAACATTTTATGAGCCTCCCATAGTGTAACATCTCCCACCGCCCCATTATCATTAATTTGAAAGAAGTCATCTAGCCGACAGGCGACTTCCTCCACCATGCTATGATGAGTTAGTAAACCTACTTTCAGTTTCCAGTGACGCGGAGAAAGCGCGTGGCGCCCAAGGTCAACTTCAAGGGACACCGGGGCATGGGCAGACCAAGTGATCAAACTCACTCCCGCCCAGACACAGGCCAACAACGAGTTATCTTCCACTAAAAAATAATGAATTTGTGAGTAGTACCCGTGCCTGTGCGAAAGGAGTAATCCCTCTCAACCGCATGAAAATAACACCACACATCATGGAGGCGAAACTCCCGACTCAGAGAGCTCAGCTCGCGTTCCCCACGCACACCTTTTGGAGAGCAGTCCAGTGACCTGTCCGGCACTATCTGAAAATCGCCACAAATAGATTTCAGTCCTCTGAACTCCTCCGAAACTCTATCCAGGAAGGTTCTAAAGTATTGGATCTGAGCAGCATTTTGGCCATGTACATTAGCGATGGTCACAGGGATTCCAGCGATAGAGCACTTTAGAATAACATAACAACCCGCCGGATCAGTAATAACATCAAACAATTAGAATGCAATCAAATTTTTGATAAGAATGCACACACCCGCTTTCTTTTGGGGATAATTAGCAAAAAAGCCTGTGGTAAAACATTTATGAAACAATCTACAATTATCATCACTAAGCAGATGTGTCTCCTGTAAACAGAGAATATCAGTCTTGCATTTGGCCGCCTCATTCCATAAATAAGATCTCTTGGCTGGGGAATTTAGCCCCTGAACATTAAGCAACATTTTTTTTACACTCATGGATTGGCAGAGAAGCACTAGAGATGAAGGCACATTGACACACCCTGGCAGAGATTGATATGTTCAAATATGGGATATTGAAAGGAACATAAAACAGAATAAAACTAACAGGTAACACACATGTAAACCTAGTGACAGGCCATAGCCTATATTGGTGGAAGGACCTGTCCTCCTGCATCCTCACAATAGGGAGGCCTGGCCCACCAAAAATGGAGAGGGCGTCCAGGAAAATGCAGTCCCACTAGCACTCCAGGAGCCTCCCAGAAGTCCAGAGGGGAGAGATCAGGAACCAAACATCCAGTAAGTCCTGCAGAAAGCCCGAGTTCAAAACAAAAACAGTCAGCCCACTCTCTCCCAATCCGGCATAACAGTGCGCTTGCGTGCCTTTCTACCGGTGTGTTTGCCGGATCCTGACTGAGGTGGCGATTTGTCTCCATCCAGAATAAGGCTTCATTCTTTTAGGGCCCGGCCCAAACGGCCGGGGGAGTGAAATATCTGGTTCGAGCCTTTATACTGGAATTTCACGCTCACTGGCAAGCCCCAGGTGTACAATAGACCTTTATCCCAAAGGATCTAACAGTATGGGGCGAACTCTCTCCTCCTGGTGAGGGTGCCTGCAGATAAATCCAGAAAGACAACCACCTCCGGGGGCGGCAAGGGACGGCTTTTGTCTCATCACTTTCAGCACAGCATCTGCAGTTTTAGCTATACAGAAAATCACCAAAATGTCTCTGGGCAGAGCTTTGTTGATATGGGGTGGTTTGGGGATCCTCTATATATTATTGATGCTCAGGTCTCCCGTGGGAGCTTCAGGAAGTATTTGCTGCAAAAGAGCTGATACAGAGCCTCAGCCCCAGCCATCTCAGGAATGCCTCTAATTCTAATATTGCCTTTCCTCATCTTGTCCTCCAGATCAAAAATCTTCAGGTGTGCTTGCTTCAGCTCTCCCTCTATGGCCCCATAGTCAGTAGCCAGTTCATTGTGGGCAGAGGCATACTCTGCCATTTTATTCTCTAAGTGATGTGTACGTTCACCCAGAGAATCCAGCTCATGGCGGATCTCCCCCAACGTTTCCCGCCAATCATCCTGGAGCGATCCCCTCAGAACCCAGTAGTCCCCGGAGGCACTGCTGCATTATCGGTGCTTCGTCATCCTCCCCCTCAGCAGCATGCCCCTCTGGGCTGCGGGAGCCGCGGGAGGAGACAGATGGAGACTTGGACGGCGGCACCATTTTGGAGGGGGAAGCGGGAAGCTGCTCGACAGTAAAAAAGCCTGTCACCTTTTGAACTTCCCTGCAGCGTTTGGAGCAGGCTCTTGGCATTTTCGGGGTCCAGGCAAGCTTCTCACCGCTGGTGCAGCTTAGGTAGGCTGGCTGTGTGCAGAGAAAGTACCGCTTATCGGGTCATCGAGCAGGAGCTCCGGATTATGTGGCCGGTGCCATCAGCTTCCAGGCCACGCCCCTTTATCTTTTTTTTTTTATAGTTACATTTTCAAAGGAATAAGGGGGTGATTTTAAATTTGTTTTTCTTTTTATGTTTTCATATTTTCTAAACCTTTTTAACTTACTTTTTACAGTATTTAATAGTCCTCTTGGGAGACTTGAAGCTGCGATCTTCTGATCACCTGTGCTATACAGAACAGTGCGGGGAAAGATACAGGCTCAGTGTGTGAATCCCCATCAAAGGCAGGAACACGGCCAATGATGTACATATTCGTCATCGGTCATGAAGTGTTAAACAATAGGTCATTTTTTGATGATAGTTTGCCTTTAAGAGTTGTCATGAGTCTTTAGGGTCTCCCACATTTACAATCCCATGATTGGAACTTTTCAAAAGCCATATTAAGAAGATGATTATAGAGTTCCTATGTCAGTACATTTTAAATAATGCTCATCAAAATAATCAGATGGTTGACTTTTGTCTTATAGCCTTCACAAGCGCAACATTAGCTAAAAAACTTTTGTGTCTTTAATACTAGCCCAATTATATTTACTCAGCATCCTCTGTGCTTCATAGTACTAAATTTACATCTTTCATAATTAATATCATCCAGTTGTTCTATGAGGAACACGCTCAATCAATTTGACACCATTAGTCACTCCATTAGCAAAGTCAGGAACACTTACATTATTAATGACAGCTTCTCTCCCTGTCCAAAGATGCCACTCTCAATATGGTTTTCTTCTATTTTGGTAAGTTTGCGAAATAAGGAAAATATTCTCTTTTGAAACATATTAAATATATATGTATTTTTCTTAAAATCAGCTATGGCTATATAAATTAATACGATTTACAGAGGTAACTGTTTTAAAAATTGAAGGTGCACATACCTCATTTGCCTTTAAATAAATAATAAAGGAAACCAAAACTGATGGAAGAGAAGTAAGGAAGAGCTATTCAAGGAACAATAGGTACTTCTTACAATATGTGCATCTTGGAGCAAAAAGATAAACCCTTAGGCTAGCTTCACACCACGGTTGTGAGCTGTCAGGCTGTGTCCGGTGTTTTGCAGGAAGCACTAGACACAGCCTGACAGCTCCGGACAAACTGAACTGGAGGTTGCCCTCCGGTCCTGTTTTCTGCCGGAATCGGCAAATCGCACGTTTCAGGAGCTGTCCCTGCTGAAATTTCCCCACTAGTTTCCCACTAGCTGCGGTCCTGAAATGTCAGCGAGGAGCTCACGGTGCTGAAGTTCAGCACCGGCCGGCGCTGAGCCTCAGCACCAGCTGTCGCTGGGCCTCAGCAACCAGCGTCCGGGAGCCAGGCCGATTTTCTGTCGGATCCGGCGCATTCTGGCGCAATAGACTCCCATGTTAGGGGGCGCCTGATCCTAATTGTTCACATTTTTCCCCCAGCAGCAAGCTGCGGTTTTGTCCAGGAGAAAAACCTGAATTCTCCCAGATCCTCCCGGACAGATGGATGTAGGAATACTATGGGGCCGAAATCGGATCCGGGGCTGTCCGGTTCACACTGGACAGCAACGGATCACATAAACCATGGTGTGAAGCCGGCCTTAATCATAACTATAGCTCCTTATTTCTGAGAATACTAGTGGTGCTCAGTGCAGTAAAGCCCAAATGCATTATCCAAATAAGGCTAGTTTTACACATCCAACATTCATGGTCTTAGTATGAACCTCAGTGTCCAAACACAGTGCAAAAAACTCTTGGGTCGAACTCAACAAACTCATATACAGTGGCATACAAAACTTTGGGCATTCCTGATTAAAATTACTGGTATTGTGAATAGGTAAGCATGTTGAAGATAAACAATAAAAGTCATAAAGTTAAGGATGACAGATTTCCTTTGTATTTTAGCCAAAAAATATATACATTTTCATCTTTAACATTAAAAATTAACAATTACAAAAAGGAAAGTAGGCCAATGCAAACGTTTAGGCACTCTAGTAGATTTGTGTGCTTAGATGACTTTGACCAAGGTTTCAGAGCTTATTTAGGCTGTTAGTGTCATAGCATGTTCACTATCATCATTAGGAAGGGCCATGTGATGCAGATTTCAGTGTTTTATAAAAACCCAACCTTCTCTTACCTTGTGCCAAAAACAACAGCCATGGATTTTTTTAAGCAGCTGTCTAGCACTGGAAATGAAAATGGTGGAAGCCCACAAAGGAGCAGAAGACTAAGGGCCGCTTCACACTGCGGCGTCATCCGGGCCGGTTCTGTCCGGGAGGACCCAGGAGTCTCATATAACTGGAAGACTTTTCCAAGGAAGAACTGATGAAAATCCATCAAACAAAAATCTAAATAGTTTTGGCTGGCTACAAAAAGCGTTTACAAGCTGTGATACTTGCAAAAGGGGCGATACTGGGTAAACATTTGCATTGGCCAACTTTCCTTTTTTTACTTTTCAAAATGCAAAAGATTAATATATATATATATATATATATTTATTTATTTTTTTTTTTTGCATAGTAATTTTGACCAGGGATGCCCAAACGTTTGCATGCCACTGTAGTCATATGAGACTATTGAGTTCAGGTAAATAGACCACAGTTAATATGTTAACAAACTCATTAAGCCAGCCTGAAAAGAATAACATGCAAAGAACACTCCCTAGAAAGATTTATGGACACATATTAGTGAAAATACACTGACAGCTGCAGCCTACAACTCTATGCTTCCCCAAGAAAAATAAAAAAAATGTTTCTTTTGTTTAATAAAAAAAGAATAGATCTAAAACATAGTGCAGTAAATATCAGCATCACATGACACAAGTCCAATAATTAGATAGCAATGGCCAAATAGAAACAGTCCAACCAGAAGAATTCTGGATGATTAGGCCATGTGTACACAATGCATTTTAATTTTTTGGTTCAGTTTTGTGACAAATCTACATGCCTATCCTAAAGCCAGCAAAGTCAATGAGAATTCTGAAGTGTTGTGCACATGGTGCTTTGTTTTCTCTTTGCAGACTTGGTGCAAAAAAAAATCTGCAACATATGAATTCTTGATGCGTTTTTGTAGCGTCTTTTTACCCATTGGCCTATTTCACATCTAATGCAGGTTTGCGTTTTGCTTCATTTGCGTTTATATGCGTTTTTACTGCCAAAATGCATCCAAAACACGTGCGTTTTTGCCCCCATTGATTTAAATGGAAACACATGCAAAACGCATGCAAAAACGCATGTGCATTTTCAAAACACAAAAACACATGCGTTTTTGGAAACACAGCCAAATACGTCGGCCAATGCGTCTAGAGCTGCGTTTGCAAAACGCATGCGTTTTGCATGCGTTTCCATTAAAATCAATGGGGGCAAAAACGCATGCGTTTGGATGCATTGTTAGTGGTAAAAACGCATATAAACGCAAATGAAGACAAACGCAGACCAGGCTCAGATGTGAAAAGGGCCATTGACTTGAAGTCAGGAAAAAATGCTATAAAAACACAGGTATGTTCACAGTGCATTTTTTAATGCATTTTTGTTGCATTTTCATGTAAAAGTGCATGAGCTGTTGTGGCGCCCCACTCGTCAGTTCTCCACAGCAGGGCTACTGCACCCACAACAAAGTGTGCAGTATTCCTGTCATTGGGGAGTGTAAAGTCAACCAGATGCTCCCATCCCGGCATCCTTACACCTAGACTAGGGGACCAATTGGCAACCCGTTACCAGGGTAACCGATCCCAGGGGGAGTAGCGTGAGGAGTAAGGAGAAGCTGGAAGTCACACAGTTCGATGTAGTCCGTGCTGAGGAGCTAAGCAAGGAGGGAGCCCTAGAGGGGTCTCCCAGGGAGAGTGCCTGAGAGGAAAAGGCGACCCAGGAAAGAAAGGGGAAACCCAGTGCCATACCACCAGACAGGTCTGGGGAAATCTTAGTCCACCAATGGAGTGCCGGCTCTGAGTCACGGTACAGGTGAGTTCATCCCTGAGCGGTCAACACCGGCCAGTCGAGGGCCGAACTATCAGCCCCGACCCCTCCGTCCAGAACGTGCAGCCCCACCAGGATCACCAAATCAGGTTAAGCCTCTTAGAGAGAAGAAGGGTACCTCATAGCACCTAATGGGCCTGGTAGATAAGCGGGCTGTGCAGGGCAGCTCAAGGATAGTGAGGAGGCGCAGGTCAAGAGGAGGGGACAGTGAAAGACAAGAGAAGGTACACTACGTTAGTCTCAGAGAGATTTTATCCTCCTCAATGACTTCCCGGCTAGCTACCCACTAAAAGACTGTAAGCTGTAACCTGAAGTGCCATCTGAACCGGTTCCAGTAAAGTACCAGTATAGAGTCTAAAGGCCTCGGTGTCTCATTTCAACATAAACCGCTGTGCAGCTGCGCTGTCCACATCCTTCACTATGACAACAAGTGCTTCTCAGCCCCGCGGACCCTGCTCTGCCTGTGGGGAGCTATACCATCCAGCTGCCCGTCCATCAACCCGGAGGCCCACAGCAGCGCTGGTGCATTCACCAGAAGCCACAGGTGGTGTCACGAGACATTTCTTCCCTTTTACTTTTCCCCAAATTTTTGAGTTGACCACCAGGGCTACAGGTCCGGGCGGGCCACCAGTGACATCCTTCGAACTCCACACCCAGGTTCTGAGTTCCCATAGACCCTTGGGTGAATCACTATTACATTTAGTTTAATTATATGTTGGCACCAGGAAGAATAATGTGCCGGACTCTGTCTCTCCCCTTTAGGCTGCGTTCACACGCGTCGTATTTGCCATGTATTCCCGCATTTACGTAGCTAGCATAAATACAGTGAAATGCAATTATGGAAATGCATTCCAGCAAAAGCTATGGCACTTGCTGAAATGCGTTCACACACTGTGCACTGCAAAGCACATCCTCAAAAAGAATTCTTTGCGCCTTTTCCCATAGGCCACATTATAAAATGGTCTTGGGAAAAGCGCCCTGGAAAAAGCGAGGCGTGTGAATACAGTCACTTTTTTTGTACAAATTACGCCAAAAAAGCGCCACTGCACTAATATGCGGCAAATACACCGTGTGTGAACGTGGTCTTATTTTGTTTATTTCATGGTGAAAAAAAAATACTGCAAATGCATGCAAAAACACACCCTAAATGCATTGCATTTTTGGTGCATTTTCCTGCCAGGAGATGCAGCTTTGATACAGAAAATCTCTGCACCAAACGTGCCTTAGGCCCCCTTCACATCACATTTTTTCCTGTCTGTGGGGATCCTGTTTTTTGCAGGACCCCACGGACAGGAATGGAGAGGCCCAGATTTGTTACTCTGGATGCGATTTCTGTGTCCGAATCTGTGATTTTGATGGATCTGGACACAGAAAGAGCTGGGAGGAGCCCAAGCCTGCAAAGCGCAGGCAAGTGGGATCGGGGCTGACTTTCACTTTCGCAATGTATCTACATATATTGCAAAAGGGAAAGCAATGATTATAAAAAAAAAATGCACACCTCTCCGCCGAGTGTCCCGCGATGCACAGCATCCACCTCCGATGGCTGAAGGACCTTAATCAGCTGACCGGGTGGGGCATGGTGTGGCAACCCGATCAGCTGATGTGTCACATGGCAGAATCAGCTGACCGGTTTAAGTCGCATTTGGCAGGAAGGCGTTTTAAACCGCTCAGCTGATGCTGTCATGTGACACATCACCTGATCGGGTTGCTCCGCCGCACCAGCTCAGCTGATTAAGGTCCTTTAGCCATCGGAGGTGGATGCCATGCATTGCGGGACACTCGGCGGAGAGGTGTGCATAATTTTATTTTTAACACTTTGTTTATATTAATTTCACTTTAGCAGTGTATGTAGATACACTGGTCCAGTGTATCATATAGCTTATTTCACTTCTCAGCTGGTATTTTGTCCCACACTTCCTTTGCAGTTTATTCAAGCTTTTGAACGTTAGTGTTCTTTTTCTCAATGGCAGATTTCAGGTCACCCCAAACATATTCAAGGGAATTGAGGTCAGGACTCATTGCTGGCCATTTTAAAGCAGTCCATTCTTTCTTTTTCATATGAAACATTTGCTGTCAGCAATGCCAAAGAGTGTGCAACCAAGTATTAATTAGGGGGCGTTTATTGCTGCACATGGTGTTTTTTCTGATTCTTCTTTGAAATTGCAGCATGTAAGTTGAGAAATAATGTTTTATTGTTGTATTACTTTGGACCACTAATTAAAAAATCCTGAGGATATAACTTTGGAACATTTCTCTTTATTTTTAAAGATATTGTACAGTCTATGAAAGAAAATGAAGGGGTGCCACTAAGTGAGCAGCAGTGTATGCATGTTATTGTATAATTGTATTAGATTGGCTAATTAATGTACTTTATTAAAGGAGTATTCCCAAAATTAAAATTTATTACCAAATTCTGATTTTTCCCAGAATTAAAAATTATCAGCAGGATATAGAATAACTTACTGATTGATGGAAGGACAAACCACTAGCGATCCTGAGATCACAGTCTCAAGTTGGGCAGAAGTATGCATGCTCAGCCTACACACCATTCATTGTCTATAGGACTGCTGGGAAATATCCAAATGCTGTATTCTGTTTTCTTCCGAAGACCCATAGGCAGGGGATGTCAAGCTTGCACACCTTAGCCTGCCCTTATCTCAGGGTGCACTCACAGTGGCATTTGAAAAATCAATTCGTTGTTGCTTCTGAAAACATCTTAGTGAGATTCGAGTGACATGCCAGTGTCATTACATACAGTAAGTCATGTGAGTGCTACCCTGTTTCCCCGAAAATAAGTGTCTGATATTAATTTTTGCTCCCAAAGACGCACGAGGTCTTTTTTTCAGGTGATGTCTTATTTTTGGAAACTACTTGGCTTCCACACACTGTCTGGAGACTGTAACCATCTCCCACAGCAGTTCCTTTTGCAGACCTCATCATCCCCATCATCTTTTTGCAGCCCCCAATATCCCCATCATCCCCTTGTAGTCCCCAATATCCCCATTATTGTTTTGCAAACCCCAATATCCCCATCATCCCCTTGCAGCCCCCAATATCCCCATCATCCCCTTACAGCCCCCAATGTCTCCATCAATCTCCTTGCAGCCCACAACACCCCTTTGCAGCCCCCAATATCCCCATTATCCCCTTGCAGCTCCCAATATCCCCATCATCCCCTTGCATCCCCCAATATCCCCACCATCCCCTTGCAGCCCCCATCATGTAACTTCATGCGTCGACATTAGCTGCTCTCCTCTGATTGGCCGGCGGCTTACCGTACATCTACGGCAGCTGAGTCAGAGAGCTCAGAGTGGCACCTGGAATAAATACAGCAAGTCACCTGGACAATGGCAGCGGCGGCCTACGGCACTGCAATACTGGTATTTATCACAGCTGCATGAGCAGGTCTTCTCGTGGGCGGGCATGCTGCAAAAACAATTTGGTAGGGGAGGCATATATTGGGTAGTGTAGCAAAACCTCTACTATGTCCTATTTTTGGGGAAACATGGTATACTAGTGCAATTTTTCCCTCACCAAGTGTCCACTTGACATCTGTGTGAAATCTGTGCCCTGTGTGTTTTTAAATCATCTTTTAAAAGCTATATTACTTCATGTGCATTTATTTTCCAACAAGAAGAAAGCAATCATAGAAAGACATACAGTAGATTGCACATTAAAGCAGACAAATCTCATGTGTATTACATGTTTATTTTCATGGCAATAGGAAACAGTTTACAACTACAAAGTGTAAAGCCTTTTAATAGTATACAGGACTTAAAGAGCAACTATACTTTAAAGGAAATTTACAGAATAAGCTCTCATGTTTGTGTTCTACATCTGATAATTATATGTCTTGTATTCTGCATTTTCTTTAGTGTATCCTTCTGCAAGCTCTAACTCTTAATCTTCAAATGACTCTCAGATGGAGGCATGCTATCAACCATACACAGTACAGAACACAGAGGGATTTATGTTCTTCCTTTGGTAGTTACCACACATATACAAGCAGCAGCATTGAGAAAATTATACTTCAATACTGAGCAATGTAGATGTGAAACAAGCACTGGGATTTGGTGAAAGACTTGTTTGAAAGCTCAGCATGACATTTCTGTATCTCTCTGCTTGTTTTCTCACTTTCCTTCTCACGTCTCCATTTTTTCATTTCTGTATGGTGTAATAGGTAAGGGAACTTGATGTCTCCCTGTACTCACAGTCCATCTTGTGCAGAATGAAGAAAGTTGCAGATATCTCTGATTAGATACATTGCAAAGCTTCTTTTACTGTCTTGTACAATTGATTTATGCAAAGTTTGTTGAAAGTACAATTCCCAAGTACACATACAAATTGTACAGAATATCAATGCACTAATCTCCTATTTAATCATGACACAGGGCCATTTTAAAGACATCATTATAAAATGATTTGTGTCTTTTTAGGTTGTACAGGGTTCTCCTGAGATTATAGAATTCTTTGCTGATGACTGCCATGGATTACTACAGTCGTACGGGATGCCACTTATCTCTGAAGACAGGACAGGTTTGCTTAAAACCAACCCATAAAATAACATTGAACCTTACTTCCATCCCATGTTAATTGAGCTTAAATAATGTTTCTGGCCTCATGATGATTGAATTATGGTTATTAAATTACTCACAGGGTTTACAATTCAGGAAAAATGTCCTACCGCTTAGGTAAACCGAGAAAGCCACTTAGAAGAGAGAAAATATATGCAGGAGCAATCAGGGACTGGAAACATCATAAAAAGCCTAAGCTATCATGTTTAAAACAAAATGTAGATAAAATATTTGATTGAAAGCTATTAGTGCTCATATAACATTTAATTTGCAGATTTTGTAATAATCAAAGCTGAGTACAGATCAAAGTGTCACCATAAAAGAGAGGCACAATACAAATGGTAATAATAAATTATGGCATAAAGCAGTGATTTTCAAAGAATGTTCTGCCAGGGAGGTATGTGTGTATGCGCACAATCACTACTGCTTTGATCTACAGTTCTTGTCTGTCTAGTTGTGTTCCTATTACAAGGCCAAATAATGTAACTAAATGCATCTTCTATTAGCGATACAAATATGACAGCTGGCTATAGCTACTGCGTGCCTCATCTTATTAAGACTTGAATAGAATTTGAGCTAGTCATGTTTCAGGGAAGCTTAAAAGAGAACGTTTCTCTAACTGGGATGATTTAGTACAGCACACTTTATTTGCCTTTTACCATTTTGGTGAAACATCCTGCATGCTAACTTTAGTTTTGTTTGGACCTGTTGAATGGCATTTTATCCATCGGTTACATGTTTAAACTATGGCCCCTGAAGGTGTTTTCGGAGATGCAGGTAGAACATTTCTGTTATAAAAAAAAAAAATATTTTTAATATACTTAAGCCTAGAGTCATCAAAGTTTTTACATTAGAAGACAAACTGTCGTTAAAGCTTTGAGAAGCTGCAAAATTTTATGCCAGTTTCTCCCAGCTCCACCAAAATTGGCAGAGCTAAGACAAGATTGGGACATGACCCCCGCAGCTCATCTAATTCATGACTAACTGTGGTGTGGCGTTCCTTAAAGTATCACTCCAGAAATTGTTTTATTTCAGCCCTGGAGTAGTACTTTAAATGTAAGTCCTCTGCCCCCAGTATTATACTCACCTGCTGGCGGCTTCTTCTGTTTCCAGCGTCACTCCGGTCAGTGCTCAGCGATTTGTAACCTGCCAACAGCTCCAGTGTTTCATGGAGTAGGGTGGAGGTCACAACTCTATATATCTCTATGAGACCATCATTCTGCCCTTTTTTTTCTCTCATAGAGTTGCGCTGAGAACTTGTCACGTAACTTCTGGTTTCCGGATTATCAGAGGTTACGTGCACATGATGGTGCCACGGGACCATATAGAAAAACCCAATAAAGCCATCAGAAAGTGGAAATAATGCTGGGGGATTACATTTAAAGCGCCACTGCAGTGCTAAACAAACCCTCAGAAATACTTGAGTGGTGCTGTAAATTGGAAATCATACCATTAAGATATCAAGGCATATGGAGGTCCAAACTACTTGTCAAACACTACTGATTCATTAATGGGTGTGCCCTTCTTAATAAATAGGAGGTGTCTGTCTCCACTACGCTGGTCTTCATGAACCAGAGCCAAAGTCCAAAAAGACTCTTTCTAGTACCTATCCTGTTTCTTGCTCCAACAATGGTCCTGAAGGCAGCGGGATTCTTTTTTAAAGTAATCGGGCTACACCTCTAATTTTTTCCTGATCTCCTGCCGCTCCATAGGTTGAAAAGATGGTTTGCTTGATGTGTGATGCCCAGTAGATATTGTGTGTGTGTTTCTCTGATTTGTTCTTCGCAGATGACTGTGCAAGGGCTGGCAGGTATTGTGCCCTTGTTCTGTTCAATAGAATACATGCATGTTCTGCTCTAATTAGACATGTGTGCAATGATGGAGAGGCATCAGATGTTTGAATCAGTAAACTTCCAACTTAAAGTGCTGAATTAGTGTCTCTCTATGGCCATCATGGTAATCACTTCACACAGCAGGCTGCCTAGTGTCCGCTTAAGCCGACCACACAGGGAAACGCTGCTAGCAGCGTTTCCCTGTCCGCTCTGGGAAAGCGGACACTAGGCAGCCTGCTGTGTGAAGTGGTTACCATGATACACATCGGGTAACCATGGGCTGCGTCCGCAGAAAGTGCCGGCACACATGCACCTCCGCTTCTCGGAAAAAACCTAAGTATTTAGCGGAGAACCGCTAAATGCTTACAGCGGAGGTGTGTGGACATGGCCTTTACTCAATGTCATACTGCATGGAAGACAGACAAGTCAATCATCTTTGATTCTCCATAGACTATGAATATATTATACATATTTTTTGTTTTCTGAGGTCATGTTGTGTAAATAGATTATCCAAAAACCACCGTGCTCTTAAAACATTATTTTACACCCCTCATTTCCTATAGTTGATTTGTTAATTATAAAATCTGTCATGTAAGTGTATTACATATTTATTTTCATGGTAATAGGAAACACTGGAGCCTTTGAATTTGATGGTGGCATAACTTATGAACAACTGCAGGTATGGTATTATATAACTTCATGATTCAGTTTGTGAGGCCATGTTGAAGAGGTTCTAACTCCGTGTTTTGCTTATGGTGTAGACAATGATTGAAGAGGTTTTAGAAGACAGTGGCTACTATAATCTAACTTCAAACAGGTAAGACAAACAGGAAACTATTTATTTTTAAGTCTGAAAAAAAGATGATAGATAGACAGACAGATAGATAGATAGATAGATAGATAGATAGATAGATAGATAGATAGATAAAACCAGAAAAAATTTCTCTGTAGCACTCAGCTACTACCAATAATGCACACATGCTAACAAGCGGTATATGAGGAAAAAATTAAAAACTTAGGTTTTTCAAAAAAACTCAATATTCTATTTTTTTATTTTCTGGGGTTCTTGGTACATACATTGGCCAATGTCTGTTTGCTCATCAACCACGACACGGTGACCTCAGGTCTGATGAGTCCTATGCTGACATCCCTGTCCTCCTTGTCCTCCCTGTCCCACTTCTAAGTGGGTGGACACCATCTCAACCCCAGACCACCTGTGAGTGATGAGGGTGCTAAGTGCAGACATGGAGCCAGTAACTCCACATATTAGACATTAGAGGTTTTAGAAGACAGTGGCTACTATAATCTAACTTCAAACAGGTAAGACAAACAGGAAACTATTTAGTTTTAAGTCTGAAAAAAGATGATAGGTAGACAGAGAGATAGATAGATAGATAGATAGATAGATAGATAGATAGATAGATAGATAGATAGATAGATACAGACCTGAATATCTACAGACAGCCTGTTTTGGTCTGACTGACTCTCATCAGTGGAAAGCCACGTCTGGCTGAGTGCATAGTCCTTGAGGCGTTGTGTCGGAAGTTCAAGTTCTTCCTAAAGGGGTTCTCTACTACTCGAACAACCCATCTCAATCAGTATTTTACCTGCAAGTAAAATAGTAACACCTACTGTTATGGCTGAAAGTGTTAGACAAATGATAACAAGGCATTCCCAAAATGCGGTAATAAGGAATAATTTATCTAAACAGCTGGTTTCTTTCACGTCGTTCGTCCAGGCAGTTTTTCTTTTAATAGCTCGTGAACTGATGAAGGTCATTTTGTGACCGAAACATTTTTACCCATACTCTGTATTTACCGTTTAAATAAATTTCTCCATTTCAGCACATTTTGGAAATGTCTTGTTATAATTTGGTTTTGGAACTTACCTGAGCACCCCGTCCAAAAGGTCAGGAGTGCCGTGTTATTACCTATTGATTTTATTACACCCTTGACCTCCAGAAAATTAAGCTTTTCTCCCAGAAAGTGTACTCAATTACACATGTTTTGTCATACACATGTTAATTTCCTTTGTGTGTTTGGAACAACACAAAAAAAATAGAGAAAAAATGCATAATTTCATCCCAAACCCAAAACATTATCCAGGCAAAATTGTTGGTGCCCTCAACTTAATATTTGCTTATACACCCTTTTGAATAAATAACTGCAATCACCCATTTTCTATGACCATCAACCAGCTTCTTACAACTCTCAACTGGAATTTTGGTTCAATCTTCTTTTGCAAACTGCTCCATGCTTCTCATATTTGAAGGATGCTTTCCCCCAACAGAAATTTTAAGATCTCTCAACAGGTGTTCAATAAACGCTAAGGAGAAAACTGGAGAGATAAAAGAAGCTCATTTACAGTCTTATCCAAAATAAATCAGCAAACCTCAATGGAGTAAAAACGCTCACGCTCTAATAGTTGTAAAAGTCACAACTACTGTAAAAGAGTATAATATGGCTGCCGTAAGCCCCCAGTGGGAGATAATCAGTACAGGAATATGAAAGTGTTAAAAACCACACTACCATGGGAGTATAACATGATTTTGTCCTGAAGAAGGAGAATTGTCTCTGAATAGTGATGAGTGAGTACCAAAATATTCATAATCGCTATACTTGTAACGAGTACTTTATAATACTCGCATATTCATTTTGAATAGTAAGTACAATGTAAGCCAATGGGAAATGCGAGTAATCTTCTTTTGGACCCGATGATGAGATATGGGAGGGCTGTAAAAATCAAAGATGGCTGAGAACATGCTCAAACTGCATGGGAACAGTAGGCAGACATAATGTAGACTGTCTGCATTCTGTTCTGCCATACAGCTATCTGCTCTGAGTGACAGGACTTAGTGAAGATAGAAGAACAGGTAGATTGGGCTTACCAAACTCTTGCTGCTGCTCCCGGGTCAGCTCAGTCTCCCGCACTCCTGCTGAATCACTTCCGGGTCAGCTCATTTTCCAGCTGAATCAGTTCAGGAGCCACCCATTAAGCTACTTGCATATTCAATGCACTCTCAGGCAAACAGCCAATCACAGATGCTCACACTCTGTGAGGGCCTCTGTGATTGGCTGTTGCAGTCAGAGTGGTTTTCTACAACCTGGACTTTGACTGTGCTTGATTGCCATACACAGTAGTGTATGGCAACCAACCTGCTATCATAGGGTGTTAAATAAATAAATAATTAAAAACAAACTGCGTGGTGCTTCATAGTATTTTTAAGTCTAGCCCAGTAAAAGCTGACAGCTGCGAGCTGCCACCCTCAGCTGTGCAATTTTACCTTAGATGGCAAAAAAAGCGTGGGCTCTGCCCTACTTTTAATTGACAACCAAGATAAAAGTAGGCAGCTGAGGGCTGGTATTCTCAGCGGGGTGAGGGCCCATTGTTTTAGGGCCCCCCTATGCTAAAGAATAGCAGCCTGCAGCCGCCCCTGAAAATGATGCATTCATCATAGTGCCATTTCCAGGTACTTTATCAGGCTATTCCAGTGGCCCTGTGGAGGTGGGATGCTGGGTAATAAGGGGTTAACACCAGCTTTGTATTGCCAGCTGGTATTAAGCCCTGAGATTCTTAATGTCAGGCCAAGTTACACATAGCCATTAAGAATCTCAAATAAATAAGTAAAAAAGACACAACACAGAGACAAATTAATTTATTAAAAAAACAAAACACAGAGACACTTAGTGACTCCATCTTTATTACCCCCTCCCAACTCTCATACACCTCCACAATCATTTTCTTCTCTCTTCCTGGACAGAATCAGCTCTGCTACATTAGAGAACATAGGGAAGAAAATACATTTGCTCCCCGTGGTCTCTGATCACTGAATGACAGCGCTGAGACTTCCGCTATAGGAAATTGGTAAAATGGTAGGTCTCAGCGCTGTCATATAGTAAGCGGTGAATTCACTGTTGCCATAGTAACCATTGATGCTATGGACAGCACTGAGACCTGCACTATATAAAAGTGGTGAAGCGTAGGCTTCAGCGCTGTCATATAGTAAGCAGTGTGGTCAGCATTACCATACCTATTAGCGGTTACTATGGCAACGGTGACCTCACGGCTTCTTATATGACAGCGCTGAGACCTGCGCTTTGCTGCTTTACTATAACACAGGTCTCAGCACTTTCCATAGCAATAGCAGTTATTATGGCAATGGTTACTATATGACAGCACTGAGACCTGTACTTTACTGCATTACTATAGTGCAGTTCTCAGCGCTGTCATATTGTCACCGTTGCCATAGTAACCGCTGTTGGTATGGACAGCACTGAGACCTGCGCTATAGTAAAGTGGTAAAGCACAGGTCTCAGTGCAAGCAGTGAGGTCACCATTGCCATAGCAATAGCAATTACTATGGCAATGGTGACCTCACTGCTTACTATATGGCTACCTCACACACAGTGTTTTGGCTGTGTTTTATGGGGATCCGTTTTTGGTGCAGAAATTGCACCAAAAATGGATCCTCACAAAACACAGCCTTGTGTGTGTGAATGCTTTGCTATTTATTCACCTTTTTGTTCTTCCCTGGTGATCTCCAGCGATGTTCTCATCCCGGAGGCTGCAGTGTCAGTGCCTATTGGACCCTGCAGCCTGTGTGATGTCTCACAGTCACATGGTGCAGTGCCAAGTCCTCCCACAGGTCCTTCAGCCTCCTGGTATGAGAACATCGCTGGAGATCACTGGGGGAGTGCAGGAAGGTTGTAAATAGCATAACAGCCTTGTGTGTGAATGCTGCTGCGCTATTGATCCCCAGCGATGTTCTTATCCCAGACGCTGCAGTGATCAGTGCCTTTAGGACCCTAATCATGTGACCACATGGGAAGCGTTGGGAGGTTAGTAAATAGTACAGCATTCACACACACGATTGCATTTTTTGAGAATCTGTTCTTGGTGCAGTTTCTGCACCAAAAACGGATCCTCACAAAATGCAGCCAAAACGCTGTGTATGAATGTAGCTATATAGGAAGCCGTGAGGTCACTGTTGCCACAATAACCACCAATAGCTATGGCAACAGTGACCTCACCGCTTACTATCTGACAGCGCTGAGACCTGCGCTTTACAATTTTACTATAGTGCAGGTCTCAACGCTGTTCATAGCAGCAGTGGTTACTATGGCAACGGTGACCTCACCTCTTAGTATATGACAGCGCTGAGACCTGCGCTATATCGCTTTACTATAGTGCAGATCTCAGCACTTTCATATAATAAGCGGTGAGGTCACCATTGCCATAGCAGCAGCAGTTACTATGGCAACAGTGACCTTACCGCTTAGTATATGACAGCGCTGAGACCTCCACTTTATCGCTTTACTATAGTGCAGGTCTCAGCACTTTCATGTAGTAAGCGGTGAGTTCACTGTTGCTTTAGCAACAGCGGTTACTATGGCAATGATGACCTTACCACTTACTATACTGCAGATCTCAGTGCTGTCAGTGATCAGAGACCACGGGAGAGAATATGCTTTTTCTCTCCGTGTTCTCTGATGTAGCAGAGCTAAGTCTATCCAGGAAGAGAGAAGACGAGGATCGTGAAGGAGTACAAGGGTGGGGAGGTGGTAATAAAGATGGAGTCACTAAGTGTCTCTGTTTTTTATAAAATAATTTATCTCTGCGTTATGTATTTTTTACTATTTATTTGAGATTCTTAATGGCTGGGTCTAACTTGACCTGATATTAAGAATCTCAGGGCTTAATACTAGTTGGCAATACAAAGCTGGTGTTAACCCCGTATTACCCAGTATACCACCGCCACCAGTGCCGCCGGAAGAGCCTGGTAAAGTGCATGGAAATGATGCTACGATGAATGCACCATTTTCCTGGGTGGCTGCGGGCTGCTCCTCTTTAGTGTGGGGTGGGAGCCATAAAACAATGGGCCTTCACCCCGCTGAGAATACCAGCCCTCAGCTGCCTGGTTTTACCTTGGCTGGCAATTAAAAACAGGGTGGAGCCCAGGTAGAAAAATAACACCAAAACATCTTTGAATCTCCACTCTATTTGACTGTAGGTACTGTATGCTTTTCTTTGTAGGCCTCTTCCATTTTTGGTCAACAGTAGAATGATGTGCTTTACCATAAAGCTATATCTTGGTCTCATCTGACCATAAGATGCTTTCCCAGAAGGATTTTGGGTTACTCACATATATTTTGGCAAGCTGCAGTTTAACCTCTTAATGTATCTGCGTCAGCAGTGTTTCCTTCAGGGTCTCCTGCCATAGCGTTTCATTTCATAAAAATGTTGACAGATAGTTTGCGCTGACACTGCTGCACCCTGAGCCTGCAGGACAGCTTGAAAATCTTTGGAATTTGATTTGCTTATCCACCATCATCAGTTTAGCTTCAGTGCCATGGGTAGTAAATGTCTTGATTATGTTGCACACACTGGATAAAGAAACATCAAGATCTCTAGAGATGGACTTTTAACCCTTAGGGCCACTTTACACACACCAACTTATCTGTCCAACTTCTGACCAACTTGCTGGTTGCAGTGAAATCATGGACACATTGCTCCATTTTGTGGCTGTGTACAAATGGAACAATGTGTCCATGATTTCACTGCAACCAGTAAGTTGGTCAGAAGTTGGACAGATAAGTTGGTGTGTGTAAAGTGGCCCTTAGATTGTTAAAATATTTTAACAATTTTGGTTTTCAAGTCCTAAAACAGTTTTCTCCTCCTCTTTCCTTTCTCATTGCTTAGTGTGGGACAGACAGACACACAATGCAAACATTGAGTCTTCTCCCCTTTTTATCTGGTTTAATGTAGGATTTTTCATATTGCCCACACCTGTTACCTGCTACAGGTGAGTTTGAACAAGCATCACATGCTTGAAAAAATGTTGTTTATCCACAATTTGGAAAGGTGCCAACAATTTGTCTGGCCCATTTTTAGCATTTTGTGTGAAATAATGTCCAATTTGCCTTGTTTTTTCAAGTTTTTTTGTGTTCTTCCAATATATAGAAAGGAAATAAACATTTGTATAACAAAACGAGTAATTGCAGTAATTTTGTAGGAAAAATACTTCATTTTCTGGAACAATTTCAAGGGCGCTCACACTTTTGGCCATGACTGTATACTCACCTATGGTGTTGTGCCATTCCATCAGTGTTGGTACTGGCTCTTCCAGGGCTTTTAATTAGAGGAAGTGACAGCTCTCACTTCCTGCAGATGTTATTTACATATAAAAATCTGAGTTATCTCTCCTGAGGCTTTATGCACTGCACTTTTCATTGACATTGAGCATAGGCTATGTGAGCTATAGGAAACCCACATTTATGTACGTATCCTGTCCCCTAGACATTATACTAGTCATATGGTGACAATCTGTGGGTGGTCTTCCTTATGAGTGACCTCTGAAAAAGTTTTTTCTGTTCAAATGTACTTTTGCACAATCTTATTTAGGTGTTACTTTGTATGAACCTATGTGAATTTGTTACTGCTATTTGTGTTGTACACTGTGTGGGTGCTGGGCTGGTGCAATTTCTGCTTCTCCTTCTTGCCATATATATGTGTAAGTCATTTTATACTCACCAATAAACGCATTTGAAAAGTCCAATTGCTGATTTTGTTAAAATAAGGAAAAATTGTAGAAAAAAGAAAACCAGGTATACAATGTATTTCTATCCCGCTTCATATATTCTTGGGTTATCCAAATGCCCGCTTCCTTTTATAGCTCCTTTTTATCCCAACATTAATTAAATACATTGATATTTATAACATAAAGATATAGACAATATTTCTAGTTACTTCAACTAACAAGTAAAAGAACACTAAAGCTTTAAGTGAATAGAGTACTGCCCTTAAAACTCTACCTGGAATGAACTCTTGTTTCTTTTATATCTGTAATGGCAGTGAGAGCAAAAGAAATGTCTAGATAACTTTTAAGGGGCTGCTATTTTTGCTAGAAGTTAAAGATGCTAGAAGCCAAGGGTTACAATATTCTGGCAGGGAATCTGTGAAAGAGATAAGAACATTCATTTTACCCATCAGAAATATCTGATCTGCTGGAAGCTGCACAAAACAACACAAAGATTCTGCCTTTTATCATCTTTGGACCACACGTGTCCACCTGCCTTTTTAGGTTGCTTACTTACCATTGTTTTGAAATGCTTGATATATTACTTAATAGAGCGGGTAAAATAAGTATTGATCATGTCACCAGTTTTCTAAGTAAATATAATTCTATTGGGGCTATTGACATGAATTTCTCCCCAGATGTTGCTAATAACTCATCCAATCCACACAAGCAAAGAAATGAAGTCATAGATGTCTTAAATTAAGTTATGTGTAGCGATGAGAAATGATACAAGAAAAAGTATTGAACATAAAGAAAAGGAGGTGCAAAAAGCTATAGACAATCATGCCACCAGCTGAAGGATTAAGGTACCGTTACATGTTGCAACTTTTCAGCGATTTCGGAAGCGATGCCGCGGGTGATCGCTCGCTTCCGACCTTGCTGCCGTACCTGTCACACAGGCAAATGTTGCCTGTGACGACACTGTGATGTTTCCGCAGTGATCGCTTGCTGGGCTGGGAACAATCCAACGAGCGATATGCTGCAATGTAAAGAATAGGTAGAATTGCTGACAACATCGCTGTTGTGGTGTTACACAGCAATATGCCGCGAAATCACTGGTGCGACATCGCCAGGTTTTTCAACATGTTGAAAAACCTGCCAACTCGCAACCAGCAATTCATCGCGCTGTCACACCGCACGATTTTTCAGCAATGTTGCTGCAACTGCGCTGACACAGCAAAATTTCAGCAAAGTTGCATGCAACATTGCAACGTGTAATGATACCTTTAGGGTACCTTTACACACGGCTACATTTGTAGCTTGTCACCAGGTAACTTACTGGTTGCAGTGAAATCATGGATACATGATTCCATTTGTACACAGCAACAAGATAGAACCATGTATCCATGATTTCACTGCAACCAGTAAGTTACCTGGTGACAAGCTACAAATGTAGCCGGTGTGTAAAGGTACCCTGACAGTTATTAGAAAGAATTTTGCCACTTAGTGAAAAATTATATCAGCTGGTTCAACTGATGGTCTATAAAAAAAGTGTCTCATTACTAAGGAGCCGCACAAGAAACACCTCATAATGTGTAAAACCAGTGAGCTTTCTCAAGACCGTCACAACTTTTATTGTTGGAAAACATGCTGATGGCATTGGTTACATAAGAATCTCTAAACTACTGAAGGCATCAGTTAGCATTATAGGGGTCATAATCCAGAAGTGGAAACAACATAATTTCACCATAAATTGTTCATAACCAGTTGCGTCCCGCAAGGTTTCGGACAGAGGGGTGAAAAGAATAATCAAAAGACTTGTTCAAAATCTAAGAATCACCCATGGAGAGCTACAGAAAGACCTGGAATCAGCAGTTGAAATTGTTTCCAAGAAAAGTAATGCTCCCAATTTCCATGACCTGTATAGCATGTTCAAGTGTGCTTAAAGTTTGCTAAACAATATTTTGACAAGCTTTTGAAATACTGGCAGAATATAGTTTGGTTAGATACCAATTGAAGTCTTTGGATGCCATAGTATACGCCATGTTTGGAGGGCAAAGGGCACTGTATATCACTTCAAGAACAGCATACCAACAGTGAAGTTAGGAGGTGGGAACATCATGGTTTGGGGCTGGTTTTCAGCATACAGCACTGGCTAACTTAATATTATTGAAAGAAGGATGAATGGACTAACATACTGAGACATTCTTGATAACAACCTGCTGCCATCTTCCAGGATGATGAAGATGAAACAATAGTGGTCATTTAAACAAGACAATGATCCTAAACACACAGCCAAGAATACTCTTAACTGGTTTTAGAGTAAGAAAACAAAGTTCTAGAATGGCCCAGCCAATAGAAAATTCATGGAAGGAGCTAACACTCAAAGTTCATAGAAGGAGCCCACAGAACCTTCAGGACTTGAAGAGTTATGTGTAAAAGAATGGTCCCAAAATCACACCTGAGCAATGCATGTGACTAGTTTCTTCATGCAGGAGGTATCTTGAAGCTGTCATTGGCAATAAAAGCTTTTCTACAAAGTATTACATTTCAGTAAGAATGTTCAATACTTTTTCTCTGTGTAATTTCTAATTATTACTAATCACTAAATTTATGAACATCCTATGGTTTAATTTTTTTTGCCTGTGTGGATTGGATGGGACGTTACCGACATGTGGTGAGAAATTCATTTCAATAACACCCTTTAGAAATATACTTAGTATATTGGTGACATGTTCAATACTTTTTTTGAATGCTGTATATGTGTTACATAAAAGAAATGCATTTCTTTTTTAAGGTTATCTGTCAGTTCAAAAATCCATATGTAAGGGTACCTTTACACGCCGCTACAACATGGTAGAAACAACCGGGTGCTTCACGTGCACGGGCACGCACGAACGGTTACAAACGGTACCCGCACCGTCTTTACACGCAGCTATAAGGTGCTTTACAGAAGGTTGAATCTATCTCTGGATGCACCACCGGGTGCCTAAAGTTACCTTCTGAAAAGCACCTTACCTCATTTACACGCCACTACAGAGGGTAATATGGGAGGACCTGGTGCAGCAGGAACAACACATAGGCGTGCCAGAATTGTGGATTACGAGAATTTCGTACGCTGATAGGACAATGCAATAGCATCATGATTGGCCAGCCAGCGCAGGAGGCTGACTAATACATGACGCTCGAGCAATTGTGTAGTATGACTGGTCAGCTCCTTAAATATGCCGCCCTATGCAGCGACTACCAATCGTAACGCAGGAGCTTCCTCCAATGATCGCTGAAGGGGGGCGGTTTCCCGGAGCCTGTGTCATGCCCCCAGGTAGATAGCAAGGTGTCAAAACAACCCTCTTGTTCCTTATTTACACGCCGCTACAGGCCGCTACCATCGGGTTGAAATCAACCTGTTTTAGAGCTCGGCTCTGAAACAGGTGCCGCAAGTGACGGGTGGAAACAACCGTCTTTACACGCCGCTACCTCGGGTTGATTTGGCGGTGCAAGATACATTTCTCTCATCTACCCGGTTGTTTCTACCATGTTGTAGCGGCGTGTAAAGGTACCCTAACTGATATCATTTTCTAATTCCTTTCTCTAAGCACTCTCTATTCATGTATTTCTATTATTTATACTTCCCTCCTATCTTGTGTAAACTTCAATATTCAAGATTAATTCCATCTTTCAATCACAGGGAGTGCTCTGCTGCCCACTCCCCAAGGAATGAATATTCATGTATTACTACACACCCATGCCTTTCTGTGATCTGTTATGTTGTGTGACTCATTCACTGACAGAGGAGAAGGCGATTTTGCCGGCGACGCAGGGGCGTGGCTTTATTGAGGCGACAACGCCGGAGAGTTGCCCCGTGTAACAGGATGATATTTGGGCAATATATCGCCTGAAAGTGATCACCAGGTTTCACTGCAATGTAGCGAAACCTGGCGATCACTCTCAGGCAATGTGCACGCATCGTCCTGTGTAACGTGGCTACGGCGATGTTACCGGCGACGTGAGCCATAGCTCACATTATAATCATCGCAGCCTGGGTGGATTTTAACCCTAGTAGCGATGTCGCTGGTAACATCGCTGTTGCATCACCGGCGACATCACAGAGTGTGACATCTCACCGGCGATGTCGGCAGGGATGCGCGCTCCCCAATTCCACGCCGACATCGCCGGCGATGTCTCCCCGTGTGACGGTACCTTAAGGAAGCCACGTATCAAGAGATAGATTGGGTGGGTTGATTGCTCAGTTGGTCCAAGGTTCCAAACAGATTTTATTGGTCTCATCGCGTTTCCCGTGTCAACAGCCCACTTCTTCATGAGATAAAACATAAATTATTATAATTATTATTACTATTATTATTTACAGACATTGAGAATTTACAACATCTTTTTAGTGTTTTTTCGCTGCATTTTCCAATTGTAAAAAATGAATTACATTTCTAAAATCTCATGCATATGCTGCTTTTTTTCTTGCATATTTAAACCATAAGAGCCCTTTTTTAGATCTGCGGCACGTCAGTTCTTTTAGCGTTATTGCATTGTTTTTCACTCTTTCCAATGAACACGTAAGAAAACGCAAGTGAAAATGAATTACAACCAGTCATTTTGTACACTGTGTGTACATGTCCATACTTCTCAGCAACCTGCTATAAAGCTTAAATCTTGCATCATTGAAATAACATTTATACAACTACATTTAGCAACATAAATCTTTATTGTCAATCAATCAGCCAAAGTAGATAGCTTACATCTGACAGAGGTCATTGCAAACTTAGTTCTGCCATTTGCGAGGAGCCTGACTATTGAACGCACGGCTTATCCTGTTTACAAAGACACTTAATTATATTTTGTTGTTATCATATCTGTCTTTTTCTAGATACTACTCATTCCCAGTGGGAGTCAAGAACCTTTTAACAATAAGACGATGATGGCTTTCACCTTTCCAAAGCTCAATGTTATTGTGTTTGTCCCAACTGAAATAGTTGGTTAACTTAAAGCTGCTTAACATATATGAAAGAAGATAATGGGGACTGTTGGAATCCTATGGGAAAACTACTGAAGACTTGCAAGTGACTGTATTATCAGACGAGCTGCGCTTGTTTTGAGATGCTTTGCATTAATGAAATGCTCTATAAATTGAACACTATATCTTTTGTATCTAAATGTAAAGATTTCCTGTATCTTAGTCTTTGCCTGTTGTGATAATATTTAAAACAGCTTTACTGCAGATTGATGGTATCTTCACATATGTTTTGCACAGGGGAAAGATGCAAATAAAAAAAATTATTTTGATTGGAAGATTGAGTGTTTTTATTTACACCGTGCGTTATGTTCTATTTTATAAAAGATAAATTTCCAGGACGAAGTGCCTTAAACGTCTGCGCTGCCCCAAGGAAAAGCCAGACTCACCGGGAAATCTGGGGTAATGTAACTTTATTACTCCTACACGCTTCAGAGCCCCTCCTGGCTCCTTCCTCAGGGAATATCAAGAGGATCACGCATACACTTCAATTCATAGTGAAAAAGGCGCCAAAAATTCAAAATTTGTAGTCTCATGGTGACATCACCATAGGGAGGAGACTCAGTGACGTGGGCTCTGATCTCATGTCGCATTACTCAAAACTAGTGTAGAACATACATTATAACTTAAAACAATGGTAAAACAATACAACTATATCAGATGGGTGAAGAACATACTTATATAAATCCATAGAGTAGAAAATCACAATAAAACGTATGTATCTCATATAGTGATATATATAAAAATACAAAAAAATATATATAATAAAAATTAAAAGGAAGAGACTATTTTTGGAACATATTGATACATTCATCCTTTCTAATATGGTTCACTTATTGTAGCCTACATTTCCTATGATAACTCTGGCTTCACAAAGAGACTCTCTTTACTGCCCCTATTTTTCTAAATAAGAGCATAATCTGTTAGTTTCTTCTGCCACCTGCTTGTGATAGGTTTCTCCCTTTCAGCAGAAGGTAAGGGGTGCAGAATTCTGTGTCTGCTAAGAATACACTTGAGATATTGCACACAGGCAGTGTGAGTGACAAGTACATTTTTTTATTTATAACTGTAGCCAATGATTGTTTAGGCTCATCTATTATATCTCTCTAATATAGGCACAAATTATATATTAAGATGCATGGGAGGGAGGCTATACAGAGTAGCTTGATTTGTAGCATTGTATGACAAGGATAGATGACTAATGGTTAGGGATGGGCGAATCTACTCGCTAGGACTCGTTACTCGGCGAGTAGTAAGGGACTCGCAGGACTCGGTACTCTGCGAGTTTCCCAGTGATTACTCGCACGAGTCCAATGCAAATCAATATCAATCCTAGTTTTGTCAGAAACGCTGACAAAACTAGGATTGCCATTGTTTGCATTAGACTCGCGAGTAATCACTGGCTACTGTGCCAGTGATAGCAGGGAAACTCGCAAAGTAACTGCTGTTTCTTTGCAAGCCAGTCCAGCTGTCTTCTCTGTGCAGCTCCAGGGTCCTAGAGCCCGCCTGCTGCCTGATGTAGCAGTGCTGAGATTGTTCTCAGTCTGCTCATTCCCTGTGTCCAGACATGAATGTCTGTGCACAGAGATGATGTAGCAGAGCTGAGATTGTTCTCAGTCTGCTCATTCCCTGTGTACAGACATGAATGTCTGTGCACAGAGATGATGTAGCAGAGCTGAGATTGTTCTCAGTCTGCTTATTCCCTGTGCATAGACATCTATATTTATGCACAGGGGATGTAGCAGAGAGGACATCGCGTTTTGGACTGCGTCGGACGGAAGAGGATTTTTTTAATTAAAGATGGAGTCCCTAATGGCTTTTTTTTTTATTTCTAATAAAAAATTTTCCTTGTGTTGTGTTTTTTTTAAAACAATTTAATAGAAATTCATGGCGGTCATGTCTAATATTGGCGTGACCGCCATAAATTTCGGGCTTAGGGCCAGCTGATAATACAAAGCTGGCCCTAACCTCTTTATTACCCAGCGTGCCACCGCTACCAGGGCCGCTGGAAGAGCGGGGTTCAGCGCCAGAGGATGGCGCTTCAATGAACGCGCTATCTTCTGGGGCGGCTGCGGGCTGCAATTTGCAGCGGGGGGTGCCCAGAAAGCTTGGGCATCCCTGCGCTGCGGATTCCAGCCCCCAGCTGCTTAGCTGTACCTGGCTAGACATAGAAATTGCGCGGAGCCCCACGCATTTTTTTTAAATTATTTCATGAATTTCAGAGTCAGAGTCTCAGAGTCAGAATCTCAGAATTTCATGAAATAATTTAAAAAAAATGCGTGGGGCTCCGCGCAATTTCTATGTCTAGCCAGGTACAGCTAAGCAGCTGGGGGCTGGAATCCGCAGCGCAGGGATGCCCAAGCTTTCTGGGCACCCCCCGCTGCAAATTGCAGCCCGCAGCCGCCCCAGAAGATGGCGCGTTCATTGAAGCGCCATCCTCTGGCGCTGAACCCCGCTCTTCCAGCGGCCCTGGTAGCGATGGCACGCTGGGTAATAAAGAGGTTAGGGCCAGCTTTGTATTATCAGCTGGCCCTAAGCCCGAAATTTATGGCGGTCACGCCAATATTAGACATGACCGCCATGAATTTCTATTAAATTGTTTTAAAAAAAACACAACACAAGGAAAATTTTTTATTAGAAAATAAAAAAAAAGCCATTAGGGACTCCATCTTTAATTAAAAAAATCCTCTTCCGTCCGACGCAGTCCAAAACGCGATGTCCTCTCTGCTACATCCCCTGTGCATAAATGTAGATGTCTATGCACAGGGAATAAGCAGACTGAGAACAATCTCAGCTCTGCTACATCATCTCTGTGCACAGACATTCATGTCTGTACACAGGGAATGAGCAGACTGAGAACAATCTCAGCACTGCTACATGAGGCAGCAGGCGGGCTCTAGGACCCTGGAGCTGGGGCAGCCAGAACACAGAGAAGACAGGATCTTATCTGTGCGAGTCAGCGATTACTTACAAAGTAAACGAGCAATGCAAATAAATGACAAAACTAGGATTGCTTCAGGCTGAAGCTTCCGAGACACATCTGCGATTTGTAAATCTCACACTACTCGCTATTACTCGCTTCACCATTCATTAACATTGGACTCGCTAGACTCGCAACGAGTAGCGAGTCCTGGGCTCGGACTCGCTAGAGTCAAGCGATTCCGAGTAATTTAGGATTTGCCCATCACTACTAATGGTACATTTACACGCGGCTACAGGAAGGTAGGAACAGGCAGGCATTGGACACAAATTGTGCCTGTTGCCTTGAAAAGACCTCGATGTGGCTGCGTGTAATTCAGGACTTTCCTTCCTTCAGGGAAGACACAGGAAGGAAAGTCCTGAATTACACGCAGCCACATCGAGGTCTTTTCAAGGCAACAGAATGCAACAGGCACAATTTGTGTCCGATGCCTGCCTGTTCCTACCTTCCTGTGGCCGCGTGTAAATGTACCATTAGGGTTGCCAAGAAGGGTTTAATAAACGAGGAGACCACCAAAACGAGGTAAGGTAAAAAGAAAGTAATGACTAATGAATGTGCCTTGAAATTCAATCATAAATTAAACCATTTTATTAACAATTCAAAGACAGAAATAAAGGCTAATCACCGTAAATCATGATTTAAAATGCTTGAAAGAATCAAGAAAATAACTAATACGAATGCCTTATGATTGCAGTACATAAAACTCAAGCGTATATATAAATAGGGATGGGCGAATCTACTCGCTAGGACTCGTTACTCGGCGAGTAGTAAGGGACTCGCAGGACTCGGTACTCTGCGAGTTTCCCAGTGATTACTCGCACGAGTCCAATGCAAATCAATATCAATCCTAGTTTTGTCAGAAACGCTGACAAAACTCGGATTGCCATTGTTTGCATTAAACTCGGCTACTGTGCCAGTGATAGCAGGGAAACTCGCAAAGTAACTGCTGTTTCTTTGCGAGCCGAGTCCAGCTGTCTTCTCTGTGCAGCTCCAGGGTCCTAGAACCTGCCTGCTCACAGAGATGATGTAGCAGTGCTGAGATTGTTCTCAGTCTGCTCATTCCCTGTGTATAGACATCTATATTTATACACAGGGGATGTAGCAGAGAGGACATCGCGTTTTGGACTACGTCGGACAGAAGAGGATTTTTTTAATTAAAGATGGAGTCCCTAATGGCTTTTTTTTTTATTTCAAATAAAAAATTTTCTCTGTGTTGTGTTTTTTTAACCCTTTATTGGAGATTCTTAGTGGCTGGGTCAAACGTGGCCTGACATTAAGAATCTCGGGCTTAATACCAGCTTGTATAACAAAGCTGGTATTAACCCCTTTATTACCCAGCGTGCCACTGCCACCAGGGCCGCTGGAAGAGCGGGGTTCAGCGCCAGAGGATGGCGCTTCAATGAACGCGCCATCTTCTGGGGCGGCTGCGGGCTGCAATTTGCAGCGGGGGGTGCCCAGAAAGCTTGGGCATCCCTGTGCTGCGGATTCCAGCCCCCAGCTGCTTAGCTGTACCTGGCTGAACATAGAAATTGCGCGGAGCCCCACGCATTTTTTTTTATTATTTAATGAATTTCAGAGTCAGAGTCTCAGAGTCAGAGTCTCAGAGTCGGAGTCTCAGAGTCGGAGTCGCCTCAGAGTCGGAGTCGCCTCAGAGTCGGAGTCGCGTCGGAGTCGTCTCGGAGTCGGAGTCTCCTCAGAGTCGGAGTCTCAGAGTCGGAGTCGTCTCGGAGTCGGAGTCGTCTCGGAGTCGGAGTCGTCTCGGAGTCGAGTCGGAGTCGGAGTCGTCTCGGAGTCGGAGTCGTCTCGGAGTCTGAGTCGTCTCGGAGTCGGAGTCGTCTCGGAGTCGTAGTCGTCTCGGAGTCGTCTCGGAGTCGGAGTCGTCTCGGAGTCGGAGTCGTCTCGGAGTCGGAGTCGTCTCGGAGTCGAGTCGGAGTCGGAGTCGTCTCGGAGTCGGAGTCGTCTCGGAGTCGAGTCGGAGTCGGAGTCGTCTCGGAGACGTCTCGGAGTCGGAGTCGTCTCGGAGTCGGACTTGTCTCGGAGTCGAGTCGGAGTCGTCTCGGAGTCGGAGTCGTCTCGGAGTCGGAGTCGTCTCGGAGTCGGAGTCGTGTCGGAGTCGGAGTCGTCTCGGAGTCGGAGTCGTCTCGGAGTCGAGTCGGAGTCGTCTCGGAGTCGGAGTCGGAGTCGTCTCGGAGTCAGAGTCGTCTCGGAGTCGGAGTCGTCTCGGAGTCGAGTCAGAGTCGGAGTCGTCTCGGAGTCGGAGTCGTCTCGGAGTCGGAGTCGTCTCGGAGTCGGAGTCATCTCGGAGTCGGAGTCGTCTCGGAGTCGGAGTCGTCTCGGAGTCGGAGTCGTCTCGGAGTCGGAGTCATCTCGGAGTCGGAGTCGTCTCGGAGTTGGAGTCGGAGTTGAGTCGGAGTCGTCTCGGAGTCGAGTCGGAGTCGGAGTCGTCTCGGAGTCGGAGTCGTCTCGGAGTCGAAGTCAAAAAAATGCGTGGGGCTCCGCGCAATTTCTATGTCTAGCCAGGTACAGCTAAGCAGCTGGGGGCTGGAATCCGCAGCGCAGGGATGCCCAAGCTTTCTGGGCACCCCCCGCTGCAAATTGCAGCCCGCAGCCACCCCAGAAGATGGCACGTTCATTGAAGCGCCATCCTCTGGCGCTGAACCCCGCTCTTCCAGCGGCCTGGTGGCGGTGGCACGCTGGGTAATAGAGGTTAGGGCCAGCTTTGTATTATCAGCTGGCCCTAAGCCCGAAATTTATGGCGGTCATGCCAATATTAGACATGACCGCCATGAATTTCTATTAAATTGTTTAAAAAAAAAACACAACACAGAGAATTTTTTTTATTAGAAATAAAAAAAAAAGCCATTAGAGACTCCATCTTTAATTAAAAAAATCCTCTTCTGTCCGACGCAGTCCAAAATGCGATGTCCTCTCTGCTCATCCCTGTGCATAGATATAGATGTATATGCACAGGGAATGAGCAGACTGAGAACAATCTCAGCTCTGCTACATCATCTCTGTGCACAGACATTCATGTCTGTACACAGGGAATGAGCAGACTGAGAACAATCTCAGCACTGCTACATCAGGCAGCAGGCAGGCTCTAGGACCCTGGAGCTGGCAACAAGCACACAGAGAAGACAGGACTCTTATCTGTGAGAGTTTCCCAGCGATTACAGTTGCAAACTAAACGAGTCCAATGCAAATAAATGACAAAACTAGGATTGCTTCAGGCTGAAGCTTCCGAGACACATCTGCGATTTGTAAATCTCACACTACTCGCTATTACTCGCTTCCCCATTCATTAACATTGGACTCGCTAGACTCGCAACGAGTAGCGAGTCCTGTGCTCGGACTCGCTAGAGTCAAGCGATTCCGAGTAATTTAGGATTCGCCCATCACTATATATAAACAGTCAGTAGAAGTCAAATATTAAGCTATATAAGAAATCAAATGGGGTGATATTTACAGACAAGAAAATGATAGCAAATGCAAAACAATACTAAAGTACACAGCTGTTGATAAATAGTACTTGCAGCCATAAATTAAATCCTACATAGGGTAAACTGTTGTTTGAGGGAGCAGGACGTTAGGTAAGATATTAGAGCATCTCAACGAATTAGAATATCATCAAAAATTAATGTAATATTGCCATATTTCTGAGAGCCCTGAAACACATTGACTAATAAATCAATATTATATTCACCCTTTGACGTCTCATGGAATATGGCAGCGCGGTTTTTAACCCTTCATCCTCCCTACTTTAGTTTTCTGAAATAATGATTAATTATAATAATTTTAATAAAATAATAAATCATTTTAACCAGTGTCCCTTTATGAGGTAATAACTCTGGAACGCTTCAGCGGATCCTAGTGATTCTGAGATTGTTTTTGTGTGACATATTGGGCTTCATGTTACTGGTAAATTTAGGTAAATAATTTTTAGGTCAATAATTTTTGTGTTTATTTGTGAAAAAAAATAAAAAATTTGGTGAAAATTTTGCAATTTTTTACTTGTGAATTTTTATTCTGTTAAACCGGAGAGTTATCTGACACAAAAGAGTTAATAAATAACATTTCCCACATGTCTACTTTACATAAACACAATTTTTGAAAAAAAAAATTTAGTTAGGAAGTTATAAGGGTTCAAAACACCCAAAATGTGACGCTATTCCAAAAACTGCACCCCTCAAGCTACTCATAACTACATTAAAGAAGATTATTAACTCTTCAAGCGCTTCACAGGAACTAATGGAACATGGAAGGAAAAAATGGACATTTTAATTTTCAAAAAAAAATGTTCATTTAGCCTCAATTTTTTCATTTTCGCATGGGCAATTTTTCCTGAGTACACCGATACCTCATATGTGGTCATAAACCACTGTTTGGGCATATGGCAGGGCTCAGAAGGGAGTGAGCAACATTTGACTTTTGGAGCTAATTTTCTATTCAAAAAGTCAAATGGCGCTCCTTTCCTTCCCTGCTCTGCCGTGCGCCCAAACTGTGGTTTATGACTACATATGAGGTATCGGTGTACTCAGGAGAAATTGTCCGACAAATTTTACGATCCATTTTATCACGCTGCCCATGTGAAAATGAAAAAATTAAGGCTAAAAGAACATTTTTGTGAAAAAAAGTATTTTTTCATTTTTACGGATCAATTTGTGAAGCACCTGTGGTTCAAAGTGCTTACTATGCATCTAGACACGTTCCTTGGGGGGGGTCTAGTTTCCAAAATGGGGTCACTTGTGGGGGAGCTCCAATGTTTAGGCACACAGGGGCTCTCCATATGGGACATGGTGTTCGCTAACAATTTGAGCTAATTATCCATTCAAATTGTTAGCGGACAGCATGTCATGTTTGGACAGTCCCTGTGTGCCTAAAGATTGGAGCTCCCCCACAAGTGACCCCATTTTGGAAACTAGACCCCCCAAGGAACTTATCTAGAAGCATAGTGAGCACTCTGAACCCCGCGGTGCTTCACAAATTGATCCGTAAAAATTAATACTTTTTTTTCCACAAAACTGTTCTTTTTTCATTTTTACGCATTAATTTGTGAAGCACCTGGTGGTTCAAAGTGCTTACTGTGCATCTAGATAAGTTCCTTGGGGTTCTAGCTTCCAAAATGGGGTTACTGGTGGGGGAGCTCCAATGTTTAGGCACACCGGGCTCTCCATACGTGATATTGTGTGCGCTAACGATTGGAATGGAAAATTAGCTCCAATTGTTAGCAGACACCATGTTTTTTTGTGAAAAAAAAAAGTACTTTTTCATTTCTACAGATCAATTTATGAAGCACTTGGGGGTCCAAAGTGCTCACTATGCATCCAGATAAGTTCCCTGGGGGGTCTAGTTCCAACATGGGTTCACTTGTGGGGGAGCTCCAATGTTTAGGCACCCAGGGGCTCTTCATACGCGACATGGTGTCCGCTAACAATTAGAATTGTTAGCGAATACCATGTCGCTTATGGAGAGCCCCTGCGTGCCTAAACCTTGGAGCTCCCCACAAGTGACCCCATTTTGGAAACTAGACTCCTCAAGGAACGCTGGGTCTCTCCACGCTGAGGATTCCAGCCCCCCAATTGCCAAGATGTACCTGGCTGGCAGCCAAAAATACAGCGAAGCCCATTTCTTTAATCTATAGACCAAATTTCAGGAAAAAAAAATGACATTGGGCTCCGCCATATTTTTGGTCTAGCCAGGTACAACTTGGCAGCTATGGACTGCCACCCACCCCCAGCTGCATCGTTGTATCTGGCTGGCAACCAAAAATGTAGCGAAGCCCATTTTTTTTATTTATAGACCTAATTTCAGAAAAAAAACGATGTGGGGCATCGCCATATTTTGTGTCCAGCCAGGTACAACTAGGCAGCTGGGGGCTGGAATCCTCAACATGGTGAGGCCAAAGTGTTCTGGGCCTTCCATGCTGTGAATTGCAGCCCACAGCCGCCCCAGAAAATGGTGCTTTCATTGAAGCGCCATTTTCTAGCACTGTACCCAGACTCTTCCAGTTGCCCTGGTGCCGGGCGCAAACTGGGTAATAAAGGGGTTAATGCCAGCTTTTTTATTGGCAGCTGCCACTAAGCCCGAGATTCATAATGTCGGGCCAATGTTAGACCCAGCCATTAAGAATCTCTAGTAAATGAAAGATAACATACAACTCACAGAGAAAAATATTTTAATTGGAAAAAAAACACAAACACAAATTGAGACTCCATCTTTATTACTCCATACCGACCGATGTAGTCCACAACGATGGTCCCATGACATTCAATCGCCTCTATTACATCCAGAGACTGCAGCAAGGGATCAAGTGTCCTCTTCCTACTGTCTCTGGGGTTACACTGATGGTGCACTGTATGGCAATGATCTGTCATACAATGCACCATGACTATGACCCCAGACACTACAACAAGAGATCACTTGATCCCTTGTTGTAGTCTCTGGGGTCAGAGTCATGGTGCACTGTATGTCAATGATCTGCCATACCATGCATCATGACTGTGACCCCAGAGACTACAACAAGGGATCAAGTGTCCAATTGTTGTAGTCTCTGGGGTCAGAGTTATTGTGAACGGTACGGCAGATTACTGCCATACAGTGCACTATGACTCTGACCCCAGAGACTACAACAAGTGGACACTTAATCCCTTATTACACCCATCCATGCACCCATCCATCCACCCATGCACTCACCCATACACTCATGCACCACCCATGCACTCACCAATGCACCCATCCATCCACCCATGCACCCACCTATGCACCCATCCATCCACCCATGCACCCATCTATGCACCCACCCATCCATCCACCCATGCAGCCATCCACCCATGCACCCATCCATCCACCCATGCACCAATCCATCCATCCATGCATGCACCCATCCATACATGCACCCACCCATGCACCCATCCTTCCATGCATTCACCCATGCACCCATCCATTCACCCATGCACCCACCCATACATACATACATACTCACCTCACTCCAGATCATATAGAGAGGAGGAGCCCAGGAAAGGAGGAGGGTCTCCATGGCGATGAGGCTGACAGCGGAGACAGCAGCATGGGGAAAGTGAGGGGGGACACGGGGAATGGAGGTGGGGGTGGAAGATGAGGGGAGGACTGGGATCGGAGGTGGGGAGCAGAGGGAAGGGACGGGGGGGTGATCAGAACCAGTGCGGGAGGGGGCTGAGGAGGGGGAGGGCGGCAACCGGTCACACCGCCCCTCCATACCTCACTGGAGAGCTAGTGTCACATGGACGCTAGCTCCAATCAGATCTGGGGGGTGACATGGAGGTCACCCTGCTCCAGCCAATGGCCGGCAGCACCGGCCATGGCTAGATTGTAATAGTTCACCAAGTTTCATTGGTGAACTATTACAATCGGTCTGATTGGCAGTTTCATTTTCAACTGCCAATCAGATTTATCATAGTCATGGGGGCGCTAAGCTACCCCTCGGGGTAAACTATAGGTCAACCGTGCTGCAGGAACGGAATCCCGTCATGTAGGGGGACGTCATGGGTCGGGAAGTCACCGACTTCCATGATGTGTCCGTAATGTCAAGGGTCGGGGAGGGGTTAATGAAATAATGTTTTTCATTGGCTGTAAGCCATAATTATCAACATTTACAGAAATAAACACTTGAAATAGATCACTCTGTTTATAATGACTCTATATAATATATGCATTTCACTTTGTGTTGTATTACTGAAATTAATGAACTTTTTGATGATATTCTAATTCATTGAGATGCACTACTGTAGTATTATACCCCAGCTCCTACACTTAGGTGTTCTAAAGGTACCTTTACACGCGGCTACTTTTCTAGGAATTTCACTGGCAACTTACTGGTTGCAGTGAAATCATGGCGACATTGTTCCATTTGTACACAGCAACAAGATAGAACAATGTCTCCATGATTTCACTGCAACCAGTAAGTTGCCAGTGAAATTCCTGCAGAAGTTGCTGCGTGTAAAGGTACCGTAATAGGTTTTTTTCTGACTTTTTTTATTAACATGTTACGGCAAAACTATGGTCCGTAAACAGCTTAAAGCACAGAAAAGGATCAAACTGTTGAAATATATCAGTCAGAAAAAGCATACAAAACACTTTCCAAGTTATTAGATAATCTATGGAACACTGTGAAGGTGGTCATCAGGAAGGGGCTTAAATTTTGTACAGTAGTGATATTACTTAGAACTGGAAGTCCTTCAAAAATTGCTGAAAAGACTAGAGATGAGCGGTGTTCGATTCGAAATGTTCGCCAATCTCAATTTCGAGCTGTTTTGGGCGGTGTTTGAGTCATTCGACGAATGCGAACAATAAGCTTCAAATTCGGCAGTTCGAGGTTATGTTCGATAATAGTCCAACCACAAAAAAAAGCGTAACTGGCTTTTCACAGTAGTACTGTTAATGAATGTTAATATCTAGCTTCAGTGTATAGTGTGCGGGGGGAGGCCGGGTTTAGATCAATGCTGCAGAAATAATGGCGATCTCCATTTTTTTTCTCCTAACTGCATATACATTGGGGCGTGTAGGCTGTCAGCCAATCACACACAAGCAGCAAAGTGCATTTTTTGCACACAAGCAAGGGCATGTGTCATTGGCTGTGTATGTCACATGTCCTTGCCCTATAGGACCTGGCCATTTTCCCCATTGCCACCATTTCCTCAGTGCTGCAGTTGTGTGTCAGTCAGGCACAGCTACTGCTGCTGTGGTGGCTAGAAAGTGTTAGTTAGATAGATAGTGAGCGAATCTCAAGTTAGATAGACAGATAGGTTTAGGAAGTAGGGACTATTTAGAATCTCAGCCCTTTTGAGGGCTACTTCAGATAAGTAGAGAGTAGGGATTAGTTGTAAATATCAACTCTTTTCAGGGCTACTTCATAGAAGTAGGGACTAGTTATAATATCAGCCCTTTTGAGGGCTAGGTTAGAGCAATTCCTATTATATATTAGTTTTTGCCAGGCAGGTGTGTGCTATTGTTGTGCAAGTGTTTTTCACAGCATCTGGCCAAATCTAGCTCAGGCTATCCTTTAGGGCAGATAGTGTAGCACTGCTGTGAAGAAAGCTACACCACCTGTCTTTAGTAGCCAATTTTTTACTGCAGCTAGTCCAGACAATTTTTTTGGGCTAGTAGCAGTGTCTGGTAGTCAGCAGTGTAGCCCAGCTGTAAAGTAAGCTACACCGCCTGTCTATCCTGTAGCCAATTTTTTACTGCAGCTAGTCCAGGCAATTTTTTTGGGCTAGTAGCAGTGTCATTTAGACAGTGGTGTAGCCCACTTGTGGAACACACTACACTGCCTGTCTAGTTCAGACTAATGTTTTACTGCACCTAGTCCCGGTAATAGTTTATGCCTAGTACCACTGTTTGGCCACTCAACTCTGCTCGATTTCCATCCTAATTTTTTTCCCAACAACTGCAGAGTTGCAAATTTGTTCACATACAAAATGAGTGGCAAAAGGCCTGTTGCTGGTGGAAAGGGGAATCAGCGTGGTGGAAAGGGCAAAAAGGTTTGTGTCCATGGGGTAGGTGGTAAAGCAACAGTAACATCTACTGAAGAAAGACCATCTTCTAGCCAAAGTAAGATCTCTACTTCTTTCCGTGGACAATCTGATATGATCCCTTTCTTACGGACACGACCATCGATACTTATTGTAGATGAGGCACAAAAATAGCAGGTGCTTGAATGGATCTCAAGTGCTCCATCAAGTGGCCTCTCCTCCACCTCAACTTCAACATCCCAAACCCTCTAGTCCTATGAGGTGTCACCCCAATCGCACTTGCTTCCTCCCAGCTCCCAATCTCCAGCCACCCTACTGAGTATGAGGTAACAGAGATGGTTGAGTCTGCAGAGCTGTTTAGTCAACTATAGCCTGGGAATCAGAGGTCTGCTCCAAAGCTGCAGTGAGTCCAGATGAGGAAATTATCTGCACTGATGCCCAGAAGCTTAGTGTTTTGGATCCAGGCCCAGATGAAGAAGGTTCTGAGCATAATGTAGACCCTCATTCCCAAATCGTAACTTCTCTTGGTGGAGACAATGAGGAAGATGCTGATGAGACTCAGATACCTGATTGGACCGACACTTAACTTTTCGGTCAGGGCAGAAAGAGGTTATCTCTGAGGATGAGGAGTGTGATAACACACAGGGTGATGATGAGGTTGGAGATCCCACTTACTGTCAACTCACAGTCAGCCAGTCGATGAGATCAGCAGAGAAGGTGGAGGAGGATGATAGTGACGACGAGGTTAGGCTGCGCCTTCCTGGACAGAGACGGAGTACTTGGAGCATGTCAACAACACCATCCACAGCCACAACTCTGCCTCTGAGCAGAAGTCGTGGTGGCTCTACAGGTCGCATGGGCTCTAAGCCTTGCCTAGCCTGGGCCTTTTTTGACATCGCCAAGGATCACCCAACTCATGTGATCTGTAAGATTTGTCACCAATCTCTGAGTAGAGGCCAAAAACTCAATCGTTTGAGTACTTCATGCATAAACCGTCACATGGATGTGACAGTGGGAAGCTCACTGTGCTATAATGTGGGCTAGCGGGGCTGGCCAACCACCATCTGCCCCATCAAGTGCATCCGTGTGCTCTTCATTCTCTGTGACTTTGGGGACAGCTGTCACACATGTTTTTGGACGCAGACCTTCGACCTCTTTACCCACAACAGACAGTGTGATTGCCAGGTTGTTAGTAGTTTTTGAAGTGGAAAATGCTGCTGGTGTTGAGCTCTCTCAGACATCGAGAGCACCACCTTTGGATGAAGACAACATTATATCTCCGCCTGCACCTACATCACAGACCAGCAGTTTGCCGGGGACACCCTACTCAGCCCCATCTCAGCACAGGAGCCAGCCCTCCGACCCTCAGATGTGGACAAGTAAAAGACCATTTCCTCCTAGCCATGACAAAGCTAAGCGGTTGAATTTCACCATCTGCAAGCTGTTGGCTACAGAAATGATGCCTTTTTTCGTCACAGAGGGTTTTAGAGACCTTATATCCGTCGCAGTGCCCCAGTACCAGATGCCCAGTCGCCACTACTTTTCCAAGAAAGGTGTGCCTGCACTACACCAGCATGTTGCAGACAACATCACGGCTTCCTTGAGAAACTCTATGTGTGACAGGGTGCATTTCACCACAGACACTTGGACCAGTAAGCATGGACAGGGGTGTTACATGTCGCTGACTGGGCACTGGGTAACTATGGTGAGAGCTGGAGAAGGGTCTGCTGTACAAGTCTTGCCATCCCCACAAGTTGTGCATCAACCCTCAGTTCATAGTAGTTCCTGCACTGCTTCTGCCTCCTCAACCTCATCTTGGTCCTCCACCTGTGCCTAAAGCCTGTCTGATAATGCCAATCGCGTTGTAACTGCGCAAAAGGAATCTTGCACATCTCTTTACTATGCTGGCAGAAGGGCTCAATGCCATCAGGAAATGTGAGTCACACAGCTGAGGAGTTGTGGTCAGCTTTGGAGACCAAGTTTCAGCAATGGTTGTTTCCACTCAACCTGCAGCCAGGGAAGGCCATGTGCGACAATGCTGCAAACCTGGGTGCGGCCCTTCGCTGGGGCAATGTAACACATGTGCCTTGTATGGCTCACGTGTTGAACCTGGTTGTCCAGCAATTTTTAACTTACTATCCCGGCCTAGATGGGCTTCTGCAGAGGGCACAGTCGCTGTCTGCTCACTTCCAGCATTCGCATCCTGCCACTCAATGACTTGCATCGCTCCAGAAGTCTTTCAGCCTGTCAGTTCACCGGCTGAAATGCGATGTGCCGACATAGCGATGATAGGCTCTTATATTTTTCAGGAATGGGTTACTCGCTGAATACACATTTGTTCTCAAAACACCCCCAAAACGATGTTAGCTAAAGTACAAGCTACTGGCGTCCCCATTACAGTACCATAACATTGGGTATACCATTGGTCTACAAACTTGAATGAGTTATGAATAAGTACAAAATGTAAAGCTTCTACAATGAAGCTTATGAGCTTATGAGCAGATCAGATTTATCTGTGGCCCTTAAAACCTCTTCCACCATTTTCAGTGCCAAGCCATGAGGGATCCGGGTATACATGCTTTCAACGTTTACAGATGTTGAAAGCCATCTTGCCACACCACCTCCTTCAAGATATTCAGAAAATCTTCCATGTCCTTAAAGGGAACCTGATCCCTGAAAATGAGCCCCCAGCCTTTTAAGACCTGTCCCTGCACCATCCTAATCGATTTCTATCCATCCCTTTGTCTGAAAAATGGCTATTTGTAAAGTTTATAAAGGTTAGTTTTTTACCTGTAGAACGGCAGCTTCTCATTTCTTGAGAAGTCACACAGGGCATTCCCTGCGGCTTCTCATCGCCGCCTGCAATGTAATTATTCACGCCCCTATGGGCGCGCTAAACAATACAGTGCCTCCTCGTCCCTGTATATGGGCGGTATAACCGCTATGACGCTATTCGCGTCTTATCATCAGATAGCTGCTTCAACGCTTCCTGCTTGTAATCTGCTTGTTTCAATAACACAACATTCCCACCCTTATCTGCTTTGGGGACTATCACATCCTTCAAATTCTTTAACTCCTTAAGTGCTTGCCACTCTTTTTTGGTAAGCTTTTTGGGGATATCCATATAGATCAATGCCTTAACATCTTTTGCAACTTGGTCTTGAAATAGATCTATCACGTTACTCTGCATTACTGGGGGACAAAAAGTTGATTTCAGAACCACCTAGGAACAGCCCTGTATCAGATGCATCATTTACTGATTTACTCATAGCTTTATTATCTGTTACACTTAAAAGGGTAACCTCATCTGTCTCAACTTCCATTAAGTTCGAGCTCATTGGGTTAAAACTCAAAGGCCCGATCTCATTGGAAGTTCTTTTTTCCATATTGGAATTACATTCAGCCTGAGTTTCATAATATTTAAAGAGGTAAAACTTTCTAGTAGATTTAAAAAAAATCCACCCTGAAGTCCACGAAATTCAAACTCTCAGAGATGCAGAAATTTGAACCTTTCAACAGGGCGGATATCAGATGATGGACAGTCTGATTTATGACAGTGTTACTCTCTTTAGAAAGTTTGTTATCTGGAGTGGGACTAGGACTAATTACCCCAGGAAACCTGCTTACTTTTCGTTCCCTGGCCTCTTCCTCCCCCTCCTCCCTCTGCCCCTCCGTGTGTGCCTCCTAAAGTGACCAAGGGAGTTACACCTGTGGCACCATGACTGCTTCCTGCTCTCGCTGTATTTTCCTCTGAGCCACTTGAATCATTAGTCCCCCATCCTCCTGATCTGATGCCCAAGTCACACAGGAAGAATGGAGGATACTGCGGGCAGGGTGCTACAGAGGGTGAGTAAACATTGTTTATTATTTTTATGTGCACACCAGCAGGGGAGCATATATTGTGACCATGAGGGGGGTCATATGCCGGATTTGGAGCCATGTACCTGGATAAGGGGGGTCATTTAAAGGAGCTATATCCATGATGGGGGCCATATACTATGACTTGGGGGGCCATATCCAGGATGTGGGCTATATACAGGATGGGGGGTCATATACCATGACCATATACTGGATGGGGGTAATATACAAGATGGGGGGCATATAACATGACCGGGGGGCCATATCCATGATGGGTGATTATATACAGGATGGGAGGCATATACCATGACCAGGGGGGCCATATCCAGGATGGGGCTGTATACAGGATAGTGTATCATATATTACCTGAACGGGGCTCAGTTTGGGGGACATTACCCTCATAACAATGTCAGCAGCAGATCTCCCCACCATAACACCGCATTTAAACCACATTTTTTGCTTAATTTGTTCCCCTATTTTCCTCCTCTAAAATCTGGGTGCATCTTATAGTCTGAAAAATACGATATGTCTGACCTGTGGGATAAGGTGGCAAGATATAAGTTTTTCTAGATGTAAGAAAACCATCCATGCCCAGGTTTGTTTTCCCAAAACCTACATCAAGTCTGTCAAAATCTTGTGGGAAAACATGTTATGGTCTGATGAAACAATGGTTGAACTTTTCGCCCATAATTTCAAAAGGTATGCATGATGCAAATGTAACACTGTGCATCAACAAAAGAAAACCATACCCACAGTAAAGCATGGTAGAGGCAGCATTATGCTTTGGATCTGTTTAAAAGGAATTTCACTTTTCAGTATGACAACGATAAGAAAATCAAGGTTTTGGATTTTTCCCAGCCAGTGTCCAGACCTGAATCCAAATAAAAATCTGTGGGTGTCCTGAAAAGCAGCAGATACCCTCACAATCTGACAGATTTGTAACACTAATGCAAGAAAATGTGGGCAAATATTGCCAGTTCTAGATGTGCCACGCTGATAGACTCCTGACTAAAAGCCTGAATACTATCATAAATTCATAGGTAACATCAACTGACAGCTCAGCATTTCAATACCTTTACTTGGCTAGTCTTTTGCTCTGGTACTGAAAAATCAGTGTTTGAATTGATACGCAAATGAGCTGTAGATCTGAATCCTCTGTCACTCCAGTGCTATTCCCTGCCCAGTGCTGCCTCTTTCTTGACTTATAGCCTCAATGAAGAGGTGGTGCTGGGTGGGGACTATTGATGGCGTGAGAGAGAATTTATATCTTCATCTTCATTTTTGTCAAACATTGATTTCTCAGTACTGGAGAAACACGCTGGTCATGTACTGCTGGACACGACTATCAAAATGCTACATGTGCATATAAAAATTTTTAGAGTGGGAAATCCTGCTGACAGATTTGCTGACAGATTCTTTTAACAATATATAATTAATCACAATTAAAAACAACCCCCCTATATAATCCTAAAGTAACTGTATTCTATGCCAATGCATCAATTTAAGTGCCTGAATAATTGTTACTGCTTGAAAAAGTTGAATAAAAACTTTATTGGTTTAAAAAAAACGATAGCGCTCACAAGTTTCTTTAACCCCTTAACGAGTTATGGCATTCTACGCATGTCATGAACAGTTTTCTGCCTTTGATGCGGACTTGCATGCTAAGCCTTCATCTTTCCTGCAGATGAAGGTTGAATTATTTAGCCTTCATCTACCTCTAACAGCCGCAGGTGGAGCGCCACTTCACCTGGGGCCTGTAAACTTTAATTACTGATGTAAATCTCTAATAGTGGCATTTAATGTGAGCCAACAGGGATTGTGCTTTTCTGACCCATCACAATCGTGGGCCACCAATGTATTGTCATGCCAACCAGGGCTCTGCTGAAGACCCCTGTGTCTGTTATCACAGTATTCGTGAGAAAACCAGCCCGTGCTGTGGTATTGCTGTATATAGAACCAGTGATCAGACAATTGTGGGTTCAAGCCCACTAAGAAAATTAGTATGTACAGTGAAAAGTAGACATTTTGTATCTACATAATTGCACTCACCTGGAGAATCCTACTACCAGGCCACTTTTATGGTACATTTACATGCGGCCACAGGAAGGTAGGAACAGGCAGACATCGGACACAATTGTGCCTGTTGTCTTGAATAGACCATGATGTGGCTGCGTGTAATTCAGGACTTTTCCTTCCTTCAGGGAAGACACAGGAAGGAAAGTTCTGAATTACACGCCACCACATCGTCTTTACAAGGCAACAGGCACAATTGTGTCCGATGTCTGCCTGTTCCTACCTTCCTGTGGGACCATTATGGTAAAATTAATATTGTAAATGAAAAACTTCCCCAAAAATTGCAAAATTTCACTTTTTTTGGCTATTTTGCCACAATTGGAAATTTTTCCCACTTACCATTACATCATATGATAAAATGGATAGTGTCATTCCAAAGTAACAACTCATCCTTCTGATCATGACCTCATGCTGAAGTACACTTGAGTTATGCGGCAGGACAGTGATCCAAAACACACCAACAAGTCCAGCTCTAAATGGCATAATAAAACAAAATTAAGACTTTGGAGTGTCCTAGTCAAAGTCCTGACCTTAGTCCTATTGAGATGCTGTTTTATTACCTCAAAAATGGTGGTTCATGCTCAGAAACCCTCCAATGTGGCTGAATTACAACAATTCTGTAGAAATGAGTGGGACAAAATTCCTCCAGAGCATTGTAAAAGAATCGTTGCCAGTTATCCAAACAGTTGATTGCAGTTGATAATGCTAAGAATGGACCAACCAGTTTAATAGGTTTAGAGGGCAATCACTTTCTCACAACGGGATCTGTAGATTTTGGACTTCTTTTTCCCTCAGTAATAAAAACCTTCATTTATAAACTGTGTTACTTGTGTTATCTTTGATATTTACATTTGTTTGGTGATCTGAAACATTTAAATGAGACAAACAAGCAAAGGAATACACCGTAAATACTCAACTATAAGCCAATCTGAGTATAAGCCCCTTATTTTACCCCAACAACTCGGGAAATCTATTGAATCGAGTATAAGCCTAGGGTGGGAAATGCAGCAGAACCATATCCTGGTATATAGCCCCACATCACTGGTATATAAGTGCCCCATCACTGGTATATAGCGCCCCCCATCACTGGTATATAGCAATCATCACTGTATACAGCCCCTCATCACTGGTATATAGTACCCCCATCATGGTAAATGACCCTCATCCTGGTATATAGCCCCCCTCACTGTATATAGCCCCCCATCACTGGTATATAGTGCCCCCATCAATGATATATAGCCCCTCTATCACTGGTATATAGACTCCCAGCCTGGTATATAGCCCCTCATCACTGATATATAGCAATCATCACTGTTTACAGCCCCTCATCACTTTTATATAGCACCCCCATCATGGTAAATGGCTCATCATCCTGGTATATACCCCGTCTCTGTACATATTCCCCCATCACTGGTATATAGCATCCCCATCACTGGTATATAGACTCCCAGCCTCATATATAGCCCCCATCACTGTACATAGCCCCCATCACTGGTATATTGCTCCACAGCCTGGTAATCATGGTATATAGCCCCCATCATTAGTATATAAGCCCCCATCACTGGTATATAAGTATCCACCACTGGTATATATTCCCATCAATGGTATACTCACCCACCTATCTTCACAGTATAAGCTTCCATGCTGCTGTGCACCAGAAAATAATAACCCATTGATCTCTCACCCTCAGTTGCTATGGCACTGCTGCATCCTCCGGTCTTCCTGCTTGTGCCGGCATCAGGTGACCGGCACAGCAGTGATGATGTCATCGCTGCTGCGCCAGTCACATGATGCCGATACAAGCAAGACCGGAGGATGCAGCGGTGCCATAGCGACGGAGGGTGAGAGATCAAAGGTTTATTATTTTCTGGTGTGCAGCAGCATGGGGCATATACTGTGATGATAGGTGGGCGAGTATACATAGTGCAATGTAATATGCTCCATTTCCCCACCGCTGATGGACAGAGCGATGCAGTGCATATTACATTGCACTAATGAGCGGGCCCATGTGACCTCTACGCTCCTTCTGTAGTCTCCCCCAGCCTCCTCCAGCACCCGATCACCGCCCCCCCTCACTGAGCCTGTACATTGACTCGAGTATATGCCGAGGGACATACAAAACGTGTGCTGAAAAACTTGGCTTATACTCGAGTATGTACGGTAAATCATAGGTCGCCATTGAGTCCCTTCCCAACCATGGCGTAAACTTACGTCAAATGTTGTGAAGGGGTTATAGCGTGTTTTTTTTATTTATTATCAGACATATTTTCTTCTTTCAAGGAAGGAAAAAAATATTATTAACACTAAAACTACTATGGTGGTATAAAGATGTGGAGAGTGTAATATTGATGGTTTACTGTTGTGCTCCTTTCTTGATGCTCTACAGTGGAAGAATTTATTGTAAAATCATGGAAGTATATTTGTAGGGTTGTACCATAAAATAAAGAGCATTATATACTGTCCACAACAGTGTCATAAGAAGGTGCCAATACACTTTACTTTGATTATTTTGTTGCAAACTTCATATAAAAGTACAAGTCCATTTATTCTGTAATCAGTATCACCAATGTGCCTAATGTCTTTCATTTCTGCCACTTAAACTCCTTATACACAATTTAACCACCTCTACACTTTAGTAGAAGTTATTCTAATTTTTGCACTATAATGAATGCCTATTTCAGATTTAATATCAAGCAGTGCGGTGCTACACTGATTTTCAATACCCTTTATGAGCACACATGAATATGAGCAAACAAGGACGACATCACAAATTTATTCTATATGTTGTACAAAGAATAGAAATACAAATTGGCTTTTGTGTTGGAGATTGAAACTCCTCTAAGTGTAAACCAACTTGTTATCTACATGTGACTTTTATTTTTATTCAGCCTGTCCACCAAAGATCCATTCTATTAATCCAATCAGATCTGGAGGGGCGGGAATGCCCAGGTGCCATCCCCCTCCTAGCCCCCTCCTGCTCCAGCCCCCCCAATCCCTTTCCTAATCCCCCCGGCGGAACAGTCATGCCCGCTGGCGGTAAATGACTGTTACCGCCGGAGGCTGCACCCGCCTGTGCACCCGCCGGTTAGCTTCCTCAGCCCCCTCCTGGTGCGATCACGGAGGGGGTGAGGAAGCTGACACCCCCCCGTTCCCCATGTAGCCCCCTCACCTCCCGGTGGGCTGCACCTGCCGGACAGCTCCGGTGTGGTCCCCTACTCCTCTCCCGAGCTCCTCCTCCTGGATGAGGTAAGAATGAATGAATGAATTGAATGAATTGATGATGATGGCTGCATGATGCATGCATGCATGGGTGGATGGATGGTGTGAGTGGGTGCATGCATGGGTGGTGGTGAATTGGTGCATGCATGCATGCATGCATGGGTGGATGGATGGAGGGGTGAGTGGGTGCATGCGATGCTTGGTGGTGTGATGGATGGGTGTGCATGGGATGTGTGCAAGGATGGATGTGTGCATGTGCGTGCTTGGATATGTGGATGCGTGCATGTGTGCATGGATGGATGTTGCATGCATGGATGTGTGCGTGTGTGGTTGCGTGCGTGGATGTGTGGATGTGTGCGTGAATAGATGTGTGGATGTGTGCGTGCATGGAGGGATGTGTGTATGCATGGATGTGTGTGTGTGGATACGTGCATGGATGTGTGGATGCGTGCGTTGCATTGATGGATGTTGCATGAATGGATGTTGCATGGATTGGATGCGTGCGTGGATGTGTGCGTGCGTGGATGCATGCATGGATGTGTGGATGTGTGAGTGGATGTGCATGCATGGATGTGTCAGTGCATGGATGGATGTGTGCATGCATGGATTGTGCATGCATGCATGGATGTGTGGATGCATGGCGTGGTGATGCGTGCATGGATGGTGTGTGCATGGATGGTATGGTGGATGGGTGCATGCGTGGGATGGTGCATGGGTGGTGGATGGATGGATGCATGGATGGATGGTGGTGCAACAAGGAATCAAGCGTCCTCTTGTTGTAGTCTCTGGGATCATAGTCATGGTGGGACCTTTGTTGTGGACTATGTCGGAGGTGATCGAGCGTCGTGGGACCTTCATTGTGGACGACGTCGGATCTTTATAATAAAGATGGAGTCGAATTTTGTGGGTTTTTTTCAAATAAAAAGATTTTTCAGTGTGGTGTATTTTTTTTGACTATTTACTAGAGATTCCTAATGGCCGGATCTAACATTGGCCCAACATTATGAATCTCGGGCTTAGTGCCAGCTGCCAATAAAAGGCTGGCGTTAACCCCTTTATTACCAGTTTGCCACCAGCACCAGGCAACTGGAAGAGCCTGGGTACAGTGCCAGAAAATGGCGCTTTCAATGAATGCGCCATTTTGTTGGGCGGCTGCGGGCTGCAATTCACAGTATGGCGGGCCCAGAACGCTTTGGCCTCTCCATGCTGAGGATTCCAGCCCCCAGCTGCCTAGTTATACCTGGCTGGGCCAAAAATATGGCGGAGCCCCACGTAATTTTTTTTTTCTAGAATTAGTTCTAGAAATAAAAAAAATGGGCCTCACTGCATATTGCATTTTTGGTTGCCAGCCAGGTATTACGAGGCAGCTGGGGGTTGGTGGCAGTCTGTAGCTGCCAAGTTGTACCTGGCTGGACCAAAAATATGGCGGAGCCCCACCTAATTTTTTTTTCTAGTATTAGTTCTAGAAATTAAAAAAATGGGCTTCGCTGTATTTTTGGTTGCCAACCAGGTACAACGAGGCAGCTGGGGGTTGGTGGCAGTCCGTAGCTGCCAAGTTGTACCTGGCTGGACCAAAAATATGGTGGAGCCCCACGTCATTTTTTTTTCTAAAATCAGTTCTAGAAATATATAAAAAAAGGCCTTTGCTGTATTTTTGGTTGCCAGCCAGGTAAACTTGGCAGCTGGGGGTCTGGAATCCTCAGCTTGGAGACACCCAAACGTGGGCCCCCACGCTGCAAATTGCTACCCACAGCCTCCCAAGAAAATAGAGCATTCATTAGAGGTGCCATTTTCTAGTGCTGTACCCCAACTCTACCAGTTGCCCTTGTACTGGTGGCACATGGGTTCTCCATACGCGACATGGTGTCCGCTAACAATTTCAATGGAAAAATTAGCTCTCCATAAAGTGGACCCTCCATTTGGAAACTATGGACCCCCAAGGAACTTATGTAGATGCATAGTGAGCACTTTGAACACCCATGTGCTTCACAAATTGATCCGTAAAAATGAAAAAGTACTTTTTTTTCACAACATTTTCTTTTTTAATTTTACGGATAATTTGTGAAGCACCTGGGGGTTCAAAGGACTCACTATGCATCTAGATAAGTTCCTTGGGGGGTCTAGTTTCCAAAATGGGGCCACTTGGGGGGGAGCTTCAATTTTTAGGCACATAGGGTCTCCCCATACGCGACATGGGAAAATTGGAGTTGTTAGTGGACACCATGTCGCGTATGGAGAACCCCTGTGTGTCTAAACATTGGAGCTTCCCCAAAAGTAACCCCATTTTGGAAACTAGACCCCCAAAGGAACTTATCTAGATGCATAGTGAGCACTTTGAACTCCAGGTGCTTCACAAATTGATCCGTAATAATGGAAAAAGTACTTTTTTTTTCACACAAATTTTCTTTTTTAATTTTTACGGATCAATTTGTGAAGCACCTGGGGGTTCAAAGTGCTCACTATGCATCTAGATAAGTTCCTTGGGGGGTCTAGTTTCCAAAATGGGGTCACTTGTCGGGGAGTTTCAATGTTTAGGCACATAGAGGCTCCCCATATGCGACATGGTGTCCATTAACAATTGGAATTGTTAGTGGACACCATGTCGCGTATGGAGAGCACCTGTGTGCCTAAACAATGAAGCTTCCCCATAAGTGACCCCATTTTGGAAACTAGGCCCCCCAAGGAACTTATCTAGATGCATAGTGAGCACTTTGAACACCCAGGTGCTTCACAAATTGATCCATAAAAATGAAAAAGTACTTTTTTTCTCCACAAACATTTTCTTTTTTTATTTTATACAGATTAATTTGCGAAGCACCTGGGGGTTCAAAATGCTCACCACCCATCTAGATAAGTTCCCTGAGGGGGTTCCAAAATGGGGTCACTTGTGGGGGAGCTCCAATGTTTAGGCACACAGGGGCTCTCCATACGTGACATGGTGTTCGCTAACAATTTGAATGGAAAATTAGCTTAAATTGTTAGAGACACCATGTCCGTTTGGAGAGCCCTGTGTGCCTAAGCATTGGAGCTCCCCCACAAGTGACCCCAATTGGGAAACTAGACCCTCAGAGAACTTATCTAGATGGGTGGTGAGCACTTTGAACCCCAGATGTTTCACAAATTAATCTGTAAGAGTGAAAAAAGAACATTTTTGTGGAAAAAAAAAGTAATTTTTCATTATTACGGATCAATTTGTGAAACATCTGGGGGTTCAAAGTGCTTACCACCGTTGAAAATTCCTGGGGGGGGTCTAGTTTAAAAATGGTTCTCTTGGGGGGAGCTCCATGTTAGCACACAGCGCTCTCCAAACGTGACATGCTGTTCGCTGACAGTTGGAGCTAATTTTCCATTCAAATTGTTAGCGGACACCATGTCGCGTTTGCAGAACCCCTGTGTGCCTAAACATTGGAGCTCCCCCACAAGTGACCACATTTTGGAAACTAGACCCCCAAGGAACCCCAGATGTTTCACAAATTGATCCGTAATAATGAAAAAGTACTTTTTTTTCACAAAAAGTTTCTTTTAGCCTAACTTTTTTCATTTTCACATCGGCAACAGGATAAAATCATAGTAAAATTTGTTGAGAAATTTCTCCTGAGTACATTGGTACCTCATATGTGGTCATAAACCACTGTTTGGGCACACGGCAGGCTCAGATTGAAGGAGCGCCATTTCACTTTTGAATGGAAATAAGCTCCAAAGTCAATTGCGCTTCTCCCTTCTAAGCCTGCGTGCGCCTAAACAGTGTTTATGACCACATTTGGTATCTGTGTATCAAAAGAAATTCGAAGCGCATAAGCGCAAACGGTTGCCATCGTCAGCTGCTCCCTCTCCTCCCTGCCGGGATGTTCTTGTTCCCTGAATAAATCACGATCTCAAACCGGTGAGTGCCGTCTCTTCTTAATCATTAATATTCAAAAGAAATTGCCCAACAAATTTTAGGATCCATTTAATCCTGTTACCCATGTGAAAATGAAAGAATTGAGGCTAAAAGAACATTTTTGTTAGAAAAATTAAAATGTCCATTTTTTCCTTCCACATTGCTTTAGTCCCTGTGAAGCACCTGAAAGGTTAATAATCTTATTGAATGTAGTTTTGAGTAGCTTGAGGAGTGCAGTTTTGGAATGGTGTCACTTTTGGGTGTTTTCTGTCATGTACACCTCCTCAGAGGGACTTCAAATGTGATGTGGTCGCTAAAAAAATGGTTTTGTAAATTTTGCTGGAAAAATTAGAAATTGCTGTTGAACTTTGATCCCTTATAACTTCTCACCCCAACATTTTTTTTTCCAAAATTGAGCTGAAGTAAAGTAGACATGTGGGACATGTTATTTATTAACTTTTTTGTGTCACATAACTCTCTGGTTTAGCAGAAAAATAAAAAATTTGAAAATTGTGACATTTTCAAACGTTTTGCCAACTTTTTGATTTTTTTTACAAATAAACACAAAAATTATCAACCTAAATTTAATACTATCATGAAACCCAATATGTCACGAAAAAACAGTCTCAGAATCGCTAGGATCCGTTGAAGCGTTCCAGAGTTATTACCTCATAAAGGGACACTGGTCAGAATTGATAAAAATGCCAAGGTCTTTAAAGTCAAAATAGGCTGGGTCCTGAAGGGGTTAAAGAAACAGTCAGGGAGGTCTAACATTGTTGACCTTACTGATGGCAGACTTTAAGACACATATAAATTTTAGCAAGACATATTCATAAAAAGTGTGTCTTGTAGTAAGAATATTACGGTAGCTTTAATAGAAGATATCAAGTCTACATTATTTCTCATAGAAAGGGGTGCATGTTTGGGGTTCTCATATGCAGGATAACATTGGTTGCTCTTTAAACTTTTCATTGATATTGTAAGAATGCTGCATTGTCAACACTAACATATATATCTTTTACGACCCACTTGGTTAATGTTTTAGGCAGCAGTAATGAACCATTGCAACCAAGACAGACAATGAAATGTCTACAGATGGACACTAGGTCTGGTTCTGAAAGCAGTTGCAGCTTATCCACTTCCTCCTCCACTCCCTCTGCATCCTCCTAAACAGACATCACTCTTTCCCCAGAATCAACACAGCAGAAGATTGCATGTATTCCATGCCATCAGATTTTTTGTTCTTGTAACCTTATGATCATAGGTGACAAAAGCCTTACATTAAAAGCAAATTTAACATTGGATGGTCTCTCGTCAACTGCAAATGAGCCAGGAGAGTGTGTGCACATTTTTAACCTCCTAATCTGGTGAAACATACTCTTCAAGTTTGGCAGACTGGTTTGCCTAAATACGGCCTGATTTGTGATGTTACAACATGAAGGAAGTCAACGCTTAAAGTGGTGACTGATTATATCATGTAGGAAGCAACCTGGAGATTGAATTTGTTCTGAAATCCTACAATTAGCAGATGATGAGGTATATGTGGAGAGGTAATTAAAGTTGTCAATAAGGCAACAGTAGCATCAATGATGTCATCCCCACATATTTATACAAGAAAAAACCCAAAGATGTAACAGTCGATAGAAGAAATACAGCAACCTCCTCTATATTCTTATCACTGCCTGCCTGTCCAAGCACTAACGCTACAATAAGTGCCTGAAGCAGCAGTGATTACATTATAAATAACATGATGGACCAGATGTGTTATCAACTGGTGTGCTAATCGGATGCACTTCAGCAAATAGAGATATACTGCCTGGAAAAACAGGTTTAGTCATGTCAAAACTTTGTCCTTTCTCTGGCAGATAACAATGCACTTCTGGATCAGTAGATTGGACCAGCAACAAGAACTGGCCCAAATTTCCATGGATATACTGTCTTGTTCAGCGTCAGTGTATTCTCAGAGAGGCTGTTTGTAAAGGAAGGTTTTTGACACTCAAGCTCACCAGATTATTCTCATGAAGAGTGGAAAATCTTGCATTTGTAAAAATGCATAAGATATGGCTCAGTTAAAATTTTAATTCCCCACAACTCAAGTCATTGAATAGATCATCTGTAGCCTGCCTTCCATTATGCTCTATACTGTTCTGCTGCTACCAATGCCAATGCACAGCTTGACATCATCTGCCTTTCTTATATATTCTATAACTATGTTCTTGACGCTGCTGCCACTACCAGTAGACAGTCCTGACATTTCATGCCTGTTCAGTTTGTTTTTTTTCTATAATGTACTAAAAGACAACACAAAATTTCAACCAACAGAGGAGGGTTACAAAAAGTAATATATTCAGTGATAGATCCCCAATAATAGAAAATCAAAAAGTATAGGAGGCTAATAGTTAAAGATTAATAAATACCATAAACAAAAACTATAGCCAAAATATAGTATAATAAAACATAATTTAATTATTGAAATAAACAAAAGGGAATAATAACAATAGGGTCACCAGGAAAAGAGGGCACAAAATCAGCGGGAGGAGAGCTCATAGTAATCCCAAATTGGTCAAGTTATACAATGAATGTATAAATTAGAACCAGTGTACAATGTTATAAGATCAAAAGTGAGATAACTGAACTGTTGACATCCTCTCCCACCACCGGCATGGCACCAGGCCCTGACACGCATTTTGGTGTAGACGCCTTTGACACTGATGACTAATCTGGGATTACTATGATCTCTGCTCTTACTGGTTTTGTGCACCTCTTTTCCTAGTGACAATATTGTTATTATTCACTTTTATTTATTTAAATTATTTATTGATAAAATTGTTTTATTATTCATATACGAGGGTTTTGTTAATCGATACTGTACTGTAGCTGGTAACCCTACTCTGCACTAGTAAATATAAGAAAGCTTACAATGTTTCCAAAAATGGATGATGTAAGGAAGTTTCTATTAAAAGACAGTTTGTTTTTCACTTTACAAACAGAAAGAAAACCTGTTGCAATATTTGGAAGGCTTGTTTTCAAATGCATCTTCCCTTTCCAGACAACAAACTCCTTGCCTGCCCCTAAAAGTTGGAAAGTTTATGACAGTTCGTTAAAAGTTCTCACTTCTTCTTAGGGCCGCTTCAAACTGCGGCGTGATCCAGTTCGGGGCTGTCTGGGATGACCCAGACAGCCGGGACTGGATCAGCACACAGGACTGGGGGGCTAATATGCCCTCCGGTCCGGTGTGCAGCGCACGCAGCTGCAGCCGCTGACAGGTCAGGAACGCGGCGCCCACGGTCCTGACTTATCAGCAGCGGGAACTGCGTGCGCTGCACACCGGACCAGAGTGCATATTAGCCCCCCAGTCCTGTGTGCTGATCCGGTCCACGGCTGTCTGGCTCATCCTGGACAGCCCCAGACCGGATCACGCCGCAGTGTGAAGCAGCCCTTAAACCATATTGTTTTTGTGCAACGTACCAGAAATTTAGTTTGTCATAGTTGAAATAAATATGGTTTCTTCTTATTTTGTTTCACAACTGAATCAAACACGTTTTCTTCACATTTGTGTAACACAACTGCTCCCCAACAAAAATTATTCTAATGTGACATGCCAACTAAAATGAGTTACACACTGCCCAGCTCTTTGACTGATATTACCATTGCTTGGCAATACTATAAGGGACCTAGATCTTCCCCACTGCTTAATCACTTTACAAACCAATTCTAAACTTGTTGCTATCCCACAAAAAGATAATACAAAAATATATTTTGCTGGCTAAAAGAGAACGAGCCATTGTTTCTTCAGTTTACAAACACAAAAAACACTAACCCTATTGCTACTTTTCAAAAAGGGATAATTTTTGGACTTCCTGTCCAAAAGCTAAAGTTTCTTTCATATACACAGTGTGTGTGTAAATACTGGAACAGCAAGCTTATGTGCCCAATAAAGAATCTTTTGTAACTTTTTTTATTGTAACTTTTATTTTTTCTTTTATTACTCCTAATTCAAAAAAATCTGGCAGAGCAGATTGATAGCTATATTTGAGAACATCACTTTGACATTAGTATGTTTGTGATCAAAAGCTTGAAAGAGATCACTGTGTTCCAAGGAGACATCAGAGTTTCCTACATGTCTTTTAAGGCCAATTGAAGGTTTTGAAGTGCTTTTGATTTATAGTGAATCAGTACACAACTTTTTCAAAATCGTCTTCTAGAATCTTTTCAGAAGAGAATTAATATACATAGGTTATAAGGAAACTAAACATTTGTCACCAGAGGCATAACTTGAAGCCTATGGTCCCTGATGCAAAAGCTCCTACTGGGCCCCCAATTAATGCAAATCTTTAATAGCAATAGTATTTTTCTATAGGGCAAAGTGACTTTTGGGGTCCCTTTAGGTTCCAGGGCTTGGGTGCAATTGCAACTCCTGCACCTGTTATAGTAATGCTCCTGTTTGTCACATAAAAATGTGATCTAAATTCAGAGGTGATTTTTCTAATGATGTGTTCTTCAGTACATGTACTTGTTTTCTAATTCCAATTTTATAGCATGTTTTGTTTGCAATTAAAGTATAACTAGGGATGGGCGAATCCTGAAATACTCGGAATCGCTGGACTCTAACGAGTCCGGGTCCGAGACTCGGTTCTCGTTGCGAGTCCAGCGAGTCCGAATACTAACCTGTACTTTTGCAGTGTATCTATACAGATACACTACAAAAGTACCCTAAAAGTTAATCTAAGGGGTTAAAAACAATAAACATTCATACTCACCTTCTGTGGGGCCTGTACCTTATGTACCGGGACCAGTACCGAAGACCTCTGGACGTCACAAGACCTCAGATCATTGGGAGAAGATGGGCTGAAGGACCTGTGAGATTTCAGCCAATCAGCATGCGGCTAGCGGTCACATGGGTTTGTCACGTGGCCGCACTGCCAGCCAATGAGCGATCTGGCCAATCTGATTGGCTGGCAGTGCGGCCACGTGACAAACCCATGTGACCGCTCTGCTGCATGCTGATTGGCTGAAATCTCACAGGTCCTTCAGCCCATCTTCTCCCGGTGATCTGAGGTCTTGTGACGTCCGGAGGTCTTCGGACTGCAAAAGTACAGGGACTCGCTACCCCGAGTAATTCCTAAGGAAACTCGACGAGTACGAGTCCCCCGAGTCCGCTACTATTCGGGCGAGTCCCGAATAGTAGCGAGTAGATTCGCCCATCCCTAAGTATAACCTTTTTTATTACACTATCCACCATTATATAGTGTTTTGTTTTGCACCAAAAATAAGTGTCTTTTTTACCCTTGGATCATGTGCAGAGCCTTTTTTATTGGCAGTCTATTGTACTAAGTGCATTGTTTCTCTTCTGAAGCCAATGTAACACTTTTCTTATGATCTAGATACTGGTGTCTTGTACATTCTGCATGCCAGTTTGATCTGAATTACTTGGCAGCATTCATTTCCTCTTGACTGATCCTGCTTGGACAGTTTAATGACCTCTTATTCCAAAATCACGCTGGCATTTACTACTCTGGGAATTGAACTATTTTTTGTGTTCTGAATATATCAAGTAAAATTACTGGTAAATGACTGTATATCCATATTATCTTATTGTGCAATTAATATTTGTATTCAGCCTCTGCATTATGTTTCTTTTTATTGGAAACTTGTGATTGAATAATTTATTTACACCATACGAGCACTTAGGCAGGTTGTATTTTTGATGATTAATTTTAAAAGTGAACAATTACAGTACAGTCAATCCAAAAGATTAATAAAAATGAAAAATGAACATTTAAGAAAGTAAAAATGATGTTTTTTCTGTGTTCATAATTCTTGGGCATCAATTAGTGTGCAGAATTATTATTCAACAAAATGAAAAACGTAAATGTTCCTATATCAGTTGCTAGTTTTCTTCTGTTAAAGTGAGAATTCTAAGTAAAAAACTCAAATATACAAATATACATTTCTTACTTTTCAGAAAAAAATATCAGTGACCAATATAGCTGCCCTTCTTTACAGTAACAGTCATATGTCTTCCATCCATTGAGTCTGTCAGCTTCTTAAGGCCCCGTCTCATGCTTCAATTGTTGAACGATGTGATCAACGATCCGACTTGACCTAGATCGCTTGAACGACGTTCAGTGATCGCTAGTGAAATGTCACACGTATAGATATCGCTAATGATGCAGCAACAATTCCGCCACAAGCAAACGATACTTGCAGTCGTTAGCTCGCCTACGTCCTTCACTTCTCAATAGGCGAGGTTGTTAACGACATCGTTATCGAGGTGTCACACACAGCCATGTTGCAGGTTGAACGAGCGCTCATTGTTTGGTCTAAGGTCCGGTTCAGAAACCTCCCATCAACGATTTGCCCGATTATCGTTGATCGGATGTACATGTCACACTGAACGACGTCGTTATGACATCGTTAGAACGACTGAAAACTGTGACATTTCAACGATATCGTTAACGATAACTTAGTGTGTGACGGGCCTTAAATCAGTTGACCATCAACATTTTGGATAGCAGCAACAGCAGCCTCCCAGACACTGTTCAGAGAGTTGATTGTTTTCCTTCTCCATAAGTCTTCTAAAAACTGTCATTAGGTTTCAGAGCTGATTTTGAGTCCATCTTTAATCCAGAAAAGTCCCACTAGCTCATCTTTATAATACCAGACCAAGCAGTGCCCCTTGTTCACCTTGATAGTGTCAGTGTCGATGTGGAGGTGTGCCCACTAATGATTCAGGTACAGGATCATTCACCTGCTCCATCAAGAGTCACTCTCATCTCATTAGTCCATAAAACCTTGGAAAAAAATCAATTTTTAAATACTTTTGGCACAGTCTTGACATTTAAATGCATGTGTCTTGTTCAGAGGTGGTCATGTATTAGCCTTTTTTACCTTTGTCATGTCTTTGAGCACTAAACTGAACTAAACAATGCAATATCACTGCATTGGAGGGTGATGTTTACCCAGTTGCTTTATGTTTGATTCTTCTCAAATCATTGATAGTTAAGATTTGTAACAATTTTTTACTTTTCAGGGTCAGTTAAATCTCTATTTTTGGTCCATTTTGCATGAGGAAAACCAGTTGCCTAATAACTCTGCACACCTTGATAAAGGGTGTTGAGACCCTTTGGCCACAACAGCATTGTCAATCGACCAGCAATTCCAGAATACAGTTGTGGCCAAAAGTATTGACACCCCTGCAATTCTGTCAGATAATAGTTTCTTCCTGAAAATGATTGCAATCACACATTCTTTGGTATTATTATCTTCATTTCATTTGTCTTAAATTAAAAAAAAACACAAAAGGGAATGAAGCAAAAAGCAAAACATTGATAATTTCACACAAAACTCCAAAAATGGGCCAGACAAAAGTATTGGCACCCTCAGCCTAATACTTGGTTGCACAACCTTTAGGCAAAATAACTGCGATCACCGCTTCCGGTAACCATCAATGAGTTTCTTACAATGCTCTGCTGGAATTTTAGACCATTCTTCTTTGGCAAACTGCTCCAGATCCCTGATATTTGAAGGGTGCCTTCTCCAAACTGATGATAGAAATCCGGCACCAGACATATCTCCTTATTTTCAAGCCTTTATTCCAAGTTTTAGGTGAGTATAAAATCAAACATATGAAATGGAACGCAGTCCCCGCTGGACGCGTTTCGGACAACGTCCTTCTT